>PYHX02000413.1:72871977-73376702 GCA_004302925.2 Cochliomyia hominivorax | reverse complement strand
GGGATACAAAACAAATTATTGATTAGCTTCTTACCAAGAGAATTTTAAATCCTTTGAGTACCTTTCGAGTAAAATATGAGGGTGGCAATGAAATTTTAGAAAATTTGTATCTCTTTAAATTGGAATTAATTTCATGAATAACAAAATTTGTTAATAATGAACTATTCATCATTCATAAAATATTGTAACAAATTCATCATTTATGTACATATTTTCGTCTATTCATCAGGTCAACAAATTGTTGCAACACAAAAGTTCAATTGCCACAGGGATTTAACACTGGACACTTGACTTTGCGATAATTTGTTATTGTTGTCGTTATTAAATATGCAGAATTTCTATGGGGGATTCATCTATTAATGTCAACAAATATGATTGATTTCACTAAAATTTGATCGATTTGTTTAATTGTGAAATATTATAAATTTATAACAAATATTATTATTATTCTCCACAGTGGAACAGAATTGCAAAAAAAAATCAAATTAATTTTTATACAAAAGTATCAGATACATGACTCATGGTAATGTACATTTTGTTCCAAAGTAAAAGCAAGTAGGAAAAGTCAATTCGGAGGCATAGCATCTTAAATACCCTCCACAATAAATTGGTATTAAAGCAATTTTCTTGAAAATAAATCTGTATATGATTCGACAAAATTAATTTACGAATTGAAACAAGCTGGAATACCACATTCGACTGTGCCGAATTTTAAAAACCCTACACCGCTTTATTTTAGACAATTTGTCGGATTTTCGATAGATTTGCTTCATATTTTATTTCGGGAAATGGGATTATAAAGGAGTAATATCCAAATATAGCCGATTATTGTCATATATTATTTAAAAATATTTATTGATAAAATAGCTTTATAAGTTTAAATCCGTTTCCCGGGAAGGGACGTTGTGTGGGAACTCTAGCAAAATATGAACCGATATTGGTCAGATTAATAACATATATTTAAGATAGTTTGAAAAATAACTGAACCGCAATTCAATATAATTGGTCATTATTAGCTATGGTCGTAATTGGGTTTATAGCAATAAATTGACTGAGATTTTTCAAATTAGTATTTTTTATTAAATACAGTTAGAAAAATAATTGTGTCGAATTTCAACAAAATTTATCTTTATTTACTTGTTTTATAAGCTCAAAACTGTTTTCCGAGAGAGAGAGGAGCCTGATATGGAAGCTATATCAAAAATATACACTGATAAAAAACTTATTAACATTTATTTAAGAAACTTCATATACATTTATGAAATTTTTATTATCTTAAAAATTGCGACCCATATCAGCTACAGATTTTCCGATATCTATTGAACCGATATTAACGATTTTTTCACGACAATGAGGAACATATAACTGTATATTATTGTTAATTTTTTGTTAAAATCCATTTATTTAGAAAGGTTCATTTTCGGGGTTTTGAGGTTACCTCTGACATCGCTGTATAACTATTTTGCTGATGGCCCGATATAGCCGGGTTTAAACAGGAAACTGCTTAGAACAATAACAAATAATATTGCCGAATTTAATTGAATTTGGTTATTTATTCTAGGCGTGAGAATGTTTCAAACAGACAGACGGACTTAGCTAAAGTTAATATACCCCCATCACTATTTGTGGTGGTGGAGGGTATACAAATTTAAAATCTCTATTTCTCTAAATTTCAAGTATTATGCCGTAAAAATCCATGAATAAAAGCAACATTTTAATACAGTTAGCTTACGTAGGATTTTCAGGGTCATAAACATGTAAAACAAGTCTTTGGTGTATATGAAAACACGAGAAATTGGAGAATCATAATTCTTATAGTAATAATTAGTAGAATGATATCTGATGTAAAAAAAGGAAAAACTCAAGTTTTTATATCCTCCACAAGAAGGAATAATTTCTGACCCCATTAAGTATATTTTTGCATCATATCAAAATTTGAATCAATTTAGCTATGTTCGTCTGTCCGTTGAAAACATTCTTACATCTACAATAATTGCTCGAATTCAATGAGTAAATAATTTTCAACAAGAAGTAACTGGATTTAAACAAAATTTAACAATAACATACAGTTATATTTATTGTGCAAAAAATCATCAAACTCGGTCCATCCATCCAAAATGTTAATATACTACAAAAGCACTGGCGGTAGTTTGCTGAAATTTGTCGCATATATTAATTTCGATAACATTATAAACCCAAAGAAACTAGATCGTGCTTTGGTTATTATTTGATCTAGCTCATACCCATATTTAAGGGGCTTTAATAAAGGCTCCAGCGCAATCTAGTTTCTTCGGATTAGCTCTTACCCCAAAATAAATTTATTTAGCAAATTTCGAAAAATTATTTTTAAAATTATGATTTATACGACAAGCCTATTTTTGGGGGTATAAAAGTTTTGCATATTTTGACCGATAACTTTTTTTATTCATTCGATTTTAATGATTTTTTTAATCCATGATGAAGTACATATAACTGTTACATTCTTTTTAAATTCTGTTATTATTATTATTATTATTATTATTATTATTATTATTATTATTATTATAGTCTCCCCTACCACAAGTGGTGACGAGGGTATGTTAACTTTGTCATTTCGACTCAAAATCTGAGTTTGATTTAACTATATCCATCTGTGTGTCCGTCTGTTGTTGCTACTGAACCGATATGGCTGGTTTTAAAAGGAAACACTTAGGATAACAACAAATAATGTAACCATATTTTATTAAAAGCGTAAATTTGTTCAAGGCGTTAGAATATTTTGACAAAACAGACATAACCAAATTGACTCAGACTTTGATTTGATTCAATGGGGTCCTAAATGATTCCTTCTTGGCATTACACAAGAAATGGGAAAGTTGATATACCCAAATCAGCACTTGTATAAAGTACAATGATTTATACTGAAGGGTTAACTAACAAGGCCGATAAGCAGTGGTCACGGTCCTCCTTAGCTTGTAACAGTATTAACTTGTTATCTAAGACTTTATTTTAAATTAAATTTTCTCTATTTCATATTTTAAACTAATATTCGGTTATTACATATATTAAGGATGGATCATAATTGCAAAACTTTTGCAAATTTAGAAAATTCTTATAAAATTAATTACATTAATTGATTAACATCATTTTATGTTAAAAAAAATATTTTCTAAGTTTCATAAGTTTGAGTAAATTTATTTCAAATCTTCATATTTTACATAGAAAAGTAATAAATATCTTTAAGCTTCATATAATTTATCTTTCACTTAAATCTATTTACATCGAGAGTAACGTTTCTCAAGTAAAATTCATTTTAATTTTTGTATACCCTACACCACCACATGTGGTGAACAGGATATATTTTTTTGTCATTCCGTGTGTAACGCTAAGAAGGAAATATCTCAGACTCCGTAATTTATTTATATTATTGCATCCAATTAAAATCTGATTCGATTTATCTATGTCCGTCTGTACTTCTTTTTATCCGTCTGCCTATCTATCTGTTTGTCTGTTTCTGGCACGCTCACATTCAAAAAATTGACAGAGCTCAATGGAGCTTTACTATGTATTTACTAAAGTCTTGAAGTTCCTGTTTAATAAAAGCAAAATCTGTTTAGTGTATCAAAAAATGTAGATCGATATCTGAGACAACCTCTAAATTCAAACAAAGTACTTTAGTAAAATTTTCAATTAATAGACAATAAATTAGGATGAATTTTCATAATATTGAGTTATGTGAAATCGGTTCATTAAAAAAAGTTATAGCTTAAAATATAACTAATTTAATAACTCATTAAGTGTACCTGTGTTATATTTAAGAAAAAGTTTAGTGTTTATGTAGGAAACATAACGTATGTACTTCACACGAATTGCTGATGAAGGGTATTGAAGATTCGGCATAGTCGAATATAAACTTAAGTTTTGCTGAACAAGCAAATCTATATATATATATATATATATATATATATATATATATATATATATATATATATATATATATATATATATATATATATATATATATATATATATATATATATATATATATATATATATATATATATATATATATATATATATATATATATATATATATATATCTATGTTTGTTTGGGATTTTTAAACATCTAAATTACTGGAGCGATTTTGATGAAATTTGCACAGAATGATCCCCACATACCCAAAAGTAACATAGATTATAAAAAAATATCTATAGGACTAGGAGGAGAGGTGTCCCATACAAATCAAATATTGATTACCAAATACCTAAAAAATATAACAGCAAGAATTTTCAAATTTGGTTGTAAACAGTTCTTCAAGGAACTATTTTACCGTGTCACCCATACAAAGCAAATATTGATTATGAAATGTCTGAAGTATGATAACAGCAAGAGTTCTCAAATTTAGTACCAATTACATTTCCAAGAATTTGTTTTACTATTCCAAATGTAGGGTGAATAGGACAAGGAGGAGAGGTAGCCCTAATACAAAGCTAATACTGGTTATCGGATATCTAAAGAACTGTTACAACGAGGGTTTTAAAATTCGATCACAATCCTTTTCTTAAGGAACTGTTCTACTGGACAAAAGGGATCAGAGGAAGAGGTACCCCTCATACAAACCAAAATTTAATTTAAAAATTCGGTCCCAACCACGTTCTCAAGGAATAATTTTACTGGACATAATGTTGGAGGGGTAAAATCAGGAGGAGAGTTAGATATATAATAATTGACAAATATTAAATGTTCTAAACAGTCATTACAGCGGGGGTTTTGAAATTTTGTTTAAAATTCCTTCTCGTTAAGCGTTCGCAATGACGATTAATAAGTTCCAAAAACAATCTTTGCATGTGTGTGGTATAGATTTAGAAAATCCATGTTTCTACCAAAAACAACTTTATGATGCCTGTTCCTAAGTAGAAAAACCGATGGACTTATATGGTTATGTCCCAGATGAATAAATAAGGAATATTTTGTACCACAAAGCATTTGATTAACCAATTTATAACAAAAATTGTTGTAGAGTTATGTAAATTAAAATACAATTAGAATTATAAGAAATACAAATAAACTATTTACAAGAATCTGTAATAAATACACTTTTTTAAAATTTAAGAAATAATTTTTGTATCACTTTATAAGGGCTGCAAAGCGCACCGAGTCTTAGCAAGCAATCTATAAAAAGGAAATAATTCTGTTGAAAAACAGAATTTTCCTAGGAAAAAGAAAAGTAACTTATTATTAAATGCAAAATTCTGCAAAGTTTTCTTTACGAAATATTCAGATTAATGCTAATTAGTCCCATGATAAGTAATTGGAAAACGCTTATATATAAATATTTTTCCAAATCGGTTGCTTCGTTCGTTGTTCAAGTGTATATTTGAATTATTAAATATTCATTAATATAAAAACACTTGTTTTTTTTTGGTTTAAACATTTTAAGCTGAAAAAGTGCAAAATGAATTAATATTTATAGAATTTTGTTATATAAATCTCTTTTTTTCGCAAAACAATTTAAAAATCAATTTTTATCACATTTTTTTTTGTTGTTTCACGTAAACAACATTTTCTTGAGCAGACAAGTAAAATAAGCAAAATTACCATATTCTTGGAAGAAACTATTATAATGTATGGGTTAAAAAATATAAGAAAAATGTTCAATTCCTTCAGGAATGAGTCCTGCAAAGGTAATTTATTAGAGAAATACATCGCCGCAAATAAACGACTCACTGTGACAAAGCTAAAAATGTGTCGTCTATAATTCCAAACATTGTGGCAGAATAGGAGGCGTTTTCTGTATGTTTTTTAATTGCTTCAGTCCTTCAGGTAAAATCATGATTGTAGCTTCCTGCAGACTGTAATTTTGGCCATTTTAAAGGACGCCGACTGTTTAAGATATTATGAGAAGTTCGGGAATATCAGCAAATTTATTGACAGTAAACAAACTGTTAAGAGCATATCAGATATATGCACATTTTCAATTTATGATAAAGAGAGACATGAGAAACTTAATGCTTTCTTTATTCCAGGGCTCTCATTATAGATAGAATATCTAGACAAGACAATAAGATCGTGTCTACCTTCTAGTTGGATTGAATTTGCCTCACATGAAGGATAATAGAGTTTTATGCAAGACACAAGCGAAAAAGCTCATAAGGGAACATCTCTCAAAATCCCGGCTATACGATTCAAAAAGCCTAGACATTTCTTTCATTATTTTTTCAAATATAATTTGACCGATCTTGCAATATATTAGAATTTTGTCGATTAAATATTTGCCTGTAATCTTCTGACCCGATTTTTACAGCTCACATACAATCGAAAGGGATTTGCCCACTTCGAATATTCAGTTTTACATTATAATCGTTCAGCACAGTAACAACACAATGCAAAAATTGCTTATTTTTAAATCAACATTTCCTCTTGTTTGCAGTGGAGCGTTTTCACTGATCAGCCAATCGTTTTAGAAATAGCTAATAAGGTTTTCTACTCCAGGTTTTACTGCCTATTACTTTGAGAACCTTATTGCTAATTTATACGTGACAGCAGTAGCATTAGATGAAGAGGTAAATAGGCTGTTAAAAATCCTAGTTTTTTATGTGTATAATAATCGAAATTTGAATCCCATCGTCTATGGTGCCTAAAATTGTATTTACCTTTTAAGTACAAGTTCTGAAAAATGTTGTCTGGTGCAACTTAAAAGTTAAGTGAAGTAAAAAAATATGTATTTCGCTGAGACAAACATTTACTAAACCGCATAAGTTAACAACTCTCTGATCCCTTACTATAATTGTACATTTATCTTGCTGATAAATGTTATCACGTGAGTTCCAAATGAAGGGGCACGGAGTTTCGAGAGGTAGAAGGAAAACAAAAGGACCCTGCCCTCTATAAATAATTGACGGACACTCAAAAAATTTACGATACATTTCTTCATAAATCTACTGCCACCAGAAGGGTACGGTCAAATGATCTCGGTTTGCGATTTAAGTAGTGACGGATGTAAATTCTATTGTTGTCTATGTATTTTTCGGAATTCATGCTGGTGATGAGCTTCTATAAATGACAATTCAGAGAGTATAATGAAGAGCTTCGAGAGTCTTCGAAAAGGAGATAAGAGTGAAATCGGCATATAAGATTATTTCCCATTAGCAAGCATTTGGCGGACTTTGCTCCACCAAATCAACTCCATACCAAATCAGTTCTAATCTTTTAATTGATATAAAGACAAAGATCGAAAAATTATTAAAAAATTATTAATAATCGCACTTTTTCATTAAAACTTTTAATCCAGGTATTATTTGATTTTTTTGATCAAGTTGCTCCTGCAAAACATATCAATTATTATGTTTATTATCGAACAAATAAATATATTATTTATTCGATTAGAATGAGTGAACAGAAAAATGTACGTATTGCAATTATTAAATATTTTCACAATACAAATTTGGTCCTTCAAAAAGTTGGTCAAGTATTCAAGTGTTTGCCGTCAAACCGTTTCCAATATTATTGAAACAGAATCGGGATAACGTGTCTGTTGATAGAAAACTTGGTAAAGATAGAAGGAATAGTTCATATTATGTTTATAGAACCAAAAGATTTTATTCCAAAATACCCGGTAGGAAAGCAGCACGGTTATTTGAGTGCTTGGATGATTTTTTATAAAAGTTAAAGCTCATGCAGAATTATGAGGCTGCATTAAAATAAGCTAATCATTTGCCACAAGAGGCTCTATATATACCGAAATAATATCATGAAATATTTACAAAAAAGGCTTCAAAAGACTTCATAATGAGACCACTTATTTTTGGCCTGACTTGGCATCCTGAGTGGTACATCAACAATAATGTTAATAAAATTATACCATTGAAGGCAAATCCTTCATACTGACTAGAGCTAATGCCAGTGGAGAGATATTGGGCTATTTTTAAAAAGAGTTCAAGAGCACAAAAAATGGTATCCAAAAATGTGATAGATTTTGAACGAAGATGGTTTACCTATTCAAGCAAAGTGACGGAAAGCACTCTAAAACATTTGTGGGAGTGTTTCCGAAAAAGTTTAAAAATTTCATCACTATTGATTAAAAATACATTTTGTATATTGAAATAATAATTGCAATCAATCAAAAAGTTAAAACTCTAGATTTAGTGGTTTCGTTTTTATTTACATACAGTTTGTCAAATATATCTTTGCATTTTTAAAAAATATGAAAAAATTTAAACTTCATTAGGGGATTCCAACATAAAATTCAATTAATTAAAGTTTTTGCTGTACACATTTCGTTGGAAGAAGCCAAACATTTTCAAATGGACAACAGATTACAACAACAATACAGGATGAAAATTTTTCCATTTCGAAAAGTGTCAAAAAAATTTTTACAAAATTTATGAAAATATGAAATTTCTCAGCGAATTTTTTAGTTCTTTTTAAATAGAATGTAAATATTTAGGAATATGAAAGTGTTCCTTATAAAAATAATGTTAATAAGGAAGTAGCTACCTCATAATTGGATGCAAAAAGTGCTTAAAAGTCAAGTTTCACAGGATTGGAACAGTTCAATAATTATAAGGATAAATCCATTAAGGAAATAATTCTATGTGATTTTTCACAATCTATATGCAATACTCTATCCCATGATAAAAATGAAGAAAGACACGAGTTTAATCCATTCATAGGCTAGTCAAAATAGTCAACCTGTACATTATAAGTAAAAACGGAGGAGCTGTTCAAGAACATTAAAAGATCAGTCATTCATATTTAAAAACATATTGCGACCACAATATTTTTTATTTAATAAAAATAATTTTATTATAGCAATATTGTTATAAAAATAAAATGAATTCAGCAATTAATATAGTGGAGATAACAATAAATTTTTGCCGCGAAAATGTTAGTGTTTGCGACGAACATATTGTAAAATGACATTTCTCTGCTTGTGATAACTTAAGTGACTAAAAAATGGGTGTATGAAAGCCAAAAGGAAAAATAATAAACTACAGTTTTTCTACCTTTTGCCCATACATTACTAAATGTTTATATTTTAACAAAAATATGTTTAGTTATTATGAACTTCATAAAATTTCTTAAAATTATATATAAAATACATATATAATTTAACTTTCATAATCTTTTATAAACAAATGCGCAACTGACAGAAATTTATTTGTTCAGTAATTTTTTTCATGTATTTACTTAAAAAATTTAAATTAATTTTTATTGTACCCTCCACCACCGTAAGTAGTGAAGAGGGTATATTAACTTTGTCATTCCGTATGTAATGCTAAGAATCATCTCTCTCTTTACTTACATTTATTTCTGGTGGAGAGTATTGAAGATTCGGCTTAAACGAATGTAGCATTCCTGCTTGTTTTTATATTTTTATAATTTTTTCATATAATTTCAGCAAATTTACTCTTGAGAGTTAAAATATTAAATGTACAGTAGAATACTTAATATACGAATTTTTATGTTGTTATATTTTTTATAATCAACCAAAGATTCTTGTTCCCTAAAAAAAATCTGCAAAATATACATTTGTCTAAATTTCAATACTGTACTGTAGCGATTACATAAGAAACCGAGTATATATTTTCTATAGTATTTTTTTGTATAACGACTACAACTACTAACACACATACATAATTATTCCTGCGGGAGAAAGATTTTTTGTTTTGTACAAAATATAACGCTTTTGTACTTATTTATTTAAATGTACCACAAGAAATGTACTGGTTATAACATTTTATTCTAATGTCTCGTTGTTCAGTTAATGTATGTGTTTGTACTATTTATAAATTTAATACTTTTAAATTTGAAAATTTAAAAAAATAGATATTTTATAAAATACCTGGCAAACTTCGGTTTTCCCAAAACAAATTTCATACGATTTAAATAACTTAGTAGTATTTTAAAATTGCTTTGTACAGAGGGGGGTATCTCTTCCCCTGATATTAAAAGTCCTATATTTTCCAGCGTTGGTGTTTCGCAGTAGCATAATTGCAGCAAAATTTTACGATTTTCACTGCTATAGTTCCTTTAATATACGATAATCAATATTTGCTTTGTATGAGGGCTACTCCTATCCGTTTTGGAGTTTATGCGTTACAAACATACATACATACATACATACATACATACATACATACATACATACATACATACATACATACATACATACATACATGCATACATAAATATATTTATATATTTTATATAGAGATATAGGTAGATATATAGACAGATAGTTAGATAGACAGATAGATAGATAGATAGATAGATAGATAGATAGATAGATAGATAGATAGATAGATAGATAAATAAACAGGGGTCCTTTTATTTACTGCTAAATATCCTCTGCCATTATGAAAATAATTGGATCATTTTTAAAAGTAGGTTGGTTGTGACCCTGTGGTTCCCATGTCCATTGGTATAGCCCTTTAATGACTATCTTTAAAAAGTCAACCTTGGACGCAAAGAATAGTATGCTCTCCGTAGAGTCCTGATTAAAGCTATCACAAGGATAGTCGCATCTGAGTGCACTTCCCTGTGGAACACCTAGCGGTGTTAAATTGCTGTCCCACCCATTCGAGTATATTGATGCCTTTATGAGTCTTTTTTTATCCTACTTTTTTACGACCTTTTTAGTTGAGATTCTAGCTTTAGCATCAGAACACCGTCTTTATATATATATATATTATATTTATTTATTATTTATTATTCAGGTGTTTTCGCGGAGGAGAGGAGAATGTATCCTCTTACCCGCTTCAAATACTTCTTGCACCAAAACTTTGCTATTTCCGAGGTTTTTTTACATATTTTGTTTTTTATTTCAACAAAACTACATATATGCCATTCGAAACTAGTCTGCTCTAAAAAGTACTTAGATTATTTCATTAAGTTCTGTCAATAATTGTGCATTGTAGGCGTATGATTAATATTACATTTTTTGAGAAGTCCATGTTTTTTTTTGGTTTATTTAAGATTCATATACAGCAAAACTACTGAAATGATATGATTGAAATTTTCACAGGATAATTTCATTGTCTACAAAAGTAAATTGAAATTAAGATCTAATTGCTCCAAACACAAGCCAGATAATATCATAAGGAGAAGCACCGAGTGAAACCCATATCATAAAAATCTATTTTATATAAATTGATTATCTTCCACTTCCCTCATAAGTACCAGTAAATACCAAATTTTACATTCGAAACAAAAAGCTCCAAACTTTTAATTGATTTTCATTAAATTTCAGCAAATTGTGAATTTATTGCATTAAACTTAATATCTTAAGGTTTCCCCAGAGTCATGTATTGCTACTGGAAATTTGTAGTTTTTTTATTTAAACATTTTCTTTACTTATATAAACATTTTTATGAGTGTACATGTGTGTCGATGTGTGTGTTTGTGTATATATAGGTTAGTAAAATTTATGGATGTTGTGCAAATATTTGTTGTGTTTAAAAAAATAAATTCAAAGTTGTTTTTTGTGCTGTTGCAAATATTTGTCATGAAAACCGCAAAATATTTTATGAAATTGTCAACACCTTTCGATGCGACCGTATTTGTACAAAGTCTAAAAGTAATAAAATTTTGGAATACATTTTATTTTACGACAGTCGTAGTTTGTTTTGTTACACGACTGTGAAAAACAGGACTATATTGCATAATGGAACGGAAACGATTGCTTTTGATATAAATGTGTAACTGGCTGAATGGACAGAATTGAATGCACATTCATACAAGAAATACAGAATATTATAAGTCCGCCATTCGGGAACCACTTGAAAAACAATGATCGAGAAGATTATGAATAGAATAAAAATAAGAAGTTAAAAATAAGAAAGTGTAGGATGTTGATTAAGATGCCCCTAAAACCAGAAACGCCTTTTAAAGAAACGACCGTTTCCACATAAACTTTATCTAAAGAGCCTATGACCCGTTAAGAATACTATCATAACCCTAAAAAACAACCCACGTATTAATTATGTGACCTGCACATTTACAGTTAAGTACAATTTTCCCAAATAAAAAACCTATAGACTGCTTTACCACCTCCTCTATGTCACTAAAATCATCTCCAATTCAGCCCTTTCAAATTGATCTCCAACTTCATTACTAAGATCATTGCAATGGGCCCGTATTAATCACAGTCTTATATCACAGTCTGATATATGTGTATTAAGTAGTCTTCTGTAATGTCCAACAATATTCTATCTTACTATGAGTCCCTTAAAATCCATAAGTGCTATTTGTCGTCGTAGATTGATTCGCTCTCTGGATCAACTCAGTTTTCCCATAATTTCTAAGATCTTCGCTTGAACACGCTATATTTCCTTAGTAAAATTTAAGTCATTCTCACATCGTTATCCAGGACATACATACCTTAACTAATGCTTTCATCCGTTTTGGATCGGTTAGTGAATATAACCTATCTATGAAGAAACTTCTCAACATAAACTCAAGAGTACCGTCTTCTACTACAAAACAATTATAAAGGTAGTGTGTTGAGAATCACATAAAGAACCACCTGTAGTCTACTATTTTTGGTACCAGTAATACAAGTAGCACATCGCCGACAGAGTATTCTTATAGCCTTTCTGCAAAATTTGTTATACCATGCAATACAGACATTAGTCAAAAAAGATATGACCACCGTTGTGTAAATTAACTTTTACATACTCGGTGTCAGACCCCAGTTATTCTCTATGGAATTCCTACACATGAAACACTCGCCTATTTCATCTTCTTATGAATATTCAGTCTTTACGTCAACTAAGACTAAAGAATGACATTGAAATATATCACCATCTCAGAAAGGCCTAATTTCACACTATTCACTATCAGTGGTTTAAAGTTAACCGTTTTGTAAGTTTTAGCTGGACTTAGGACTAATCCCAACGCAGATTCAATCACCTCGCTGATAGTGCGAAGAACTGAACTAGAGCTGAACTAATTATTTAATGTTTGACACATTTCTTTGCTTTCCAACCTGCCGTACAGAATTTACAGATATATTTCTAAATAAAAATCGGTTTTGCCCCATTGGATATGAAAGCACGTTTTATATATGTAATGCCAAATTGTGTATGTGTTTGTGAGATTCATAGAATATTTAAATTCATATATAAATAAAATCTAAATGACACACAGTGCACGAAATGCCAACAAAATACCATAAAAACTGTCAGCTACATTATGAACGATATAAAGTGAATAATAGCAGATATGGACGAATTAGGTGACCACTCTTACTCACCAAAAATTTTCCAAAAACTTTCACAAGTTTCAATTTGAAAAGTTTTTCAAAATAAATAAATTTATTTTGAATTTAAATTTAAAATTTTTAATAATGTTTACTTCATTCCTACAATATTGATTGTCACCTTGTTTAGAGTAAATATATCAAAGTTCACTATAAATCATCATTTGCCCTTTTGAAGATTGTTTTTAAAATTAATTTAAATAAACAACAAAATTTCACAGGCATCAGTTAAGCAACACTTTACATGAAGGGTTCTAGAGGGGTTGACAGACAGAGCATGAAATTATTCAAATGCTAATAAGAATATTATGATTTAGGCAACATTCTGTATATGTCGACCACAAAATCATCATGTTGCACCAACAATTTATGTTAAATTTAAAAAATGTTTATACTTTTTTCGAGGGGAAGAATACTAAGAGTAGAAATTGGTTTTAAATAAGTTATCATGAATATGGTAGTATGTCAACCAGTCCATGTCTAAAATCCATATGGAAAATCAAAAATAACTTAGTATTTAATGCATCTATAAATATCAACTTTGTTGCACGGAAATGAATTTTGGATTGACATTTTTAAGCCATCACGCAAAAGCTACAGGTTTTCATCTACAAGTGCCTGAGAATTATATGTGGAATAGGTAATAACATCAAATAAGTTGGCTGGTAGTACAACAAGATCGATGCTTGATCAGGGTCCCCAGGACTCAAGGAGCCATAGTCGGCTAAGGAATAACTAGAGATATTCGATAATTCAAGATATAGGACAACGTAATATAACATGTAAATATGCAAAAACAATTTATCAGACCATACATAAAGGGCAATGGAATAAAAATATTCAGAGTTATGATGGATGGGAAACCAACAGTACCGATTTCATACACTTAACTTCCACTGCCATATTTTGTGCCGAATTATTCACTTTTCAATCGTATGCAATCGACTCTGAATCATTTTTGTGTCTATTCATCCATTTGAGTAGTTCAAAGTTGGTAATTTCTTGAAATCGAAAGTAATCTTGTTCACCTCTAATTTTAGCCTTATGGGAACTGTGAATATCCTGAATATATTCTCCTGGAATGATAAAGTCTATTTAGAAATAATTTTATAATTTGTGAACTATTGAAATTCTTTAAAGGAAACAAGTTCTATAGGAATTTCGTTAATTTTGAAATATTTTCATTAGTTTTTTGAATAGAAAAAACACTAAACACTTATGTGAAAATTTTACACTACCCGTAAAAATTAACTGAAACTTGGTCCCCTCCCCAAAAATTTACACATTTATATACAGAAAGTGTTCCTCCCCGGCCCGAGAAGAGCTAGAAACTATATGGACTATATACGTGTGATATTTTTTCAATTAAATCATAAAAAGTTTTTGGCAATTAAAAAAAAAAAATTGTCATACTCGAGTTTACCAACTTTGAAGACTAACTTCCAAAAGGAGTTTTGTGACCACTATGCGATGTGTACCATTTTTAACCCGTCTTACACAAATACACATGTGATGAGCATTATCTTACACTCTCTTGCTTATTTCTTAAACTTTTAGTAAAAAGTGAATTTAAATTTATTAAGTATTTTTAGGGCTATAAAGTTCACCTCTATTACCATGCTAATGTTCATCAATCAATATTATAAATTATTTGAAGTATTTCCAACCCAACTGCAGACAAAAACTGTCAACGTGATGGTTTGAATTTTAACAATTAAGATAGTTAAATTTGAATTTGCTTATCTCATATACCTTTCACCATATAAATTAAATCAAAATAAAATAGAATATCTTAAGAATATTCTATTCTGAAAATAAGCTCTATGTTCGAGCTACAGTCAAATGTGGCCCAATGATCTGAACATTAATTTTTGTCGTTACACATGGTATGACAAAGTTAATAAGCCCTCATCATCACTTGCGGAGGTTGAGGATATAAAAAGTAAGAATGTTATATTCGGGTATCCCGAATTTTTAACACCTTGTACCACGAAATTTTTACGCTTTTAGAGATTGTTCTATATATTTAAAAATACTCAGCCGATTCTGTTGTGAACAGGAAACTTCTTGGGACAAAAGTAATTACCAAATTTAATTGACTTTCCAAATTTAGTTTCGATGTGAACGTACTAACAACAAGTAGACATTGCAAAAACAATGTGGTCTAAGAGATATGTTACACAGGGAATAACAGTGTTACCAACTTAAATTCACAGTTATATATTGGCTATAAAAATCAATATCAACTATGTTGATAGCATATGACTAATATGCTCTTATTTTGGGCATATAACCTATAAATTTTTGTGCATCTCTTGAAACAAATGGTATTCAGAAGGAACACGATTTGCACTTTAAAACGGACTTCCTATTAATTGTTTTCCAAATATGTTTTGTTGTCATAATGAAAAATTTTAACCTCTTGAATGTTAATCAAAGGTGGGCAGTTCTCTTAAAACGAAGCAATTATGTTCGATACTGGTCCTCTTTGAACTTTTGACTTAATTAGGTTATAATTCACAATAACCTTTTTAATTTCTGGATGATATCTGGCATCTGCGTCTATTTTATTGGTTTTGTCCTTTTGCTCAGATATAAATTCCATATTTGTTGTTAATGAATCAAACCAAGAGTGATGTAAATACACATCATATGACATCCTTCAAAACTATGTGGAGGATAAGACTCTTCCACTACACACCACACATAGACATGATCTTATTTGATTTCATTTCTGAATTCAAATTGTGATTTTTTTGGAATTTATCTAAATTGCTGTAGATAATTTTCCCAGAAAATGAACAAAAAATTGGGTAAAACTTCCTGCAATTGGCGTGGGAACCTATTTCCATTTCTATCATTTTATTTTGAAACCTTAAAATTTTAGGCAACTTTAGCTTCAAGAAGTTATATCTAAAATTAAAATTCAAAATTTTCCTTTAGTTTACGTTTCCCCATTTAATGTATTTTTATGTTTTGTATTTAAAAAAAGTTATGTTTCATAGGAAAAACTTTAAGTGCGCTATTAAATTGTTCTAGAATGTTTTTGATTTATTTGTTATTTATATGACTTGAACATCTTTTACACAAAAATATTTTTCTAACGCTTCTCACATTTTCCAGTTAGAAAATTACACAAAAAAAAGAAGAAAGAAAACTCACAAAAAGGTTTTAAATGCAAATTTATCATTTTATTTTAGTGAAATATTTTTAAAGTTTTCTCACGAGCTTTTCATAAAAAAGAACTTTATTCAGCTGTGTCGAATCTTAAATACCCTCCACAACTATTAGCATGAGTTCAAGATATTGTTATGTCTATAAAATTGGTAACATATATTGAAAATTTTGATAAATGCTGAATTTCGATATAGTTGGTCCATATTTAAAAGGTTTTAAGCCTAAAACAATATTTCAAGAAGTGGAAGCATAAGGAAGTAAAAACCAAATATTACCCGATAATTGTCAAACCAGATTTATATATTAAAGACAGTTTAAAAATATAATTATATTAAATTCAATCAAATTAGATCAAATTAAAACCCTTATTTTGGAAGGGGCCTAAAATGGGAACTATAGTAAAATAACTGTACCGATATTCGCCAAGAAAGTAAGACATATTCAAGACAGTTAGAGAAATAATAGCGACAATTTCTAATAAAAAATGATTGACCGGGAAGGGAAAGCTCAAAACTCTTTTACGAGGAGGAGCTATATATGGGAACTATAGCGAAATATAGGCCGACATTGATCAAATTATTAATATTAATATATCTATTCAAAGCACTTAAAAAAGTGATTGTGCCGATTTCCAATAGAATTGGTCTTTATTTATTAGTTTTTTAAAAGCTCAAACCAGTCTTCCGTGAAGGGGCATTATATGGTTGTTATAGCAAAATATGGACCAAATTGAAAACATATATTTGAGATGGTTAGAGAATCAACTGTGCCAAATTTTAATTCAATTGGTTCATATTTAAGAGTTTTACAAGCCGTAAACCATATTCCAGGAAGGGGTCTTATATGGACGCTAGGTCAAATAATGACCCCGTACAATTTAGGTTTTTTTTGGGGTTTAATGTTGTATTAAAATAAATATGTATGACAAATTTCAAAAAATTATCTTCAAAATGACGACCTATATTACACACAAAGTTTGGGGTGTATCAAAATTTTGCATATTTTTGCCTATAACTTTTTTTGCTATTGACCCGATTTTAATGATTTTTTGTACGGTAATGATGTCTATATAATTGTACATTATATTTAAATTTCTGTTCAAATCTAATTACATTTTTTGAAAAAAAATAAAACTAGAAAAGTTCTTTTCAGAATTTTGATGTTGTTTCAGATGTCGGTCTATAACTTTTTTGTTAATAAACCAATATAGCTGGTTTTAAGTAGAAAATCGCTTAGAATAATTTCATTGAATACGGAAAATTATTCTAGGTGTGAGAATGCTTCTAACAGATAGACGGACATAGCAAAATCTACTCAGATTTTGATTTGATGTAAGAATTTATATACTTTATGGGGTATTGGTTGATTTCTTCTTAGCGTTACATACAGAACGACAAAAGTAAATATACCCTCATCACCACATGTCGTGGTGGAGGGTATAAAAAACTATTAAAAATTGTATAGTTCGTCACGCCCGTTTATGTAATACTCTATCACCACATTGTTGGTTGCAAATGACAACTACGAAAAATTAATGAACAACTCTCGTATAATTTGTTTTCTGATTTATGATTAAGTTTGAAAGAACATTAATATGAAACTTACATTTATGTGAAATTTATACGTCTGAAAAGAATTCTTTTGGAAGGTTTAGAAGAAATGATGGTAAAAATAAAGTCATATAATATTAAATCTCATATATGTGAGATTTATGCCCTTCAAAGTGATATTTGGAAGGGAGCTTGTATCGGAGATAATAGACTGACCCTCGCATAAGTCGGCACATACATTAAGAATAGCACAAAACTTCTGCAAATTGATTTTTGTTAAAATAGCTTTATGTCCGGGATGACATTTGTATGGCAGCTATTTGAGCTGGTGGACCTAACACAATAAATTTTAACAGGCTTTATTCTTGGGCCAAAAAGTAATGTATATTAAAATTAGTGTTCATGACATTTACATAAACAACCAGCTGGACAGACAAATAGACGGACGAAAGGAGGACATCATTAAATCGACTCAGAAAGTGATTCTGAGTCGAACGCTATACTTAAAAGTGTAACTCATTTTTCTGTATGTTTTAAACATCAGCATAAACGCATAATACCCCAACCACCTACGGTTGTGTAGGGTATATTTTCATTTAATATTTGTTTGCCTTTTTGAAGAAAATTTTAATAAACGCGTTTTTTCCGATTTCTCTCTTGTCAAGTGCAAATTTAAAATATTCAATTCATATTTTTAACTTGTTCATTTTCTCTTCTTTATTTTTGGGACTTTTCTTTTAATATAAATAAGAAAATACAAGTTGAAACTGATAAATATAGAAAAAGGGACAACAACAAACAACAAACAATTTTATAAGAACTTTTAGCAATTTGGCAACTTTCAAGAGCAACAGAAAAAAGTGTGGAAAAAAATCTTTTAAAAAGTTGTTAATAAGCAATAAAAACGCGTAAAATAAAGGTTAATTTTAAGTTAAACAAAAGAGTAAATAAAATTATCCTGGAATAAAATGACTTTTTAAGTTTTATGAAGAGAATAAAAAAATAATAATAATAAATACTTAATATTGTCCAGATGATGCGAAAATAGAAAGGAAATGAAAAAGTTAATTCAAAAATTTTAATGAAAATAATAATTTTTGTGCACGAAGAGAAAAACTGTGTTTGCGGTAACCATATACGAGAAGCAACATACTATTGTTATCAAATAATTTTGCGTAAATAATAATAGTTATTGTCATTGTCACTAAAATATTGTTATCATAACTAAATTTATTGTTATTCCCACTAAAAATATGGTTTTCACCAGTAAAATTATTGTTGTCGTCACTAAAAGTATTTTTATTCCAATAAAATATTGTTAGTTCAATAAAAAAATGTTTTTTTTCTTCGAATTATTTTGTTATTGAATAAAACTATTTTCTCATTTTATTTGGACATGTAAATATTATTTGAAATGTTTTCGTCATATAATTTTATTTATTTTCTTAGTCTAATTCCTTGTTTATAAATAATGACAGTAAACTAAAAATAATATTTTGTCTAAGTAACAATAATTTTTATAAAGGATTTTTTAACAGCAATAAAATTGTGATCAGTCAAACACATTTTCAAACATATTGCGACCACAATTTATTTTTTATTTAATAAACATAATTTTATTACAGCAACGGAATTGTTATCAAAATAAAATAAATTCAACAATTAACATGTTTGTGATAACAATAAATGTTTTCCCGCGAATATATCAGTGTTTGCGAAATGACATTTCTCTGTGTATGTAAGTTTTTGAATCAATGCATAATGGGACCAGATCGAAAGTTTTTTAATGGAAAATTGAACTACATGCGAAACATTCTGCGTTCACAAATTTTTCATATCATGTAGAGCACATATAGTGCCGTTGCTGCATAATGGGTCAAAATATTTTCTTATAAAATAAATCTGTTATTTTTAATTGGTTATTTCGATGAAATTTGCCATAGCAGGAGAATGTGGTTTTAAAATTTTGAAATCTGGTGCTATATAACGTCAACGGATGTAGTTATGGCGCCTCACCTTCTTATAGATCGCGATGAAGTTTCTCACATTTTTCGACCTTGGATATAACTTCATAATTTTGCAGATACTGCCTTTGACCCCAAGATGAGCTAGAAAACATTTGAAAAATGTCTATAAAACAATGTCTAAGAAGCAATGTCTTTGATCTTCTCTTTGATCAAGTTAGCTTTGCAAAACATGACAGGCATTATATTTAATGCCACATAAATGAATATGTTAATAATGATTAAAATTAGTAACCAGTACTTATTAAAATTATTAAATATTTTCAGCATAACCCAACTTAGTCTTATCAAAAGTTGGGCAAACGTTCAAGAGTTTGACGACTGATCTCGAAGAAACGTTTGGGAGCCAAAATCAGTCAAAATTTTCCAAAAAAATATTCCTTTTGCAAGCAATATACACTTGTGGCAAAAGGAACCAGACATTTGTTACAACGGGCTCTATAAAAACAGAAATTAGTAATAAAGAATTCTTAAAAAAATGCTACTTCCATTCATAAGACCTCCTAATTTTCACTTATTTTTGGCCTAACTTGGCTTCCTGTTACTATGGTAAATAAGTCCTTGATTGGTAATTTGGTATTTGTACCAAGAGACGCAAATCCTCTTATCTGTCTGGAGCCAAGGCCAGTGGAGAGAAATTGGGTTCTTATTAAAAGAGAAAAGAACATAAAAATGTGTCCAAAAGTGTGGTAGATTTTAAATGGAGGTTGACTATATATTTGCGCACAGTGCACTACAAAAACGTTAAAAGGAAGGGTTTTCAAAAAGGTTTAGAATCTCATCGCTAGTGATTAAAATTATATCTTTTTTTCTAAGTTTTAATAATTATTTCGAACAAATAAAAAAATAAACATAAGTTAAGAATTTTTCGATCTCAATCCTTAATAGTTAAAAATGGCTGTTGACGCTTTAAGTCTTTCAGCAAAGTATATCTACGATATAGCTTACTTAAAAAAAGTTTATAACTCAAAAAGTTTGTTATTACTCGATAAAAAATCAAAACTTTTTTTTTTTTTTTTTTTTTTTTTTTTGACCCAACATCGGTCAAAAAGTAAACTGTTAAATATTTAATAAGTTTTTTAGTAGTTAAAGTAGTTAAAGTTTAAAGTCTTTAAAATTTTATTTGCTTCGTATTGTAGCTTAATATGAGGGCTACTTCTTCTCCAGATCCTATCCGTCTCATAATTTACCTCGTTCCTTTAACAAATTATTGGTAAGAAATTTTAAACTTCCTGATGTTATATTTCTTTAGATATCCGATAATCAATATTTGGTCCTATAGAAATTTTTAAACCTATGTTACTTTTGGGTATATAACATCATTCTGTGAAAATTTCTGCAAAATCGGTCCAGAAATTTAGTTGTCTATAAGTTCCAAACAAACAAACAAACAAGTAAACAAGATATAGATAACTCATACATGGTTACGTAAGGGTTATACTTATCAATTATATTAAGTATATTTTTGCAGAAATAACTTGATATATTAAATCAATCATCGGCTGTGCCGAATTTTCAATATCCCTCACCAAAAATTAATGTGAAGTAAAAACGTTATCTTTCTCACATAAACACTCACAAACACATAAAATGCATGATTTTTTCCTTATTACGAAACTGGAACACTTAATAAGTCATAACATTATTTATAGCTATAATTTTTTTTATATTGAACAGATTTTGATAAATTAGAATGATAATGAGGTAAATATTACTTAAAACATTTTATTCTTATTTGTCGATTTATAATTTACAATTCTAGGGAAATTCTAAAGCCTCAGATATCGACCGATTTTACTCAGTTCAAATTGTAGTAAGCATACCAAAGACAACAGACATAGCTTAATCGACTCAGATTTTGATTTATTGCAAGCCCATATATATTATAAATTTTTAGATAATACATTTATACACACGGAATTAAAAAGTTAATATACCCTCATTACCATTTTCTGCTTCTGTAGGGTATAATAATATTAAATCTTATATTAAGTATAAACAAAATACCATTTTGAAGAAAAAACTACAATAACGGACATTCTTAATGCTGTAAGCGTTTTATGTAATAATAATATTTTTGAAGTAAAGATATTAAAATGTTTTGCATACTTCAACAACATGCGCAATTAAATTTGAAAAATTATTGAAAATTTTTGTTGTTGTTATGATTTTGTTATATTTTGGTTTTAATATAATTTTAAATAAATATGAGACCGATTAGAAATTATTTATATTTTACTACACTTTACAAAAAGTACATAAATATGAATAAGTTATAGAGTTTACTTTACACGCAGAGAAATGTCATTTCGACATATGTTCGCTTAGCAAAAAACTTAAGAATTTAAAAAATATGTATTATTTTAAGAAATAACACATATTTTAACATATAAAACATATTTGAATTTATATAAAAATTAAATAAACAACTAAACATATTTTTATAAAATTTAGCACGAAAATTATTTTTGCCACAACCGCATATTACTTGTCATGCCAAGATCTTATTATTCATTATGCTTTCGAGCATCAGTAACATTAAATATCTGATTAGAAAATTATGAAGAAATTACCAAAATATACGTTTCGTCATCCATTATCCATTGGTTTTGGCCTCTGAATCATTAGCATGATTCCTATCAGGAGGTTTTTGAGCCTAACCGGACTGCTTCCTTGTGGGATGTGTTGGGAGATCTTTTGAAAATGTTTTTGGCTAAAAAAAACATGTTGGGGATCATTCCTTCTTCCAGATTTCCTTTTCAACAGACAAGTTCTCCCGGAACTAATCAATAACGTCGTAAAAAATTTTACGACTGAATGCTGGGCCTACTTTTTTTACAGCCAAGTTTGATTTTGTTTAGAATATTTAATAATTTTAGTCGACACGTTTTTCTGATATTAACTATATCTTCATTTCTGCTATATAAAACATAATAACTGACATGTTTTACAATGGAAACTAGATGAAAATAATCGAATAATACTTTAAAGTTATAATAAAAAAAATTGTGTTAAGAATTTTTCAATCTCACCGCTGGTTTGTAAAAAAAATTTCACTAAAAATTAATTCATAATTCCATACACGTATAACCAAACAACATTCAATCCCTGAATGTAGGCAACCCGAAAACATTTCATATTTATTATAAATCAAACAAAAAAGTAGATAAGAGTTCATCAGAGTTTTCTAAGGTCCTTAAGAACATAAATTGACAGCTGAACGATAAATCATATAACAAAAGTTAACCATCTCCTTGCCAACTTTACTGTATCAAAGTTTGCAGATGAAAAACTATAAAAGTAATGAAATCTTGTTTATATTTCTCACCATTTTATCACGGAATTTTTAAGGTTTAACAACACTTTTAGTTCAATGTTCTGACCTTTTGCCAATGACGAGGTTTATATTATGCACCAACAATTATTTACACTATATATTTCCCTTATTTTTTAACGTTTTTTAAAATATATATTTTACATTTTGGTGTTAAAAATTGTTTGATTGAAAAATGGGGAAATATTAATAAAATAAAAGAATGTTGCATATTTTTAATGGATACATTTTTCCAAGTATTGTATTGCATAAGTTTTGGGGTTGTCAGTTACATAAATGTTATTAACAGATTTATATGTGCA
The DNA here is from genome assembly GCA_004302925.2 of Cochliomyia hominivorax. Classification (NCBI taxonomy): domain Eukaryota; kingdom Metazoa; phylum Arthropoda; class Insecta; order Diptera; family Calliphoridae; genus Cochliomyia; species Cochliomyia hominivorax. Next base: position 73,353,073 of record PYHX02000413.1, on the reverse strand, counting down.
AAAATATAGTTTTAAAATAATATTTATTATTAAGTTAACGCATTTAAATGTGGGTGTTAAATATTTTTGGAAATTTAATCTTTTAATGGTTTAATCAATATTTTTTTTATTTTCTTATTTTAAGGTTAAATGGGATAAATAGTTTTATTTATTTTGTGATATTTTATCAAAAAATAAAAAATCGATATCAATTTAAATAATAACTAGGAAATTTGTTATGCAATAGTTTGATTAAAGCTAAACAATTGGGATTAAATCAATGGGAGATTTTTTTAATTTAATTTCTTTTAAGGAGTGAGATTGAAAACTTCTTAACACGTGTTTGAAAAAAGAAACATCTCTGTTTTTGTGTGTACTAATATTTTAAATAATTTTCAACAAAACCCAACTTGGTCCTATGAAAATTTGGCTAAGCTTTCAAAGGTCTACTGTCAAACTGTTTCCAATGTTATTAAACAGTATCTACTTTAGGCCATGTTTAGGTGGAAAGAATGGTCCACATGATGTTTCTTAAACCAAATAAATAGAAAACATTTTCAAAAGAGTTCCAAATATTCACGTTAGGAAAGCGGACCAGTTAGCTCAGTGCTCGGACTATTAGAAATAAAAAGTTAAAGCAGGTTTAAAAAAGTACAAGATTGAAAAAGTTCGTGACGGGAAAACTGCTTAAAATTTACAAGCCAAAAATACAGCACGGAAATTAAAGTCAAGTTTTCTAGAAATATATTCTTGCTGTATAATGAATAATAATGAATGACGAAAAGTATATTCTGGCAGGTTTTACGAAACCTCATAGTCAAGAATTTTATATTACTGATATTCAAGGAAACTTTGAAGAAAAATTTGGATCCAAAAGATAATTCAAAATTTGCCAAAAGAAACTTTATAAAGAAAAAATGCCTAAAATAACGGGCATTTTTTCTTTTTTCTGCCTATAATTTTTTACAACGGGCTTTATTAAATTTACATCAAGAAGTATTTACAAAAAAGGATGCTTCCATTCATTAGACTTGATAATGTGTCGACATTTTTTTGGCCTGGCATACCGTCACTATAGTAATCAAACCCTTGAGTGGTAAAAAAATATAATGTGGTATTTGCACCAAGAGAGTCAAATTATCTAAACTGCCTGGAGCTTAGATCAGTAGAGATATTTTGCTCTTAATGAAAAAGGCTTCCATAAATATTGTAGATTTTAAACGGAGATGGACTTTCGATAATGGAGAGTTTCTTATAAAACTATAAAAATATTTTTGTTTTTGTTTTTTTTTTATTTTTTTTTTTTTCAATCAAATAAAAAAATTAAAGCTAAATTAAGAATTTTTTTATCTCAATCTTAAAGTGGAAAACTTTGAAAACAGATCTTGCATAACGCAATATTGACTTATCGTTACAGCTCACCTCTCAAAACGGTTTGAAAAGCAGTGAATTGCAATTTCTGAAAAACATACCAGAACTTCGATTGATTGTTTAAAAACAGCGTCTTCGACAATTTGTTTTAACACAGCAACTTCGGTTTGATGTTTCATTTAATAACATTAAATGTTATAACTTAAATTTAAGACCATGTATTATTTAAAATTTATTGGTCCTGAGAACCGATTCCAAACCCGTCAGCAGCCAGTATTGAAACCCGAGGTACCCAAATGAATTCCTACCATCTGCCTGCTCGTTATTTACAAAAAAAATTTTTTAATTAAATTTAATAAATAAAGAAAATCTTTATATTTTAACATTCAGAGAGGGTAAATTGATCCTGCTCTTACTTAAGTTTCGTGGATACCATAAATCAACCCTAGACACGACTGGACTACCTACGTCTACAACAAAACCACGTTGCAAAAAAAAACTAACTGAAATTTGATTATGCTGGACCCATAATTTGACCCTGCTTCCAATTAAGGTGCCTTCCAGGAACAAAAAACAAACTTTAAAAACAGCAATATTATTTTTTCTACATTTTTAATAAATTCAACTAAATGACGAATATCGGTATGTATTTTGTTAAAGGATTCATTTCCAGAATAAGGTTTATGGCTTATAATATTCTTGAATATAAACCAATTTTTCTGTCCTTAATGTACTAATCGATATTGTCAGTCGAAATTTGGTTAAAGCTACTATATTAGCTCCATGTGACTTTATAAGACTCCTTACAGAAAAATGATTTTATGCTTATATATCGACCAGCTTTATTGAAATTTATTCCTATTTGTTTAACAACCTTTTATTATTGGGTCATAATTGCTCTTTGCTCCTGTACATTGCTCTTTTTTCGAAATAGTATTTAGGTTTAACATTTTATTAAATATGGACTAATTCTTCATTAAGCTGTATATCCCATAATAAAACTCGTAAGTTTAAAATTATTTCAGTGTCATCGGGCTGTTTTACTTGCAATACTTTACTATAATCTGATAGAACGCAAAAAAATATCTTCTGCAAATGTTTCGTCGTAAGTGGCGGAGAGTTTCAAGATTCGGCACCGCTCAATATAGCATTCTTACTTGATCTCTAATAGGCTTTATATTACACTACTATAACAGAAATATATTAATAGTGCTATGAAACCAAGGAGACATTTTGTGAAGTTATCTTTTTATTAAAAACTGCTTTTACATAAAAATGTCTACACCCTCCTCAACCGAAGGCTTTCTAGGGTTTAAACATACATAAAAAATGCGTTACACCACCTTAAAGTACACTGTTTGACTCTGAATCGCTTTCTGAGTTGGTTAAAGGATGTCCTTCTATCTGTCTGTTTGCCCATCAGTCTGGCTGCCGATGTGAACGTTGTCAACACTCTACGGGATGAAATTTTGGAGGTATCTTGATGAAATTTGGTACGTCTTATTCAACCCAAGGACGAAGTGTATTGAAATTTACCATATCTAGTCGAATAAATAAGATATCTTCCATACAAATGTCCTCTCGGAATGAGGTTTTAAGCTCATTAAGGTCTTAATATAAATTAATTTAAATGGAAAAAGGTCGTATGGTAGTCCAAACGATGCTTCGAATTATGCATCCATAACTTGATTCCTTTTCGTTGATCCCATACAAGTCTCCCTTTTTAATATCACTTTAAAGAGCATAATTCTCACGTTATCAAAAAAAATTATCAAATTAAAATAAATATAAATTTATTATAAATAAATATTGAATGATTATACGAGGGTCGATCCATAATTTCTTCTAATTCTCATATATATTAATTTAAACGAAAAATGAGTTTTATAATATTCTAAAACGATGTGCCAAATTATGAGAGAGTCGGTCCAATCCTTTTCACAAATCCAATACAAGCCCCCTTTCAAATATCACATTGAAGAGCATAAATCTCACGTTGATATTGTAATAAAAATTGGTCAAATGAACATAAATATAAGCAAGATCTATGAACGAAATTATAAGAGGGTCGGTGCACAATTTCTTTTAGCTCCTATATAGCCCCCAGAAAAATTCATTTTAGATGGTCGGGCTTGACCGACTGTAATATTCTTACTTGTTTTCCTATATAAATACCGACTTTTTAAAATTAAAACAAAATGAATTTATTTTCCCATTCTAGTCACTAGGGGCAAATATTTATTAATAATAGTCCGTCCGCTATATTCCAAAAAAATTACGATTTTATTTTTATAACAAAAAAATATTTACAAAATCTCCCTGAAAATTAAAAATTTATTACATAAATGAGCTGTAAATGATTTACCTGTTGGCGCAATTAAATACACCACAACACATACATTATAAACCTTGACTATTAAAATATAAATTATGCTTGTTTGTGTGTGTGTGTGTAAATGTTATTGTGTTAGAGTGAGTGTTTATTAATTTTATTATATGAAGCGGCAAACAAAATTTATTTAGTCAAAACGAAATAAAAGAGAAAAAGCTGAGGTAATAAAATCATTTAGTATTTAACACATTTTTATTTGAATAAAGTGATGTTGAATAAAATAGCATAACTATAAATTTTTAAACGGACTATAAACGTATTATAAATATTTATATTAATCATACGCACCAAAAACATGTAAGAATGGTATATGTGAGAATATATGTCATTAAAGGTAATATATGGAAAGGAATTTGTATGGGAATTATGATAAGCAATGCATCAGGCCTTGCATTATTTAGCACTTCGATTTATAATAAGAACTTTTATGTGCCGGGAGGACATTTGTATTGGGGGTACCTGATAATATAATTTGTGCCAAGGTTTATCAAGTGTTCCTATCCAGCCAGACCGACAGACGGACATCGTAAAATTAACTAAGGATCTAGCGATTCTGAAAGGTATACTTAAAGGTGGTTGTAGACGTATAAAAATTTTATGCTATTAGGATCATATAAATTATGAATACCGCATCCTTCGTAACCATTCAAGTAGAAATTTAATAATTGTTTTTGTCATTCTATTTTTGAAAAGCTTTCTAACCATTTTTAAAATCGTTGATTTCTGATAATTTCTAAGATTAAATTCTGTTCAACTTATTTACCTTTAAATGATTTGACTATTTAAGTGATATAACTAATCCACCTTCTACCGGTTCAATTAAATCACCACATCCTTACTATAGCTAAACATATAACTTTAAGTCCTCAACTTTAATTGACTTGGCCCTTAAAAATTCGCCTAAATATATTTCCCATGTTTCGATATTTTTCATCGAAAATCCACTTCTCAGTCAAATCCTTGAAGCGAACATCTTTCCTAAAATTAATTCTCCTAAGATAATAGAATCGGCTTAAATTCGCTAGTAAAAAACATTAAATTAGAAGAGATTTGATGATTCAAGATCTGAAACAAGGAAAAACTAAAAAGCTCTTTAGAGATTCTTAGCTTTAAGTGCCATCCAAGTTGTATTGTCAGGATTTTTTCGGTAGAGCTGTTATTTTCTTCCCTACAATTATTTCCATATTGCGTGTCACTAGATATTTGTTTGAGTATAGAGTGCTGCACTAGCTAAATTGAATTTGGCAACTGCGTAGGTGGTAATAGCATTTCACTTATTAGTTGTTTGGGGTTGTAACGTGATGTTTCCACTACTTACGTTATCAATTTTACTAGTCTCATAGCATTTCAAATTTTCGTTATGAACTCTGTTCTTTCTGAACAGTCTCCAGCACTATTAAAAAAATATCCTTCTTTTAGGGAATACTTTTTTCTCCAGCATTCGTGTGAAATATGAGAGTTCTATATTCTTATACTGAGAGTTCTACATTTAACCTTTCGCCGCTTATAAATTTTGTTTAATCGGATTCAATTTTTGAAGCTAAATATCTCTTAAATTGTAAGAAATAATCTTCCCTGTCATCTTGTAGATCTTTACAGAATTCGCACATATAAATATTTGTATAATCGGTTCAGATATAAGGAATCTGAACAAGTAAGCTCATCGATTCATAAATATTTTTTATTTTGGGATCCTATACAGCGGCCTCCGTTAGATTCAAAAAGTTTAAATGCAAAACTTTAACTCACCTACACATCTGATTTCAGAAGACATAACTCAACTAGGATATTTGAATTTACTAAGGATATATGTTCGCGAAATAAAATCTATAAGTAAACGTATGATTTGATGTTTTCGAATTATAGGGTGCGCAACAAACTGACCTTACGTTACACAGTGGAGCTGAATCGACTATTTTTAATAATAAATCTATAACTTTTGTCCACTAAAAGGATTTACATTTAACATAATGATAACAGAAGATTGTGGCTTGATTGAATCGACCTTTTTAGATCTTCTTGCACATGGCTCAGATTTGCGTCTGCTATTATGCAAAATTGTTTTTCAAACAAAAATATTTCAAATTTTTACCACTTTTAATGACTTTTACAATTAAAAAAATCAAATTGTAATAAAATATGTAATAAAAAAATATCTGCTTAAAATGTTCAGAATGTTGTTTCTAAATTTAAGTGTCAAAAAAGTCATGGATTTATTAAAAGGATTTTCTTAAATTCCTCAAAAATATCAAACTATTATTTTTAATTTTTAGTCTACAGAATCCACAGGTCTAGACAAAATCATCACCAAACAATTATAAACAATTTGAGATTTCTAAAACTAGATTCCGTTTAAAATTCAGGCTTTGGCATTTTAAAATATAGAGGTTTAATTCAAAAGTTTGATTAGAAATGGGTCAATTTCAATATAAAATTTTAACTAGAGCATTTTGTGTAATGAAGTCTTTCAGAATATTGAAAAGTCTATTGAGATCTTGCAAAATTTTAAAAGTACAAATTTAAAATGGTAAACAATTTTTTAAAATTAAATGAGAAACAAAAATCTGACACAAGGTACCCAATTCCGCCCAGAGTTACACTGCCTCCTTCCTACGATAAATTTCTTGCAAATTCATCTATTTGATTAAAAATTGCAAATTTATTTCAGAAAAAATCGATTATGAAGAATATAATCGGGATTTAAAGTTTATTTTTATTTTCTGGTTGTTCTTTATAGACTGAATGCCTTCATGTCACACTAAAATTTTATTAAAAATATTTTTGGGTAAAAAACGATTAAAAATATACAATATTTTTGCTCACAACTGTTTCACCAGTATAACAAGTATTTATAAAAATTAATTCATTTTTACATCAAACAAAATTATTACAGGGATAAAATTAGCATGTTCTTAAATTGATATTAAAATACCATCATAATTACTTTGTAAACAGCATCAAAAATGAAGTAAAACAACAACAGCAATAACAACTATAAACAATAATATTTTAACAACATTAACACCAACAACACCATCCGATTAAATGAACAATATTTTATGGCAACATATTCCTTTAAAATAATAAAATTCTACTCATTCTAATACACATACACATAATGATATGAAATGTACATACACACAAGCGTACACATGTTTAAACACATTAACACAAAATTAGCATTTAAAGTGGTCGTTTAATGCAAAACACCTTTTGAAAATAAATTTTCGTGTTTCATTATACTTTTTCTTTTACTTTTTATGCCCTCCACCACTACCATAAGTGATGAAGAGGGCATGTTAAATTTGACATTCCGTGTGCAATGCATCACTTCAAAATCTGAGGCGATTAAGCTATGTCCGTCTGTCTGTATGTCTGCCAGTCCGTCTGCCTGTTGTTGGCACGCTCACAGCCACAACAATTAAAAAACCTCAATGAAATTTGGCTTGAGTATTTACTAAAGTCCTAGAAAGTTTCTTATTTTCAACCAGCGAAATCGGTTCAGTATATTAAGAGATATAGACCTATATCTAAGCGAACAACTTTTGTAAAATACTCAATTATAAATCGACAAATTAGAATAAAATTAATTAAAAAGAATTACCATAATATCAAATATGTACCAAATATATAAAAATCGGTTCAGTGCAAAAAAAGTTATAGCCAAAAATATAAAAAAAAACTAATTAAGGTTTCTTTGTTATACCCTAAACCACAATAGTTTGGGGTATAATGCGTTTATGCTTAAGTTTGTAAAGTTCAGGAAAATATTGCTACCACCACTTTTAAGTATACCGTTCGAATCAGAATCACTTTCTGAGTCGATTTAACGATATTTGTCCATCTGTATATGCAGGTCAGAATTTTGGAGGTACCTCGATAAAACTTGGTATGTATCATTATTTTGGCCTATGAACGATTGGTGATGATGGGTCCATTATTTCACTTAGCCCCGAAACAAATGTTCCTCCCGGAATGGGGTTTTAAGATTATAAAAGTCCTGAATATAAGGCGATTTTAACAAAATCTAATAATATTCTAAAATGATATGCAAATTATATAATAATCGGTCCATTATTTCTCATAGGTCCCATATATCTCCCCTAAAAAATAACACTTTGAAGGGCTTTAAACTCATATATACGCAAATATTGTAATAAGATATGATCAAATTAGAATAAATATAGGCAAAAATCGATATACGAAATTTTACGAGAGTCGGTATATAACTTCATCTAGCTCCTGTATTAACCCCAATGAAATCATACATATATATTAGTACCATAATTTACTGCACTCTTAAGCAGAAATTAAAAAATATATTTATACAACCAACAATGTTTTGTAGGGTGCTAAAAAGTCGGGCTCGACCGACTAAAGCTTTTACTTGTATGTTGGTATGCTTTTGAGAGACATGTTCAAAATATGATGGAGAGTATTGAAGATTCGGCATAGCCGAATACAGTATTCTTATTATTTTTTTTCTTTTTTTAAAAAAGCAAAAGAAAAAGTTTGAGGAAAAAGTTCGTTATTTTCGGATGTGAATTGTCTCATTTAAAATTCACAATGTTTTCATACCGGTAACAACAATTTTCACTTAAATGATAATGATAATAAGTTTATTTAAGTTTTCTTTGAATATTTTTGGTTTAGATCGAAAACAAGTTTAAGGGAAATTAAAAATAAAATTATTTTGTTTTTTTTTTTTTTTGTTGATCAAAAGCGTAACAACATTAATATTAATGAAGTAGAAAGTTTAACACAAACAAAAACTCAAATTTCTTTGATTCTTGTTTTTTTATTGTAGAATGCGGCTGATGGTTAATTTTCCTACAGTATCAGACCTGAAATATCAAAGGAAGTATAATTACTTTATCATTCTGTATGTAACACTACGTACAAATCATTTAAGACCTGAGTCATACAGCTGTGTCTGTCCGACCGTCTGTCCACCTGTCAGTTGAAAACGTCCTCAAGCATTCACAATAGAATAATTATTTGAATCAAATTTGGCCTTTCTGTTCTATAAAATCTAACTCATTAAAAACAGAATCAAACTTATTTCCCCATCATATCAAAATCTTTCCTTCCTCGATATTGGTCTTATAGGAGACCCACTTTCCATTAATGTTTCTTTCCGAAATTCATCAATGTTTGTTTACAGTTTCACAAATGACCCATTTGCACAAGCTCAAAAACCCTAAAATGTGAACCAACCGAAATCCAACCAAATATATACAACTTATTCCACGAATATCGGTTCTACCCTACTATAGCTCTCATACAAGGCAGATAAGGTCCGCATACGGGAATAGGGACTTAAGCTTCTCGCAGAAGAATTTCAAGCTTAAAGTATTGATTAATTCAACTTAATTGTTTTTTTGGATTGTCTCAGAAATCTTTTTCTACTGAACCGATTTTTAAACTTCACAAAGCAATAACATATACTTAGGAAAATTTTCATTGGGCTCTGTCAATTATTTTTGATGTAAGCATGGCAACGAACGCATAGTCAAACATAGTTCAATCGACTTAGATTTTGATTTTATGCACTTTAGGGGGTCTTTGAAGATTTAGGTTGACCTCATCACCACTTGTGATGATAGAGGGTAGACATTTTTTAACATGTACCAATTATCATGAACTATGGCAGATTTCTTATCTAAATCATCTCTATTAAAACCTCCGGAAATTATAATTAAAATTGACATTATCTTTTTTTCTAAGAATATTTCACTTAAAGGATTTTTTTGTTTAATAATCTCTTTAGTTTGTGTCGATTTTTATTCACTACACTACCATAGGTGGTTGGAGTATTATGCGGTTGTACTGATGTCTGTAACATACAACCTTCTTTAAGTAGATCATTCAACTCAAAATCATTTGCTACTTTATAGGTCGCAATTTCAAACATATTTGGATCAAATGTGGTACAAATTATCATTTTGAGCCATTTATTAACTAAATATATTGAAATTATTCATACTCGGTCTATAATTCCGGAAATTAAATATTTTCCCGGAATGGGATTTTATGCACATAAAACTCATAGTCATTTTAGTAAAATTACATTTAACAGATGTTTTTGGTATCAGTCCAAATCCATGTGCCAAATTCCAAAAACAGTAGTATATTATATTTCTAATTAAGATATACCACCTATCAAATTTTGCGAGGATCAATTATGATAATATTTTAATAAATATATTTTATAAAATAAAATAAAATAAAATAAAATAAAATAAAATAAAAGCATATTCTGTGAGGTTCGGTCCATGATTTTTCGTGCTTGCATCATGTTATTATATAATCACTATTACCTGTTTTAAAATGTATGAGGTGAAGAATATTTAAAATTCTTACCTGTTTTATGTAAAACTGTTTACAGACAGAAATCAGAAGTATTTGAGATGAAAGTGTCCTAGATATATCCATAAGGTTTAATTCATATTTATATCTTTAACCTCGACCGGTGATAAAGGTAATTTGTATATACATTCAAGAAAATATTAAGTCATAATCTGGCATGATATTGTTTATTATAATAAGATCTCGGTTATTGTACTTCATGGAATTTTAAATGACTCCTTCTTGAATTACACATGTATTAACGAATTTTAAATACCTTTATTCACCCCTTATGTTAGTGTAGCGTACAAAAATCTTTGCTTCATCCCCTCTATAAATAATTGTGATTTTTCTTTGACAATTCAAAAGTTGTTTTGAATTATAATGATTAATTTTTAAAAGAAAAAAATCGTGATACTTTTTTTAATAATTAAAGACGGAACTAATTACTTGAGGTAAATTTATTAAAAATAAATAACAGACTTTTTTAATGCTCTTAATGAGATTAACATTATTAAAATGCATAAAAAAGAAGAAATCGTTTGAAGTCTCTAATTATTAATTTCCAAGAAATTAAATTTTGGTATTAATTTATTTTATCCCTAATGAATGCATGTGATGTCAATTCATTTAATAATGATAATATTTTAATAACATTTTAAGAGAGATTTTGATGTTATTTTTGATAAACAGACAAGTAAATATGCTTCAATAGGAGGAATAGTATTGGAGGTAAAACTTTTCAAAGAGTGACATAACATAAGACAAATGAAAAGATTTTTATAATCTTCACCTATACAACTGCTAAAAATGAAATTAAGCATTCAGCTTATGAAATAAAGAATAATTCAATGAATATCCATAAAAGTCAACTCCACACAGTATTTTTGGATTCTATAAATCTTAAATGGTTGGAATATTACCCCATTCCATTTTTTCATTAAATAAATATTAATTTCAAAATGATTTTCAAAAACTGTTTTGCATTGGAATCTACTGCTGTCTATGGCTCGAGCTTCGAGAGGTTTTCAGTGTAGATTTAAATTACAAAATACAATTTCACAAAAAAAAACTAAACCGAATAATTTTATGATCTTCAACCGAGATAACATTAATATTGGTGGTACATACATTGATACGAACATCATAAATTTCAGTTAAATTGGATCTGTCGACCAAAAAAATCTAACATACCAAACTGCAACTTTGTGAAATCTCAGCTGGCCAATTGTACGAAAATCGCTAAATCAAAATTGATTATAAACCGATGTCGGGGATATCCTTATTTGTTATGTGTGATATAAACATCTTCCCACATAGGGAGGTGTAGGGTATAGAAATAAACCCCGTTTTTCAGGAAAGAGGGTGAGATGAGAGCTATAGCAAATTATAGACCGATGTTAAAATTAATAAAGTAAATTCAAGACGGCTAGAAAATTGTGTAAAATTTCAATGGAATTGATTCATATTTAAGAGTTTAATAAGCCATAAATCATATTACCTCCACCACCACAAGTGGTGAGGGTATATTAAGTTTGTCATTCCGTGTGTAACGCCAAAAAGGAATCATCTTAGACCCTACAATGTATATATATTATTGCATTAAATAAAAAACTGAGTCGATTTAGCTTTGTCCGTCTGTTTGTCTGTTGGAAACAATCTCACGCCTAGAATAATTGTCCGAATTTAATAAAATTTGGCCACATCATTTGTTATTATCCTAAGAAGTTTGCTATTTAAAATCGGATATATCGGTTTATAAGCAATATCTGAAACAACCTCAAAATTTTGAAAATGAACTCTTATAATTTCTTCTAAAAATATAATTAGACTTAAACAATAATTTAATTTTAGCATTCTAGTACGTGCATTCTAGTTCGTGCAAAAGATCATCAAAATCTAATTAATAAAAAAAGTAAAAATTTTGCATATTAGAGCCTATAATATGCAAAATTTTGATATACTCCAAACTTTGTGTGTCATATGGGTCGCAATTTTTAAGATAATTTAGTGAAATTTGTCACATATACTTATTTTTTATAATGAAATTTGGCACAATTAATTTTTTAACTATTTCAGATATATTTTAAAAATTTTATTAACACGTTTCCATATTTTTCATATAGATCCCATATAACGCCCCTTCCCGGAAAACGGGTTTGAGCTTATAAAACAATTTAATAAAGACCAATTCCATTGGAATTCAGTACAATGATTTTTTTAACTATTTATATGTATATTTTTAACTAGAACAATGTCAGTCCATATTTTGATGTAGCTCCCATATCAGGCCCCTCACCGAAAACAGTTTTCAGCTTATAAAACGAAGACATAAAGCCCAATTCTATTGAAATTTGGCACAATTATTTTGCTAATTGTTCTGAAGACATTATATTAATTTGCCCTATATCGGCTCATATTTTCCTATAGCTTCCTTATAAGGGCTTTCCTGGAAAACGGGTTTGAGTTTATAAAACATTTAAATAAAGATCAATTCTATTAAAATTTAGCACAATGATTTTTCTAACTATAATCAAAGTATAATTTAAATATGAACAAAATTGGTCCAAATGTGAGTGTATGTGAGGATATGGTTGTCTCAAATATTGGTCTAAACATTTTGTGTTAATGAACCGATATAGTTGGTTTTAAATAGGAAACTACTTAGGACAATAACAAATAACGTAACCAAATTCCATTCGAGCAAATATTCTAGACGTGAGAATGTTTCCAACAGACAGACAGATGGACAAAGCTAAATCGACTCAGATTTTTATTTGGTGCAAGAATATATGTACTTTATTTGATCTGATACGATTCCTTCTTTGTGCTGCACACGGAATGACGAAGTTGATATACCCTCATTACCACTTGTGTAAATACCATCCACCACTATTAATTTAAAAATAATAATAATAGTAACATGATATACCAGTTCCACAGCCCTATTCCAAATTTTCGTAAATATTATATTTTGCTATTATTACTTCATAAGCACTCTTCATGCGCATTTCTGTTAGGGGGTAGCTCTTTATCCTTCTCTAATCACAATAGCAGTATTTCAAATTTTATAGGGGTTTAAAAAGTAAACTTCTTAGAACATAGAAAGATATATAGACCACATTTTATTAAGCTCTGTAAATTATTGTGGATGTGACCAAAACAACAACAGACAGGCAAACATACAGATTATGTAAGAATATATAGGGTCTTAGATGCTTCCTTTTTAGCATTATGGAATGATAAATTTCCTTATATACACATCACCGGACAGATTATAATTTTCCTGCTCGTTTCATAAAAGATTTTATCATCCGACATGAAAAAGGATTAAGTCGAAAATTCATATTTCTTCATACGCAACTACGTAATCAAATATTCACTTCATTGAATTAAAGAGACAATTTTTCTCAAAATTTATAAAATTTTTATTTGCTTTTGACATACAAATTTTTTGAAATTTTTTTGGTCTCGAATATTTCCAGCAAATAGTTATACCCTTCACCACCAAAGCTGGTTGGGGTATTATGCGTTTGTGATAATGTTTGTAACATGCAAAAAAAAAACCTCTCGACTCAGAATCACTTTCTGACCCCATTTACAATGTCTGTCGTCTGCCGTCTGTCTGTCTTTCTGTCTCCATGTCTCTCTTTATGTATGTCTACATGTCTGGCTGTTCATGGACATATTCGGTGCAATATCTTAGGTCCCTAATATACATGTGTCTCATTAAATGAAGTTTAAATCTCATTAAAATCCTAAAATATCGATTTTAACGAAACTTGGCGAAACTATGTCTAATGATGATGTTTTTAGACGATGTGCCAAATTATAAGGATCGGTTTGTAGCATTTCATAGGTCCCAACATATAAAAGGTGTTGTAATAATTACTCCTCAAATTAAAATAAATATAAATAAAAATCGATGTGTAAAATTAAACAAGCTCGATACATATTTTCTTCTAGTTCCCATAAAACCCTTCAGCAAAATTCATTTTAAACGCATAAGTTTCACAAAATTGTTAGTGTCATAATAATGTACTGCACGCTTAAGAACAAACAGATAATTAAATTATTATTATTATTTTTCATAATCACTATTTATAAACAACATTGTGCTGTAGGGTATTACATAGTCTGGTTTGACTGACTATAATATTCTTCTTTGTCTATTTTTTCACACATAAGTAATACAACATTTCATATAAAAGCATTATAGTCATAAACATGTGTGTGTCATAATCTACATGAATACCTGTTTAGTCGTTGACAGTCAACACGTGGAATTTATCATGCAGGAAATGTATGCTCTTGCTGCAGTTCGCTGTTTAAGTTTTTACTTCTAAGAATGACGAGAAATGTATTTTTATATAATATAATACAAAACAAATGTATTTTTTAAACATTTCGATATCTTATTTTTGTTATACCCTACACCACCATAGGTGGTTGACATATTGTGCGTTTGCCAGATGTGCCAGACGTCTGGCTGGCTGTTCATGTAAACCTTGTGAATAAAATGCAGGAAGCAGTTAATAATATCTTTATTTGGCATGTGTCATTTTTAGTACCAGTGTAATGTAATGTTAGTACCAGTGTAATATAATGTACTCTTAAGCATAAATTAAACAAGTAGTAATGCTATATTTGGGTTTGGCGAATTGGAAGCTTCTCAGGAATATAACAAATACCTCTTCCAAGTTTCATTGAGCTCTGTCAATTCACCACTTGTGGTGGTGTAGGGTATAAAAATGCTAAGGAGGTTCATTAATATTTGGTAGCTAACACTTACAAAAAACAATGTGGTGTAGAGTATGAAATAGTCGGATTTGATCGACTATAAGTTTATGCCTGTTATATATGTATAAGTGCATACATACGTACATTAAAGCATGTCATATTCTATGATTTTGTTAAATTTTGAAAATATCTCATCTCAATATCATATTTTGAATATAAGCTTATTCGGAAACTTAAATAAAAATATCTCTCTAATAATCATTATAATAAGAAAATATATTCATATTAAAACTGTATTGATTACAAAATAATTTATAAATTTATTTAAGTATACACAACAAAATTTATTTCTTACATTTATATGCAATTTTTTACTCATAAAATATTTCATTTAAATGTAGTAAACATTTATCCCACGGAGAACAAATTATGATGATCTGACTAAAAGGGTTCCTCAGATATTCAATAATTAATATAAGAAAAATATTCATAATATTAGCACTATTGAAGAATTATGCGTATACTTAATATTTTTTATTGATAGAACTCATACGTTCTTGCTTCCAGTTTTGAAAAATTTTTTATACCCTACACCACTGTAGGTGCTTGAGTCGGTCTGACAATCTTTCTGTAGGCAATTTTTGTAAAATCTTGATGAAATTTGGTTTTTCTTTTGGCTCAGGGACGAAGCCTACTAAACTCAATCACATTCGGTCCTATATTTCAGGTAGCTTTCATACAAATGTCCTCTCAGATTGGGATTTTAAGGTCATAATAGTCCAAATTATGCAAGGGTCGGCCCATTGTTTTTCATGGGTTCAAATATCTCTTTGGAGGATATCTCACATATACGTTGTTATTGTAATAACAACTGGTGAAATTAATAATAATCGATGTTCGAAATTATACGAGGATCAGTCCATAATTTCTTCCGACGTGATTCCCCAAGAAATTAAACGTATAAATTTCACATACATGTTTATATAATAATGAACTTCACACTTTATCATAATTCAGAAAAACAAATTATACGATTGTCGTTCATATATTTGTCATTTACAACCAACAATGTAGGGTAGGGTATTACATAGTTGGCCTTGACAGACTATAGCATTCTTACTTTTTAATAAGAAAAGGAAAGACCGCTTCGACTCTTAAAATGTCCATTGAGGAAAAAATATTTTCCACAAGTAATAATAATTTCTGTAAAATTATAAATATGATCATCCTATTCCGTGAAGGTGCTTTAAATTGGAAATATGATCCGATACCTGGATAGGGAACAATAAATTTCATAAAAACGGTTCATGAGAATATTTCCGCACTATACGAGAAATGACAAAGTTAATATATAACAAGTAAGAATGCAATATTTGGCTATGTCGAACCTTTAATACCCTCCACCACAAATTCGAGTGAAGTTAATATGTTACATTCCGTAGATATACATATACACACATACACTCACAAATATATGTAGGATATAAGACAGAAACACCTAATGAGTCACAAAATTAGTTACAATTTTGGCTATAACATTTTTTTACTGGCCAAATTTCATTGACCTCTGTCTATCTTTGTGGATGTGAGCAGACAGACAGATTGACGAAAATCGACTAAGATTGTGATTTGATACAAGAATATTTATACATTGATCTTTATTTAAATGTTTTATAAACTCAAACCTGTTTTCCGGGAAAGTGCGTTATAAGGGAGCTACAGGAAAATATGGACCGATATAGGGCAAATTAATATAATATCTTCAGAACAGTTAGCGAAATAATTGTGTCAAACTTCAATAGAATTGGTCTTTATTTACTTGTTTTATAAGCTGAAAACTGTTTTCGGTGAGGGGCCTGATATGGGAGTTACTTCAAAATATGGACGACATTGTTCTAGTTAAAAATATACATATAAATAGTTAAAAAAATCACTGTACCAAGTTCCAGTGGAATTGGTCTTTATTTAATTATTTTAAAAGCTCAAACCCGTTTTCCGGGAAGGGGCGTTATATCGGATCTATATCAAAATATAGACCCATTTTAATAAAATTTATAACATATATTTAAATAGTTAAAAAATTAATTGTGCCAATTCTCATTAGAATTGGTTCAAATTTAAGAGATTTATAAGCTATAAATCATATTCCGGAGAAAGGCATTATATGGGAGCTGGATCAATTAATGATTCCAGAACAATATGGCTTCTTGGGATTTATTATTGTATTAAAATACGTATATGTGACAAATTTCCGTAAATTATCTTGAAAATTTAGGCCCATATGTCATACAGAGCTTGGGGTGTATCAAAATTTGACATATTATAGCCTATAATGATGGAACACGCACAATTGTATGCTAAAATTAATTTTTTGTTTAAGTCCAATTACATTTTTTAGATGAAATTGGAAGAGTGGTTTTAAATATCAAACTACTTAGAAAAATAACAAACGATGTGGCCAAGTTTTGTGGAATTCAGACAATTATTCTAGGCGTGAGAATGTTTCTAATAGACAGACGGACAGACGGACATAATTAAATCGTCTCAGTTTTTGGTTTGATGCAATAATATATAAACATTGTAGGGTCTGAGATGATTACTTCTTGGCGTAACACACGGAATGACAAACTTAATATACCCTCACCACTTGTGGTGGTGGAGGGTATAAAAACAGCTATTTCAAGTCGTATAATTAATTTGACATAAATTATTATAATATTAATCATACTTAAAAATTCAAATTTATTCATTTTATAGATAAATGTTAATCAAAGCAATAATACTTTAAGCTTTAATGACAAAAGCCTTAAGACCAAATTTTTCCAGTAGTAAATACTTAAACCATTATTTAGCAACAAAAGCACAAACACAAAATCTTGCTATAAAGTTAATTTATAGCAAATTCATTAAAACTTTGAAAAGCTTAACACATACAATCACAGACAGGCGCAATATACAAATTAAAAAAAGAAAAATTGTTATATTGCGACATTCAACTTTAATATTCTAAAGAAACAAAAATACTGGTTTTCGGTAGGATAAAACTACCGAAGGAGGCACATTAAATGTTACGATAACATTTTGTTGACGATCTATTTTGTTTAATAACTTTGTTATGATATATAATATCCAAAAAGTAGACCCAATTGGACCATGCAAAAAAAACTTTTTTCAGCTTATTTTTCTTATCCCTTATTAAATCTACACCACTATATGCGTAGATAAGGGTATATTATCTTTGTTATTCCATATGTAACGCCGGGAAGGAATCATCTCACGCCCAATATATATATTCTATAAAATTTTGAGTCGATTAAGCTAAATCAGTATGACTGCTGGAAACATTATCACGCCTGCAATAATAACAGAATTCAATGAAATTTAGCCACATTTCTTGTTATTGTTCTTAGGAGTCTCCTACTTTAAACCATCTATTAGAAAAAATGTTACATACCCATATCTGAGACAACATTAACTTTCCGAAAAAACAACTTTTCTAAAATTTTTCACATTAAGTAACTGGATTTAAACAGAATTTACTCAAAACATACAGTTTTATGTCCTTAACGATCCCAAACGATCGTAAAATTAACGAAATCTGATTAATAGAGAAAAAATTAAAGGCTAAAATGTTTAAAATTTTCATACGCCCTTAAATCTGTGTGTCGTATAGTTTTCCATTATATGACCTAGCTCCCTTCTAAAGTCCTTACATTAATGTGGTTTTAAGCTTATAAAATTTTCAACTTGACCAATATCGGCCGCATTTGGCCATTGCTTCCATATAACGTCCCTTTCCAGAAAACGGGTTTGAGCTTATAGAACTTTTATAAATGATTCAATCTTCGTCATGATTATATTTACTAAATGGGTATATTTTTATGTTTCTTTTTTAGAATAAAGAGTGAAGACTTCAAATATTCCTATATAAAATAATTTTATGAATTTTCTAATTGTATTTACTATATAAACTACTTTCATGAATGTAACTCTTCGTATGGGATATTCCTTTCTTTATCATTATTATGGCTGAATTAAAAAAATGAACTGTAAATTGTTCAAATTGACGAAAAATTGTCAATATGACTATTTGAATTCTTTAATAAAAATTAGGTTAATTTAAATAAATGTTATTCAGTTTGAATAATACATTATTCAAACTGAATTCTTTATAATGATGAATATTATTCAATTTAAATACCATATTTATGAAATTTTATTTGAATTGAGGAAAAAATGACGTTAAATTATTGTAATAAATTAATACATAAACTATTTAGAAACAAGGGAAGGGTACTCCACATACAAAGCAAATATTGATTATAGAATATCTTCAGACACTGTAGCAGCGAGAACTTTTAATTTTGGTTCCAATGACTTCCCCAATGAACTAAAAGTAGACCCCATACAAAGCAGATATTGATTATCTAATCTCAATTGATCTACTACAGCGAGAATTTAATCCAAATTAAATTTTTTAATACACGGCGATTTGTGATTTGTGATTTTTCTTTAGAGATCTGGGACTGAGGAGAATTTTTGTGCAAAAAAGCCCACCGGGTAAATGCTAATATTACATAATAATAAAATAGTGTAGAAAACA
Organism: Cochliomyia hominivorax; assembly: GCA_004302925.2. Taxonomy (NCBI): domain Eukaryota; kingdom Metazoa; phylum Arthropoda; class Insecta; order Diptera; family Calliphoridae; genus Cochliomyia; species Cochliomyia hominivorax. Next base: position 73,333,640 of record PYHX02000413.1, on the reverse strand, counting down.
TAAAAGACAACTAAAAAAGTACAATACCAAAGGAGGGTGGTGAACATACCGGCTTGTAATTCTGATGAAAAGTTACAGGTTTGTTGATCAGCTGATCTTCCACTTAAATTTTCATATATTTGTGCAAAATACTCCTTTAATTGCAATCATATTAATTGAAATGTTCTATAAAATATTTTCATCATGAAATTTTCTTAGTATAAATTTTCTTTGTCATATTTCATTTAATATGTAAAAGAAAATATAAAATTATTTGAGGAAAAAATTACTTACGATGCCTTACTGCCGGTTTTACTAAACATCTGTTGATATAACATATTTTTCTTTAATTCTTTTAACGAAACTTTATTCAATTTATCATCTTTTACTAAAGAGATTTATTGATTAAATTTGTTTAGTATATTTTAAGAAAATTCTTTAATTTGAAAAAATATGTTAATTAGAATAAAAGTGTATTTATTTAACATCTTTTTTTTCGTTAAAGATCTATGGAAATTTTTATTAGTGAATATAAATAGTCATATTGACTAATTTTCGCCAATTTAAAGAATTTACGAAAAATGAACGAAAATTTTCGTTATGATGAATAAAGGTTTCGTTATATTTACCACATTTTTTGGTTCAGTGTAGCTTGACGATTTTCTGCCTACAGCTCCATATAATTCCTCCTCCCGGAATATGGTTTTGATCTTGTAAAGCTCTATTGAAATTGGGCAGTATCTTATTTTCTAACTGATTGAAATATTTTTATTAATTTAACTTATATCGGTATATATTTTGCTGTAGCTATCATACAAGTTCCTTTCCTTTCGTTTCTTTAACATTATTATGGCCGAATTAAAAAAAGTGTCAAAAACACTTATCACCCAATTTTTTAAAAGAAAATGAATTGTAATGAGCTTTTTAAATACCCCTTTCTCGTCCTCCGAACTTATAAAAATACCACCTTAGTGGATCTATGTGGGAAGAGACCCACAAATTCATTTTATGTTTCTAACTTTAGCCGTTTAGACGGTCAAATGATAATGAGTCAGTCAGAGATGTTACTCTTTTATATACATATATACCTATATACATACATACATACATACACATATACATACATACATACATACATACATACATACATACATATATACATACATATACATACATATATACATATATACATATATACATACATACACACATACATACATACATACATACATACATACATACATACATACATACATATATACATACATACATACATACATACATACATACATACATACATACATACATATATATATATATATACATACATATATATATATATATACACATTGACTCATCTCACTTCTTATTTGAAGATCAATGCATTCCAATATTATTTTAAAGAAATAAAACACAATTAGTTTTTATAACATTTTTGCATAATATATATATTCATTTGTTTTATTTTATTTTATTCATACAAGTTTTGTTTTTATATATAATTTTTATAATTTTCTCTATAATACAATATTACAACAGATTATTACGATTATTTATTTGGTTTATTATAATTTTTGTTGGTTTGTTTGTTTGTTTGTAACCTTCATATGCAGTTTACTTAATAACTATTTTTTATATTTTATATATATAATTTATTTTATTTTAGGTAGATGTAGATCTCTTCTTCTTTTATATATTAATATATAATTTTATTTTTATATATATTTCCTTTTTAATTTTCATATATAATTTATTTATTTTATCTTTCTTGGTTATATAATTATTGCATAAATTAAGTCTCATATATAATATATATTTAATTAAATATTTTTTATAAGAATTTTGCTTGTTTTATCATAAGTATATATATTTTTTAGTTTATTTTATAAATCTCTCTTTTTTATAAATTTTTAATTAAATTATATTTTAATTTTTAAATATATTCATAAGTATTTATGTTAATTACTTAAAGTAATTTAAAATATTGCTAAAAATTGTTTTATTTTCTATATATTTTTTATAATTTTGTATTTCTTTTTTAATAAATGAATTAATTTAAAAAATAAATAGAATTTTTTTTGCAAAACCAGATTTTAAAAATTAAATAAATTTATTTAAATATTCAATTTTTGTGGTTCTAATCAACATAAACAAAAACAATAAAATTAAATTATGAATCGATGTATGTAAAATTTTATCTATAACTTAAAAATTCCCTATAGAGGATTTATTACATAGGAAAATTATTTAATAAAGTTTGGAATCATTGGTCTTAAGCCCATCCACCTTAAACTTTTTTCCAGCGGATAATTTAAAACGAATTTAAGAATCTTGCCTGACGCTGTAAATTTTTCAAGGACAATTTAAAATTTTTTGAAAATTAGTTTATTACTTTTAATAATAATTAGGAGCTCCAGAGATGAAGATAAATTTTGCGACATTTTATGAATTTCGGAAAACCGAAATAAAAATGTCTTTGTGAAATTTTGAAGAAGTCTGGAAAACCCATTGCTTTGATTAAATTAACAATGTTTGTTTTAAGATTCAGATTTTGATAAAAAGGGTCAAATTTGATAGTGTATAGACTTTGCACTAGATGGGTTTTTAGATCCAAACTTTACATTTTATTGACATCATTTTTTTTTTTTTTTTGATAAAAAATGTTGCTTTCAACTAAATAAAAAATTAACACGACCGGGGCAATACTTTTGGATATATACTAAAAAAGTAACTAAAGATTTTTCAATATTTGACAGTTAAGTCTCGTAAAGGGAAATAAAATTATTTTTTTAAAATTTAATAAGAAAAAAATTTGGTACCAATGTTTATATTCACATTTTAACCGGTACCAAGACCTCTTGTGGTCCTTGTTTTCAAATTATAATGCTATGCTATCACAGTATTAAAATTCATATCATTCCATATTGCCGATCATAAAAAATGTTTGTTTCTTTCATAAAATTACAGAATGTGTTCACCAGGATTCGAGACCGAAATTGTGAAAGTCGACATTTCTTAATACTAAAAAAATATAATAATTCTTGATACTCCAATGTAATAAAAATCTTTTCCCTTTGATTTTCTTCGTTTACATCCTATCAACTCAGCTACATACAATTATTGATTTCATTACGATATTTGTAACTTTGTATTTAGTATGATATTTATATACATTAGAGTGATAAAAGTAGGTATTGTAGCGGAGATATGGGAAATAATATTTTAAATATTAATATTAATATATTAACTGTGTATGGGAAAACCATTAGAATATCAGTTAAAAACTTATTTCAGTACATCCTTAAATCAATTTAGAAAAATGATTCGAATAGATCAGAACTCCGAAAAACAGCAGTGTAAATAATTTGTGTGTCCATTTCAAACGTAAATAAAAAACAACAAGATGCGAAAATTTTTTTAGAACTCAAAATATCCTTTCTCGGAATAAATATACTGTTTTCAATTTAACTGAGGAAAAACAAAAACTATAATTGATTTTCACTACTCCGGTCATCTTAATAAAAATAGTAAATATTCAAACGTTGCAAAACTGGTTCCATAAAAGACTATCTCGGGTCGAAATCCGAAAAAATATCTGATCTTCCTACTATGAAACACAAAACCAGTTTATAATGGTTCCGTAGGAGATTCTCTAGATAAAGGAAAAATACTATATACTACATATTTTTCAGTAGGGAAAAATCGATCATTTTTGGAAATAATTCTGTATCCTTCTAAAATGGATTTATATGAAATTTAACATAATTGTAGCAGAAAAGTATAGCATTATAGGGGAGCAAAAGAGAGTATGTTGAATTTTTTAATTCTAACTAAACTAAAAAAACTGTCTTGTTATTTGCATTTGATTTTTCAACTTTTACGCTGCTTAACCATCAGAAATTATGAATTGACCACTTTAGGGTTATATTTTACGAGTCAATTAGCAAAACGAGTTCAGAAGTTAAAGACAAATACAATTTCTAAATTTATTCCACATCTCTTTTAATAAAGACTCTGAAAGGTCTATAGCGCAATTCCGTAACTTGTTAACAACAAAAAATTGTCGTTAAGTAACGAAAATTCGTTTTTTTCTGAAAAAAGGATTTTCTATTTTTGGTGGTAAAAGCAACGTAAATTAACGATATTTTTCAGTAATACTACAAATAAAATGTTGTCGTTAGAGGTGAACGATATCGTGATTTTTAATAACGTCATTTCCAGTGAAAGTGATTTTTAAATCACTGTTCTTTAAAACAACAACAGTGATCACAGTATTAAAATGAAAAAGGACATAGATCTTTGCATATGGTTGGTCTATTAGAGTTCACACTGTGCACCGTAGGAAATGGATAATTTTCATTTTAGGTGAATCGCGAATTTATGCTCAACACGACCTTTAAGTAATTTTGCTGGCTTAAAATAAAAACAAATACGTGTGAGTATGCAACAAGTTATTTCATAATTTTAATCACTGTATTTATCAGTGATTTACCAATCACAGTTATTTAATCGCAGTCGTGTAAATATCGCTCATCTTTAGTTGTCGTAAAGCCATAAAGACAATAATAAAGTTGGTATGTTTTCACATGTCTATAAAATTCAACAAATATTTTATAATTTTTTGGATTTTTATAGCATTGTTATAGTACATAGATAATCTTATGGAAAGAAAGAGTTGATCAAATGGAAAATTGATTCATTTATGGTGATAATAAAATTCCTTTTGGGTATATCAGATAAAACACTCTAATACATTCAATTATTTCAAACTTTGTCAGAGCCACATAAGAAGTTAGTCATCGAGCAAATGTCCTCCACGACCCTAAAAGAGGTTGTAAAATTATAAAGACACAACAGCAGTTTTATAACTTGAACAAATTTTGGACTGAACCAATCATAAAAATATTCATATATTTTTTAATACAATTGCACTCTTCTTCATTGTTGAGGTCGAATAATTCCCGTTGAATCCACTATCGTATAGTAACCATTTTTGGGATATATAAGTGAGCAAAAAGTTTTGAATTAATAGTAAATTGTTATTTTATTTGAAATCAATTTTATTTTAAATATTAACGTTCTCATGTTTCTACCGATATTCGTCGTTAAAATTCGTAATGAAAAATATTGCATCATAGGGAAAAATAAAGTCGTTAAAACAAGCGACATTTTCCATTATTTAACGAAATTTAAAAATTAAATTTTAATTAAAATTGACTGTAAACTAATGAAATTATAAACTCAAATATCACATTACATACTTTTGAAAAATTTTAAAAATATTATTTAAAATTCGAAATTTTGAATTCCCTTTGATAGTTTTTTTTTTAATAAATTAAAATTGAACATTAAAATAATTTTTGGAACTCAAAATTAAATTATTTTCATGGCGAAATAATTAAAATAAAAAAATGAAAATTTTTAACAAATTTTTTTATGATTTTTCTAAATACAAAAATTGTATTCAAAATTTAGTTTCTTTTAATTTTATATTTACAAAATCTATTTTATACAACTAAGAAATTTATATATATTTTTTATAGTTTTTTATATCTTTTTTTCAATAATTTTTATACAAAAAGGGGAAGCAAGCAATAATTGTCTACGATTTATTTCATTATAAAGTTTCTCACACATTTCTTTATAGGTTAAGGTGTTTTTGGGTTTAAATCTCACATTTTTTGTTTGTATAAATATTAAAATATAAAATATTGAGTAAAAAATTTATTTTATATTTATAGAAAAAGAAATAAATTTCATGAAAGCTTAAGTAAAAAAGTGTTTAAACCATAAAGAAAATTACAAATATATTTTTCTAAATCAGCTTTAACCCCTTGAAGTAGTTTTTACTTTCTAGCATAAAACAACTCCTAGAGGTAGACTTTAGTTTTCTTAATAATTTGTATTTCTCAATAAATTGTAATTTCTTGTTTTCATACTTTTAATGAAATCTCTTTTAATTATAACAACGTAATATGTATTTAGTGTTTTATTTACAATTTATGAAAATATTTAATAAGAAACTTATAAGCGATATGTTGATCTAAAAAGAATTCAAGAATTTATATATATATGTATATGTTTATTAAATTTGCTTTATTTTTCCTATAATTCTGTTCATTATTTTTATAGCAGGAATTGGGGTTACCAGTTTCTTTTTGTTTAATATATTTTCTTTAATCTAAAATTATAATAATTTTGTTTAAATTTTTAAACTACAAATTTTGTTTCATAAAATTTTGTTTAATTATTTTTCTTGTTTTTTTTTTTTTTGTTTTAAAATCAAAATTTGATTTCTAGCGGCCTTTGAAGGGCTTTTTTAAATTTCTACATATTTTTTTCTCTATTATTGGCTTAATTATGGATTTATATAATTTTCTTTTGGGGGGAAGGAGGAGATATTTTTCTTAGTTAATCTCTTTTTATATATTTAAAGCTTTATATTATATAATTTGTTTACTACCGATTTTTATTTACAATTTTTAATGTTTTGTTAAAAATATTTTAATGGTATTTACAAGATTTTAAGCATTTAAATTAAAATTGTATAAACAAATCTTTAAGAAAAAGAAATAATTATCACATATTAATTTTTCATTGATCAAAATAAAATCAATATAAAAATTAAAAGTTACCAAACTTAAATGAAATAGAAATAAAAATTAAAATTTTAAAAGCTCCGATCAAACTTGCAAGTTTTCATTTGAAATAAGATTGCAGGTTTGCAAATGAACAGAGTTATTAACGATCAATATTTATATGAATATGAAAAATAACCTTAAAATATCCCTTTACACAATAATCCAATTTTAATTTTAATTATCTGCTTTAAATTTGGAAAGTTAAATTTTCAAAGAATTTAGGCCGTAAAATTTATTGTATTAAACAGAATTGTACTCCTCTGTAGATGAGTCGTATAGAAGTAATTGGAGGATCTATATTGCCAGCCAGACATTTTTAAATAAAGTCATTCCCATTAAAGGTTTTTCTTATATTTCTCTTCTTTAAAACAACAACATTGAGATCAAGTCATAGAAAATAGAAAGAAAGTTTAGTCTTTTATGTCCGAATATGAAATAGTCTTTACCATAATAATACCTACGAAATATTATGAGACAACCCACGTATAGTTCTAGTTTTTGTGTTTTGCTGAATACATTTTTTAAAGTATTATCTAAGTGTGATTTATGTATTCAAAAATATTTGTGCCTTTCACCACCATAGGTGTTGAGGGTATTATGCGTTTGTGCAGATGTTCACAAGGAATAACTTCAAAATAACTTCTTGAGTCGATTTAAACATGTCCTTCCGTTCGACTGGCTGTCCATATAAACATTGTTGCACTGTTCAGATCGAAGTTTTGAAGATATGTTAATGAAATTTGGCACGTACTATTATTTTAGGTTCATTATTTCGTAAAGGTCCAATTTAAAGGTCAAACATACGCACCCCTCCCCAAATGGGTTTTTAGCCCATAAAACTCCTATATAAAACTATTTTAACCCTTTTGCAAATCCAAGTATTATTATATTCTAAAACGAAGTGCCTTTATTTCTGATAGGTCCCATACAATCACCCTTCCAAATATTACTTAGAAGCTCATAAATCTCACATACAATGGATATTGTTAAATGATTTAGTTAAATAAGAGATAAATATAAGCCAAAACCGCTATGCAAAATTTAACGAGGGTCTGTCCATATTTTTTTTCTAATTCCCATATAAACTTACAGAAAAAGTTCCCCTTGAAACGCATAAATTTTACATAAATCTTAGTATCTCTTGCACACATACGTTTTAAATTTTATGTAGCAGTAATTTTCAATCAACAATGTGGTGTAGGGTATTAAATACATTTTTATATTTTTGTGGAGAGTTATATGGTAGGTATTGGAAATTATAAACCGATCATGTCAAATTTCGAACAATGATTTCTGCTTATATTTATCTTAATATTGAAAATAATATATGTGGATCTCATATACTTAAAAGCGATATTGGCAAGTAAAAGCAGTATGGAATAATAGACTGATCTTTGGCACAAATCAATAGTAATTTTTCTTAAAATTGATTCAGATCTTATTTCTGAATTGCACGCTGTACTTAAATGTGGTGGTAATATTAATTTTTCTACCTTTCACATACAACCACATATCACAACAACCATCTAAAAGTATAAAAACTATGCGATGAAACAAATGCTTAATGTTGATAATCTGTTTTATAAAGTTTTGTATATCTAATTAGTTAGTGGGCCATCGATTTAATTGCTCTTTATTTATCTTCGAAATAACTTTGTTTTGTTTGCTTGGACACTAGAAAAAAATGTACTATTTTGTGGACCTTCGTTATACCCTTCATGATGAAGAGAGTATAAAATGATCGAATAAAAAATTGCTTTGGGAAGTCAGTTTTATAATTTGTAACTGATAATTTCTAATTTTACTCGCAGTAATTGCCAGTAAATAAATAAACAATGTTATTAAATTAAGTCATGTAATTATCTCTCACCTCAGGTTAATATAGGTAAATCGATAAATCTATTAATGACAAAACTTTCAATAACGTTAACTCCCATGAAATTACGTTATTTGCTTTCTTAAGACAGTTAAACACAATTTTGCAGTTCGGTGGAATGGATTCTGACATTTCCGTTCATGTTGTTGAAAACTCTAACGTTCTCCATTGAAAACATATTCGGGCAATCAAACGCCAAGATAAATCCGAATTAGTTTACTCCAAAGTATAGGAAGCAAACGAAGGTTATAGCTGGACACAAAGAAACATGTGGTAAATGTATTCTTCTTTTGAATTTTTTAGTTTTAAATAAAAATCAGTTGATTTTTTTTTTTTTTTGTAAAATTAAATCGATTTGACAAGTTTTTCCCTTAATAGATCCCGACCACCATAGGTGACGGTGAAATCATACCAAAATCCTTAAGAATACCGATCTACTCAGAGTCCCAGAATTCATCAATGTGTTCGATTCTGACAGTTCATGTGAAGTTTAAAAAGTTCCAATCCGAGTTTTTATTTCCTTAAAATGTGTCCACAACATAGTTAGTTTTTATCGAGTATTACTCTCTTTCTTCTTTTTTATTTATGAAAATCACGAAATATATTTTAAAATGAATGTCAGGTCTCAAATATTATTGAATATTTTTATGACAAAACTCGGTCAACTATCTTTTAGAATCATAAATAAAGATTTAAGTCGTGCCTTTATTTGTATACTCTACACTATAATACGAAAATGGGGTATTATAAGTTTGTACAGCTGTTTTAATATAAAATATTGTAATGGTCTTTCAAACAGTTTATGAGCGAGAATTCCAGTCTGGCCTGTCGCTGTACAAAATTTCAAGTACATCTGTTCAGATCTTAATATTATCTGGTCATAATAAAATGTAGGGCATTATATAGTCGGTCTTTAACAATTATTAAACTCATACTTGAATTTTTAATTTAATCTCGAATCGAAACTAATCTGAATTCAATGTACAATTCTTTTCTATTTTAGTCGCTTATCAAATATTAAGAACGTGGTTGAAGTTATAATAATTTAAATTAGGGCTTCAAGGAAAAACTATATAAATATATTTTCAAAAAAAGGATTTATTTATAGTACAAAATACTTTAAAAATTTTTAAGAGAACAAGTAAAAATGTATAGTGAGTCAAGCCCGACAATCTAATAACCTACACCACATCATCGGTTAAAAATATTGGTAACGAATAAATTAATGAATGACCCTCGTATAATTTGACTTTATATTTTATTGTTAAGTATGTTGTAATGCATTATTGTAACATAAAGATTTATGTTAGATTGATGCATTTGAACTTTTCTGGGGGATTATATGAGGGGTACAAGAAATTATTATCAAGTTAAGATGAATATTTTTGCTTATATTCATCTTAACTTGATCAATTGTTATTACAATACCAACTTATATGTGATATTTTTGGCCTTCAAACTGATATTTCGAAGATGTTTGTATCGGACCTTTGAGAAATAATGTACCGACCTTTGTTTCAGAATATTATAAGATATAATTACCTGTGCCAAATTTCGTTTGTATTTTGGACTTTTATGACCTTAAAACCCTATTCCGCGAACAGAGTTTGTATAGGAGGCACCTTAAATATTACACCGAACATGGCCAATTTCAATAGGCTTCATCCTGAAGCCAAATACGTATCAAAAATCTATGCAATATTTTGAAAATTTCAAACTGTAGACTGTTCACAACGTCTACAGGATAGCCAGCGGGACGGACAGACATCGTTAAATTGACTCAGAAAGTGAATCTGAGTCGAACGCTATACTATATATATAAAAAATTTTTTTCTGCATGTTACAGATATCAGCACAAACGTATAATACCCTATCAACTTTCGATGGCGCAGATAATAATTAAAGAACCTTGCAATTTCTTGAACTTCCTAAAGTATTACAGGATATTTATAAGTGTTACAGGATATTTTAAATCAAAGAAACTGAAATGTATAATGTAATGAATAATTTTATAACTTTAACAATATTTACATTCAAATTTAATCAAATAATTTTATATTAATTTAATGGTTAAATTAATTAAATTTCGAACAATAGTTTTGTTATTTATTTGAAAGTTTAATTCAATATTATTATTCAAATTATAATGCTAATTATAATGTAATTTTATGATTGCTTTATAAAATATATATAAACAATAATAATTTCGTTTAGGTAACTTATTTCCTATATTAATACCTTTTCTTAACTTAAACTAAACATAATTTACATTTAAATCATTTTTCTTAATTTTTTTCTTTTTTTGAGTATAAATATATTATTAATATTAATTATTTTTAATTATTAAATTGATTTGTTCAATTATTTGTCATTTGATAACGTGTTAAATCTAATAAATGTTCATAAAGAAAGTCTTCATTAGGTGTTAAACCGATCATAATCCAACCACAAATGGCACCAATACTACGCGTCACAGATAAACTACTCCATACAGAAACAATACTATTGCTAAGCTGTTGGTGAGAGAAGAAGAACATAAAAAGAAAGGAAGTTATTAATAACATGATCACTAGTTATTTATATTTACTGAATAATTAAAGCATATTTTAAGGCTTTTGTATTAAAGATTTTCTTAAGCATACTTACCATTTCTTCTTGTGTTAATGTTAAATTTGCATTACTATTAAAATATAATTTGTCATCTATATTATCGGAACAGATTGTTAAGATTATTGTCGCTATATAAATCATTGCTATAATTAACCAACGAAATGATATTAATTCAGATGCATTTGATAAATTCCAACGACAAATGTCCATTCTGAAATAAAAAAAAGAATATTCATTTATTTGTAAGAACATTTTCAATAAAATATATGATAAAAAGAGTAATAAAAGATCTCATAAATTTCTGGCCGATAACCTTCCACTTTAAAAAATCCTTTCAAATTCAATTGAACAAAAATAATAATAATTGTTGGGGACTGAAAAAATAAAGCCATCTTCTCAGATCTAATTTTAGGCACGGAATTTTCGAACGGAAGCTGTGGCCCAAATATTGATAAGATTTTAAATAAGCTTCGCTTCTAGCCAAGAAGAAAGTAATTAAACAACATGGCTTCGAATTGTAGCAATTTTCTGGATAGAGAGCACCATAAGTTGAGGTCCACGGAAACTCACATTAAATTCTTCGTCGTGTAACTGTTGGTGTAGCCCATAAAGGAACATCGTACTAATTGTATTTTGGTCTCAAATCGGGTAATAATCTGGATATTTGGCTTGATATTGAGTTTCATGTCGTGCTTTATCGGTACGAGTTTAGGTAGGCTCCGCTTCTAATACAAAGTTCAGTATTCAAGTTAAATACTTTGTAGTTATTAATTTAATATTATGAATACTCCAAAGACGCAATTGCAGAGGTATCGCACTCGCTACGGAGAGCACCGGTCTACAAAGTCAAGTTGTCATGTTAAATGTAACGTTTTGAATACTCCAAAGGCGCTATTTTAGATGTATCGCAATAAAATGTTATATGTTAAATATGTAATTTTTTATACCTTCATCATGTAGTTATATATAATCGATTCTTACCATTAATTACACTCTAACTTGTTTAAATTTATATCTTCAATAAATTAAACATTTTTCTCTTAATTAAATTATAATACAAAATTGAATTCTTTAATGAAAAAAAATCCAAAAAAAAACCTTCTTTTTGGTTGACCTTTATAATGCTTTAGCATAACAATGATCATAGATATAATTATACATTTGACATTTTAACTTTAATATCTTTTCATATTTTTGGACATCGAAACCCACTCGTTTTATATTTAATTGGAATTTTGAAAATGACATTTAGTTGACTACAATCCACCCACACCAGCAAACTAATGATACCAACAATTAGTGAGATGATATGAATGTCCTAATTGAATTTGTATGAAAATTAAAAACGGGAAGTGAACAAAAAAATTAAAACAGACATAAGCTGTCACGAGTGATAAATTAATAATTATAAATACATACACATATGTAAATGTTACAACTATTAATCATATTAAGAAATTTGAACTTTATGTTAAAGTAACGGAAAAATTTATTACTGGAAGTTGTAATATTTAATAATTATATACATAAGATTTATGAAAAAGTAACGGTGGTTTTTAATTGAAAGTTCTAGAAATAATAAGTGACTTCATTTAAATGGAATAAAATAGAGTGTTCTAATTCGGTTGTTGAGGTAAAATGAGTGCTTTATTTGATACGCAGACCAGCTCAACTCGTGAGAAAGGAAACTGTGGCATAATGTGAGTTGCACCAACAAAGAATTAAAAGACCCGATAAAGAGTATATTAAGAAGTAATTGAAATTAAACACGGTATCTAAATTCATGGTAATCGGATTAGTAAAATTTCTGAAATTTATCGCTATTTATCGATATAAAAAATGTATTATGACCTTCCTTGGAATAGAATTTAAGACTTAAAAACTTTTAAATAGGTTTTCTACAAAGCGCACATTCGATGTTTATTGTTAAACTTTAATATTTTTTGCAGTTTAATTCTAATTAAATGGACGACTGATCTGCTATAGCCAATTTCTAGTATAATGCACTTTTGTTTCTATTATTGCCTAAAACAACTCCCACCATGTTGTGAAGAATTTTGCTAATTTTTCCATACTCTCTATCTCCCCAATAGGTAGAGTCGGGATGGCCAGCTTAATTCTGTGATAATTTCAAATTAAGAGGGAAAATTAACAAAATTTTCAAAACTCAAAGAATCACATTGATACATGTTGCTTAAGGTGAAGTTCGAATGTGGGTGCCTGAAATAGTTTTTTCAAGATAACTAATTTTACTCCTTCACCACGACCATAATATTTCAATATATCTTCCATAGAAGACATTTTTCGAAACATCATTTTTCTATATTATTAAGTCGTACATGTTTTTTTTTTTCAACCTAAACGAAAGAAAGCACTAAGAATTCGGCTAGGCGACCCATTATATTAGGGACAGATATAATCACCCTATAGTAATCTCCAAATAACTGCTAGAAAGAGAATACCAAATATTGAAACACTACACAGTGTAGCAGAAAGGTTTTTGAATAAATTTCCTTTTTTGGTCTTTTGTTATAGTTTGAGTAGTTTTTTCCCTTTGGTGCACAAAAATTCTCCACCGCCCTAGATTAAAAAAAAATATGCACACAAAGGATATTTGCTCAAATTGGAGGATTTTCACCATAATAGTTCTTTAGATATTTTATTATTAATATCTGTTTAGTATAGAGAATACTATGTCCATGTGTGTAAATATATGCTCTATATGGGACCTACACATAGTTTCCCAAAAAACTAAAATTGTTTCTGGAGAAAGTAGTTGAAAAGAAATCTCAATAGTCTCACTAAAATATATCTTAAGACTTTCGATTAATAATGTTTGCGTTAAATGGGGTTACATCACACACTGGTTCTATACGTCCTTCATTTTGTTAAATAAAACTGTTATATTAAAAAGTGATTGGGATTGGTTTTGTAAAGAGGGTATCTTTCCCCTGACCTTATCGATTTTTTATGTAGCCTATGTTACTTTCGTATATATTGGATCAATCTGTGAAATTTCAACAACATCGGTGTAGTTGTTTAGCTGTTTATAAATCCCGTCTGTCTGTTGGGCACATCATCACGCCTAGAATAATTGTACGAATGTCAGTAAAATTTAGCAATATTGTCTATGAGCAAAAAACGATGTAGACTGATATCTAAAATGATCTCAAAGCTACGAAACAGATGTTTTCTTAATTTTTTAACAAATGATAACTAAACTTTGACACAATTTAACCATAAAAATCAGCTGTACGTACTTCATATGTTTAAAAATCTGCCACACTTTTGGACAGCTTTTTTGCGCTTCTAAATTCTCTTTTAACAAGAGCCCAATACATCTCCAATGGCGTTAACTCCGAATAGTTTGGAGGAGTTGCCTCTCTTGGTACAAATACCAAATTATACTTCTTGTAACACTTAAGCCGTAGTGAGAATATGCCAAGTTACGCTTAAATTAAGTGGACATATATGAATGGAAACAGTGTCTTATGAAAACATTACTTGATATAAATTTATAGGCCCTGCTGTAACAAACGATTGAGTTCTTTTGCCGCAACTCCATATTGCTTTACATACCAAGAATTTTTTTGGGAAATTTTAATTAGTTTAAGGATCCCAAACATTTCTTCAACATTTCTTTGAGCATCAACAGTATAAAATGTTTGACTAGGAAATTGCTGAAATTCAGCCAGAACATACATTATTTTGTAGCAAGAATATCTTCTGAAAACTTGACTTCAATTTTCGTGCTCTGTCTTTGGCCTCTAAATTTTTAACAGTGTTCGTATTAGGAATTAGTGATTGTATGTTTTTAATCCTGCAATAGCTTTCTTACTGGATGTGTTTGGAGCTCTTGTTTGATAATAATTTTTATTTTGTGGGCTTTAGAAATATTATATGGACCATTCCTTCTACCTGTACCAGGTTTTCTATCAACGAACAAGTTCTACCGGTATACCTTCGGAAACAATTAGACGGCAGACTTTGAATGCTTAGCCAACTTTTTGTAGGATCGAAAGTATCTAATTAAATATAATAATTTTTGTCTGATCTCTCATTTTAATTTGAGATTAATATTATACACATTTATTTCACATGTTTAATAAAGGTAGCTGGATATAGCTCCTTCTCGAAATAAGCTAACCTTATAAAACTTTTAAATATTCTTAAAATCTTGAATATATGTTATTAATAAGAAGAATATGGGTCCTAATTTTTATACTATAGCTCCCGTTTAAGTTCCCTTCTCCGATAACGATCTTTAAACTTATAAGTCCAATTTTATTGAAATTGGTAAAACATTAGAAAATTTGCATTTAATCATTACAAAAGAATCAATTTTGTATTAAACACTTTTAATTATTTTTTTCGAATTTACACCCACATCGACCTTGACCATATATCACTCAATTCTCTTACAGTGTCCAATCTACAAAACCACAAATTACTACACAATCCATCAACCTTTAAATATAATTTTAATTTTATTAAAAAAAACACAAACAAATTCTACCAAACCCTTTCCGTTAAGGGGAGAATTTACATTCATTACATTACCGTTAATATTAAAATTTACATACTTATTTACATATATTTTTATACCCTACACCACCATAGGTGGTGGAGGTACTATGCGTTTGTGCAGCTGTTTGTAACGGACAGAAAAACTAGTTCTACCACCACTTTTAATCATATACCGTTTGACTCAGAATCACTTACTGAGTCGATTTAAGCATGTCTTTCCGTCCGGCTGGCTGTTCATGTAAAGCTTATATGCAAAGTACGAGTCTCAGTTTTTAAAATACGATAACGAACTATAACTTTGGACGATGCCTATTAAAGTTTGTTATGATCGGTACATTATTTCATATAGGTCTCATACAAATGTCCCCATGGAATAGGGGTTTTATTCCATAAAATTACTAAATATAAAATGAGTTTCATTGAAGATGTTCCAAAATTTACAAAGAACATAGGTCCCATACAAACGCCTTTCCAAAAAATAACTTTCAAACTCAAAAGAAAATCTCACCTATACGAGGGTGTTGTAAAAATATTTAGTCAATTTAAGACAAAGAACTATTCAGTAATAATTCCCTATAAAACGCATAAATTTCACATTAATGTAAGTGTAATAATTATATATTGCACACATAAGCATAAATAACAAAAGTAAAATCTACGAGGGTCGTTCATAAATTTTTCATAGCAGGCATTTACAACCAAAAGTGTAGTTAGTGTAGGGTATTATATATTCGAGCTTAACCGGCTATAAAATTTCTACTTGTTTGTTCATGAAAATTATAATTGTTTATACTTCAACCCTGTTTTCGTTACAAAAGTCTGCAGGTGTTATTCGTGTTATTATCTAATTTTATAAAAAAAATCTAAAAATATATTTTATTTTTTTTTTACTTTATTACAATTTGTCACTCATACTTACATTTATAGTTATGTCAGTGTGTAAGCAATTGGTTTATTTTTATAAAAGAAAATACTTGTTCTTGGTTTATGATTTTTTGATAGTTTTTAATAAGATGTCAAAGTCAATTTATGAGGGTTATATACCATTTTTATAGTATATATAGTTAGTAAACATACATATGTACTCATATATGCAAAATATGTACAATATAATTGCACTATAACAAATATTTTTATTTTATTATACAGTCATCTTCAAACTAATAAGTCTACTTGATATGAAAGTACTTATGTTTCAATTTTAAAAATGATGGAAAAAATTTAAAGTAACTGAAAAAGCTGAATCTTATAAATCACAGAAGGATTCTTGTTCCATATATATCCGAATTATTTTGTTAATTCTTTGCTATTTTAGCACATGACACTTAGTATATATAAAGAATTTCCAAAGATCTTTTTGACTTCATATTTAAACTTTTTTTAAATGTTTTGAATTTATCGCTTCAAAATACTTTTATTTAATTTAAACAAGTTAGAATACTATATTCAGTTGTTCCAAATTTTAAATACCCTACACCACTTTCATTATGTAAACATCTACATGAATTAAAAAATAATGTATATTAAAAATCAATGGAATTGATCCATATTTAAGTACCCCTTAAACATAAAATCTTATTCCAGTGTAGTTATAATCGGACGGAGAGTTTTAAAAAAATATTTATACAAAGTTTGAATTAAAAAACATAACAATTTTATAGAAGAGCCTTAAATGGAAGCTATAAAAAATATGAATCGCGGTTTATATATGCTTGAAACTGTTTTTCCGAATGGAACGTATATAGGATCCATATGAAAATATGGACAAATATTGGTCAAATGAATAGCATTCAAGGCAGCTACAAATCTAAGTGTGTCGAATTTCAATAGAATTGGTTAATATTTAATAGTTTTAAAAGCTTGGAGCTATATCAAGATATGGACCAACATTAACGATAACTTGTTACGTGCATAAAAGAAAGTCAGAAAAATACTTCATTAAAATGGTCAATATATTAAAACCTTTATTCGGGAAGGTGCCCTAATTGGCAGCATTATCAAAATTTCAACCGGTGACCAAGAGCTTACATGGGAGCTATAGTAAAATGTGGCATTTCAAAAAATTATATTGCGAATTTCAAAAGATATATAATTTTTATATTCTAATTTAAAGTACTTTATTCAACTTCAAATCAATTTCTGAGTCGATTTAATGATGTCCGTCAGTCCATCAGTCCGTCCGTCTGGACGGATAGTTGGCTGGCTGACGTTGTGAACAAAATGCAGGTCATTTGGTATTTTTTTGGAACACTATTTTTCTATTAAAATTAATGATGATAAGTATAATATTTTTTTACAAATAATCCCCCGGAATGTTGCCTAAATCAAAATCTGAGTCGATTTAGCTATATCCGTCTGTCTGCCTCTCTATTGTTGGCACTCTCCAGCACCTTAAGTGATAAATAGGGTAAATTAACTTTTTAAGGAGTCATTTAGGACCCCATTGTGTATATAGTCTTGCATCAAATCAAAATCTGTGTCGGTTACAGAGCGTCTGTCTGTAAGTCTGTCTGTTGTTGACACCCTTGTGGTGAAGAAAATTAACTTTATCATTCCGTGCGCAACGCTAAGAAGGATTCATCTAAAATCCCATAATGTAGTCTTGCATCAAAATCAAAATCTGAATCGATTAAATATATTCGATTATATACATCCACAATAATAGATGTACATAAATATTCATTTCATACAATTATTTTAAAAATTTGCCGATGATATTTGAAAATATCTCGCAGTTTTGCCTTTCTATTTTTAAATAACAATCTAATTATAAATCAAATTTCTAATATCAAATTCATTGATTATTTTATTTCTATTTTTTGCACTTATTAAATAAATTACTATATTTATTCTAATTCTGAATTCTAAAAATAACTCAAAAATTGCACTGAATCACAAAATATTAAATACTGTTGTAAATATAACTACAACCACTTTTTTAACATATTTACTAACACAAGTAAGTTACAAATACATGTATATAAACCCATATAAAATTTATCATAAATATTCCTATACATACATATATATATTGTTCAAATAAAATCTACCTGTCTTAATCAAAAAATCCCATTTACATATTTTATTCTAAATTTTATTGTGTAGGTTTATTTTAATCTTATAAATATAATTTTATACATTTTTTAAAATTCCCTTAAATGCGTACATATGTGTAGGTTTTTTTAATGTTACACACCCACATACATTTAATACACATATAAACCATATAACAAGTAATATTTCTTTCCTTTAACATTTAGATTTTATCACTTGACTCCCATTTCATCACAAAATCCTAGATTGTTTTTCTCTAAGATATAAAAAAGATAAACTTTGGAAATGTTGTTGTTTTTACTACAAGTGATGAAGAGGGTATTTTAACTTAGTCATTCCGTGTGTAACGATAAACATAATCATCTCATATATATTCTTGCATCAAATTAAAATGTGAAACCACAATAATTGATAAGGATCAATGAGATTTCGCCAGAGTATTTTTTAAAGTCCTGAGAAGTTTCCTTTTTAAAACTAGCAAAATAATTTTGGTTTATATATAGTTATAGACCGATATCTGATGCCACCTGCTAGTTCTTATAAAGAACTTTCACATATTTTTCAATTAAAAATCGACAAATTAGAATGATATTTTGCCATAATATTAAGTTGTACGTACTTCAATACCATTCAAAATCGGTTCAGTATAAAAACAGTTGGAGCCAAATATATAAATAATTAAGGTATCCATCTTCACATATGTGAGTACATGCGTGAGTGTGTATGTACGAAACGTAATCAATTTACTGCACACGCATTTTTGGTGGAGGATATTGAAGATTCGACTTAGCCGAATATTGCATTTTTACTTGTTAGACCCTCCACCCACAAGTGGTGTAAAGTGTAACGCTAAGAAGGAATTATCTAAGACCCCATACTATATGTCCTTGCATAAAATCAAAATCTATCCGTTCTATCTTTTTTGTCTGTCCATCTATCTGTCCGTCTGTCTGTTGTTGGCATGCTCACATCCTTAATAATTGTCTAAACTAAAAGAAATTTGGCCTGAGTATTTTTGACAAATCGGTTTAGTATGTTAAGAGATATAGACCGATATCTGAGACAAGCTCTTAATTAAAGCGAAAAACTTTCGTTATATTATTAATTATACATCGACAAATTAGAATAATATTTTTCCATAATATCAAGAAGTATATAATTTATTATTATTCCAAAAACTATCTAAATCGGTTCAGTAGAAAAAAATAACTAATTTTATGACTCATATAGATTTCTTTGTTATAAATTAGAAATACTTTCATATAATGTATGCGTTATTTTGTGTGTGTATGTGCAAATAATGTAGATGTACGAAACATAATGTATTTATTTCTTAGGGTTTTGTGGTGAAGGGTATTTAAGATTCGGCATAGCTTAATATAGCATTCTTACTTGTTTTATTTTTCTACTGGTAACATTTGACATTTAAAAAGTATTTTATTTTATTTCCTTCATCCCTGTTCATATAATAATAGTACCATCATCAACATCGTGGTCTCCGTCAGTTTCCTCTTAAGTTGTAAACAATTTTTTTGTAGATTTTTTTTATATTCTCTTTGAGGGTTTATTTTAACTGTTTTTGTTGTTTTCGTCTTTAACACTAAAGTGTGACATTTTCACTAAAAAACAACTCAGCAATAAAAATTATATCTCTTGCAGAAATATCTGTTGCAGGGCGTAATATATTTCTTACATACATATGTATATGTTTTGTTATATATTTTATTTATTTATTCCTTTGTATTTGTTTAAATGACTGAGTAAAGTTCACAGGAAATAAAATAAACAAAAAGACTCTAAATAAAAAAGTGTTATTGATGCAAATGAGTAACTTGTCGTATGCATTAATTTATATTTACGAAAACTTTGGAATAGGAATTGGGTTCCATGATTAATGGTTTTTTTCAATATAATTATATGTCCGGCGCTTTTCCTGTCTGTTGTAAGGATTTATTATAAGAAAGTAAAATGCGTAGGATTTTAGGGGTACATCCTATTTAATGTGTGCCTTCACAGAATGTATGTATATTTGGTATCCTTTTAAATGATAATCATTAATATTCCAAGGATAATATTTGACCCTTAATAAAATTTATATTAATAACTAAAACTGCAATATTCAGTTTTATCGAATTCTAAATACCCTCCACCACTTTCATTGTGGAATCATTGATATGAGTTAAATATAATTCACCAAAAACTTATTCCGGGAGAAGTCTTATACGAGAACTATTGTGAAATAAATTTTATCATTTTTGGAATGGCAATGAAGTACATATAATTTAATATTACGACAAAATGTCATTCTAAATTGTCGCTTTGTAGCTAAAAATTTTACGGATGTTCTTTTGCTGTATTTAGAGGCTGCATCAGATATCGATCTATAACTTTTAATATACATAATCGATTTAAGCGGTTTTGAATAGCAAACTTCTTAAAATAATATTAAATACTGAAGCCTAATTTAATTAAGCTCTGTCAACTCTTGTAGATGTGAAAGTGCCAATAACAGACAGACGGACAGGCAGACAGATGGACAGACAGATAAACAGACAAATGGGCGGTCATAGCCAAATCGACTTAAATTTTAATCTAATGCAATAATATATATACTTTGAGGTCCGCGTTACAAATGGAATGACCGAGTTAATATAGCCTCTTGTGGTAGAGGGGGTATAACAAGTATGGATGTTATAGTTGGTCAAGCCCGACTATAAAATACCCTACACAACAATGTTAGTTAGAAGTGGTAGTTTCGAAAAATTAATGTACGACCCACGTAAAACTTAATTTTCTGATTTATTCTTCAGTATGCAGTACATTAATGTGACAATAACATTTATGTGAAATTTATGCGTTTGAAAATTAATTTTTCTCATCGTTATATAGGAGCTACAAGAAATCATAGATCGACCCTCGTATAATTTCGCATATAATTTCAATTTGAGCTTATATTTATTTTATTTTTACCAATTATTATTTCGACACTAATGTAACATTTATGATCTCAAGATTAATATTTAAAAGGGCGTTTGTTGGAACCTATGAGAAGCAATGGACCGACCTTCACATAACTTGGTACATATTTTTAAAATAGCATAGTATTTAATTCTGACAATTTTCGTTAAATTAGTATTATATTAAGGATATTTATGAGCTTAAACCTTATATTCTTCCTAACAGACTCAAGCAGTACAGTCTCATCTTTCTTACTGTTTAAATACTGCCTCCGCAAACTTACTGCTAAATAAAAGCAACAGCTAATATTCTGGAATTTATAAGCAGCACAGTCATAAAAATGATGCTTATTCAACACTTCCTAATGGAAGGTTATCAAAGGAGCCAACCAAATTTTCAAATCACGCGGATAAAGTCAGTAAAGACCTGACATGAATATCAGTAGAGCATAAAAGTTGGTATATGCCAGCATTCAAATTCCTTGGTTGCAAGTTAATTAATGAATATTGTTGGAATGTAACTTGTTTTTCACAGCATATTGAAAACAAAAGAAAATTCCAGACTAGAGATTTCGACTCAGATTTAGATTAGTATTACTTTTAATATATTTACACAAACACCTATAACGGTTAAGAGTTTACTAAGGGTGTAGTAAAAAGAAACACTTGGGCATGTCAATACTTCATTTTAACAAAAAGTCAAGGTTGCTTATATCAAAGCAAAATAAACTGTAATTCAATACAATAAAAATACTGATCTTTAATTTAACATACAGCAAGGCGTATATAAAAACATTAATTTATAACATACATTAAGGCGTTTGTTAATTTATTAAATTATAACATACATATAGGGAAAAGTTAAATAAACCACACGACATGTCATTAAATATAATTCGAAATACTTGATTCTAATATGAAATATATTAAACTGAAAATAAATTGTTTTTTCCACAAAATAACTTTATTAACCTTAACAATGACTTTGGCGGGGTCAGTTTTTTTTTAAGAAATGGTTATTTTAAGAAATACGGAAATTATTAAGTGAACCCTGAATTCAAAAGATTTTCTTAGTAACATTAATTAAAGTAGATATATGATCTGATTATAATTAAGTTTTTGATTCACTTCCTCTTTGAGCATTAAATTGAATGATTATAAGTAAAAGTATCTAATACTTCCTTTTAGGCCATTAAAACCAATTAAATATTTCCATTTTTCTTGTTAGAGATACAAATAAATTGAAACAGCCTTGTAGGAAAGGAATCGTCGTAAAGAGTCAATATATATTATTAAATACATAAATAAAACTTTGAGGTCAATGTGTTCTTAAGTCTAGAAAACTTTGAATAATTTCATTTTACTATTTTTGTATACTCGTTCTCAATAAGATAAATGTATAAATATATTTAAACACGCTAAGGTCACATTAGAAACTATTAAAAAGGAATTTCTAACAAAATGAAAATTCTAAAAAAGAATTGAAAAAATGATATATACATATATTTTACAATCAAACAATAGACCAAACAAAGGCCACTGGAGAAGGTTTTTTCGTTATATGAAGAAAATAATATAAAATTAAATTCTCAAAGGAAATAAAACAAAAACATACAATTTTTTTTTTAATTACACTTACCGATCCAATACAGACACCATACATATAATGGCCAAACAATAGAATGTATTTATATAATAGTTGGCAAATGAGGCATATTCAGATCTAACCACTGGCGGCCCCGCCGATGCTGTCATATCATCAATATCCGTTTTTAGGGTGGCAATTGTTGGTGTTGTAGCTGTTGTGGGTATTGCTTCCAGTGGTGTTGTCTCGCCAGCAAGACTACTTAATGCTTTGGACCATTCCATGGGATGAGTACTTAAAACGAATAGTAAATGAGCCAATGCTAGACCAGCTAGTAAACCATGGCATATATTAGAAATTAATAACCAAATTCGTTGAGTTACACAGGCCAGTTGTATATTGGTAGAGATTTCTTGTCTGAAATTTCAAATAAAAAATTGAAAAAGTTTATAATTATTTTAAATCTCAGAAATAAAAATTAATAAAAAACTTTTAGTACAAAAAAAGTATATAAAAAATCTTAAATTTTAGAATGAAGATATATAATCGATTCAGTTGTGGACAAAAATTGAACCACAAAAATATGTTCCGATTATTTTTATATACTAGAATTGAACTAGAATAGAAAGCTTGAATCCGAATTACAATATGAACTATCACCTATAGTAAAATTTGAACTTGATTCTGAATTGAAATCTCAACTTTAATATGAAGAAGAATCTGCACTAAAACTAAACTAGGACCAGAGATACACCTGAGCAGAAATCTGAGCCAGCAACTGAATTTTAATCTAAACTAAAATCTGAACTTGAATCTGAAAAAAAAATATGAATTTAAATTTCAACAATTATCTGAACTAAAATCTGATCCTAAAACAGAATCTGAATTTGAATCTCAACCAATAACTGAGTTTTAATAGGAATTAGAATCAAAGCTAAAGTTAGAATATCAATTTAAATTTCAACTATTATCAGAACTAAAATCAAAAGCTGAATCAGAATATGAATTTGAATTAAAACTTAAATCTAAATCTAAACTAGAATCTTAACTTAAATCTGAACTAAAATCATAACTAGATTCTGAAAAAAATCTGAACAGGAATCTGATTTTGAATCCAAACTAGAGTCACAACTGCAATAATAAATAGATTCTTAACTAGAATCTAAATCTAAACTAGAACCTGAATTATAATCTAAACTAGAACCTGTACCCAAATCTAAAATAGAATCTCGATTAGTATCTAAAATAAAATTAAAACTAGAATCTAAATTAAATAAAAAATTAGGATCTGAATTAGAAACTGAATTTAAATCCGAAACAGAATCCGATTTTCAATCCGAACTAAAACCTGAACTAGAATCTGAATTAGAATTTGTATCAGAATCTTAAATAGATTCAAATACGAATCTGAACCCAAATCTGAACCATAATATTGATTGTAATCTCAACAAGAACTTGAACCAAAATCTGAGTTAGAATCTTAATTAGAATCTGTTCTGTAGTCTTTGCAAAAATCTGTACCAAAAATCGAATTTTAATCTAAACTAGAATCAGAATTAGAATCTGAATTATAACTGAATTGGAATTGAATTGGAACTGAAAAAGGACTGAACTAGAACTAAACTGAACTGAACTAGAACTGCACTAGAACTTAACTAGAACTGACATTGAACTGAACTAAAACTGAACTAGAATTGGTGTATAACTGTACAAGCAATGAAGTAGCTGAAATTCATAATTCTCTAAGCAAATATATCTGTGTAGCACATATAAATCTGTCATAAAATTTTAAATTATATAAAACCCACATCCCACATCAGTTACAAACATTTAAATTAAATTGTATATTTATTCCCCAAAATGTATTTTATTCACATTTCCCAACATAATCATTTTTATTATTAATAATTTGTTTAGCAAAAATTCCAAAAATAAATTTATATATTTTTTTCTTATTCCCTGTAATGACTGACTTAACTTTGTGCCTAAAAATGTATTTTCCCAATGCTTTTCATGTGATTTCTCTCCTTTTGTATTTTCCTTAACTTTTTTATTTAATTTTATTCTCGGAATTTCTAAAAATAACTGTTTTTATATATAAATGTCTGTTGCTATTTTATGCCCAACAACTTAACACAAATAGACGTAAATTTGCTTGGTAATTTTATGGATTTTATTTTGTCTACACATGATTTGCGTCCCATTTTTTGGCTATAAACCCAAACTAAAATTTCCATTGCCATTCAATTCTTTCGAACGCCCCTTTGGGGAGTTTATTGTTGAATAGAAAATTATGAGAATTTCAATTTTAGTTGTCGTAAAATAAAATCACGTTGCGTGACAAAAGATTTTCTTATAACTTTTTTCTTTAATAAAATTTATGAGAGTTAAATTATGAATTAAGGAATTTTTAAAGTTCTTTTTATATGTCAACATCATGTTGGGTTAAATTATAAGTATTAAAGTGTAAATGAATGAATGAATCCAAAACTATTTTAATCAATTGAATAATAAAGATGTTGAAAGATGAACAGTGTTTCCAAAATCGTTTATTTTTGATTTAACTAGAAATCTGTGTACAAATTTGTAATAAAAATCACATTATTAGATATGAAGTGTTTGGGACTACATTCGGAAAACTACACATGTATTGTTGATCCACGTGAATAGTCAGTAGATTTCTCACATTGTTTCTTCGCCAAAATTTATCTATACATTCAAACACTTTATAACACAATCACTGTGAGTCGCATAACATGCCATTCCGATTAATTTGTAAATATCTGAAATCCTGTAAAAAAAAGAACGGATCCGTAAAAATTAAATTGAAAGCGAGAGACTGAGAAATCCATTTGTTCGTGTCGAAAATAATGCTAGAATAATACAAAAAGAAATTATGTTTACATAGCTTGATTACTGGTGTTGGAAATTGGTTACACCCCAATAATTCCAACCCCATCAACCAACTTAGTGATTAAAGAACCCAAAGATATGGGATTTTGGAATCTACCGATGACAATTAATTCTGTTAAAGAGAACATTCAGAAGGTCATAATCTTCCATTAATATAAGGGCAACCACGTTCGATACCGAACGCATTTATGAATTTACACGGAGTAAAATTATTTTTTTATCAATACTGGAACAATGCTTTTTAAGTGGAATCGATATGATAAATTTGGGAAAAGTTATGGCTAACGAAGCACAAGATATGAAATAAAGCATAAGCTCAATTTGTTGTTATAAAAAGAGTATTAAACAATATACATTGACCAAGGATTGAGATAGATAAAATCTTACGACACGTTCTTCATTAAAACTTTTAACTTTTTTTTTGTATTTTTTTATTAAGTTACCTTTGTAAAACATGACATTTATTATGTCAAGAAAGTGTGTACCAACAATATACAATATTTTTTACTATACCCAACTTGGCCTATAAAAAGTTGGCCAAGCATTCAATGGTCTGCCATCAAACTGTTTCCAAAGTTATTAAGCAGTACCGAGAGAACTTATCCAGTAATAGAAATCCTGGTTCAGAAAGAGCTCCCAATACAACCGATTAAAAAACAGACGAGTTAGCTCAGTGCCCGGTCTCTTTAGTATGAAAATTAAAAGCTAATACATTCTAAAAACATACAAGGCGGAAAAGCTCCATACAGAAATGCTGCCAAGGGCAAAAACAGATCACGGAAATTGTAGTTTTCTAAAAAAAATGTTCCTGCGAAACAATGTTCTGACAGGACAAAACGATTATTACGAAGAGTGCACAAAGCAACGTAGCAAGTTATGTGGCAATGACGACCAGTAAAGTTAGAGTCGAAAAACCAACATGCAGACCGGAGCAGTAAACCAGGAACAGTGAAATAAAACCATCAAATGAAGACCATTTACATTGCACTGGTTTTAGTTGTTCATTACGTTTTCTGCACTACTTAACTATTATTTCAAACTATCTTTTACCTGGGTAACAGTGCACAAAAATTCTCCTCAGTCCTCTAAAGAAAACTCTCAAATCACAAATCGCAGTATATTAAAAAATTTAATTGGGACTAAATTCTCTCTGTTGTAGATCTATAGATATTCGATAATCAACATTTGCTTTGTATGGGGACTACTTCGCCCCTCAGCCTATCCGTCTCACATTTTGTCCAGTAAAACAGTTCCTTGAGGAACTATTGGGACCGAATTTGTAAATTCTCACTGTTACAGTTCTTAAGATATTCTATAATCAATATTTATTTTTCTTGGTCCTTAATTGTCTAAAATTTCCTAAGTTTAACTTAAATATGGCATTTAAATTGAATAAATTTCATCAATATAAAGAACTTATTTTTTGTCAATCTAAATAATTTATTATTCAAATTGAATAATATTTATTCAAATCAACCGAATTTTTAATAACGAATTTAAAAAGTCATATGTTGTTTATATAAGATCCGACACAGTCGAATTGCACAAGTGTCGCTACATAATTTTTTAAGTCTGCGCTATTTTGTAGTGTATAATGTACTCGGTCTTAACCGACTATTACACTTTTACTTGTGTAAAATTAAATTACCACAAAATTACTACAAATAATTTAAAAATTTCCTTGATATTTAAATTTCATTGGAGTTTTCTGAAATTTAATATTTTAATAACTTATTTTTCATTTTATTTTTTTTTTTTTATTATTTTCTCTGAATTTACCTTTGGCATTTTTCTTTGCCTTAAGCCTTCTACAAATTGCAACAACAAAAATTACTATAATCCTTTACACTTGAAACTTATAAAATCTATAAAATATGGCAGAGATGAATACACAAAAAAAAAACTACATTCCAAAAACTCTTAAGAATATGAAGAAAACAAGAATATATTTTTGCAGAAAGAAAAAAGTTAAAATAAAAAATAAATAAAACTTTAAAGGAATCAGAAATTAAAAGTTGAGAAATAGCAGCTGCAGCAGCAACAACAACAACAACAACAAGAATAACAATTTGCAACAAATTTCAGCATCATTATATACAAACCCACGCACAACTTGCAACTTGAGCGTATTTAATGGAAAATTTTCAAGTAAGAAAACTAAATATGAAAATAAATAGAAGAGTAAAATATGTATAAAAAAATGGATGAAAATATATATATGTATGTGTGTGTGTGTGGAGTATAGCACTAGAGTAACATCAAATTGCATGATTTCTCACCAACAAAAGATTATTGTTGAATGTCATGACATTTAAATGGTACAATCATTTAAAGGCCATACAGAGACCATAATACCACAATGTATGTACATAGATATTTATACAATATATGTATATATATTTTTTTGACATATACATACATACTATAAAATTTGAATTGCAAATAAATTTATGTATACGAATTTTTTTGGTGAAAATTCTGAAATAAAAACTCTATACGCCAATATTTACATACGCATATTTGAGGACTTAATTAACAGAAATATCATAAATATTGATCAATTTATAAAATATCAGTTAACCAAAAAACTGGCAGCCATTTAGATTTGTAAATATCCTCCACTGCATGAATATACGAAATAACATAATCATTATCTTCAGTTTTTTAGGCAGTTATACACTCTGAGAAATAATAAACAAGTATCCTTTGGATACTGTCAGATAACACACTCTTATTCGTTCAGTAACTTCATCGTTTATTGGAAAGACTGTAAATGTCCCTTTAGCATATTCTAAATATACAATAGAAGAGTTAATAAATTATATCCCTGGACAAGGACAAGCCGAAGTTTAAATAGGTAGTCGGGAGCTTTGAAAAGAGTTTAATGACCAGTTCGTGACAGTCACCAAAAATTGTTGGGAAGTCACATAAACATATTCATTACACACATACAGATTATCATTCACACAATACTCTTATACACATTTTTTCTCTTATTGATACGTTATCCTGCAGATTTTGGTGACTGTTCTAAACTAGTCATTCGACAGCCTAACAAGGAACATCATTTTTCATTTTACAAAGCTTCTGGCTACTCACTTTAAAATGGGTTTATCGTAGGTGATAACCTATTGACTCTTTTATAGTCTCTTCACGACACACAATCAGTTTTCCCATATCTTGTCACTTTCCTACTTATTTGCCTGTTGTCACTTTCCTACTTATTTGCCTGTCTATCGTAGGTCATACACTATTTATTTCACTGTCTCTTGACAATATCGTTTATTGGAGAGACTATAAATGTCCCTTTGGCATATTCCAAATAGACTAAGGAAGAGACAATAAGTTATATCTAAGGACAAGGACCAAAGTAACCTGTTGTCTCTTCACCATATCTTATTACTTTGCCACCTATTTTCCAGTTGTGGTGAGTACGATACAGTTGGTAACGATTAAATTTATCGCAGGTCATTCACTGTTCATTTAATGTTCTGTCGACAACACACCAAGTGATGTTTTGTTTTAATCCATTAACAAATTCTTCGTTTGAGTTTTATGTTTAAATAAAACATCATTATTATCTTCCAGATCAGTACCAAACTAACTCACCTCTATTCGTGTGACATTAATTTAGACATCTTTGACGGTTCAAAATTACAGTATTTTTGCCAAGACAGACTTTGTTACGGCTTCAATGATTGGCAGCTTTTTAGTGTCCCAATTTTTATTTAAATTATACTAAGAGAGCTTTAGGGCATAACAATGAAGTTATGGATTTCCTCGAAACCTTCCCTACATTTTTAACATCTTGATACGCTTACAACTGAGAAGACATCATCTGATATAATTTCCAAAGAATATAAAACGAAAACGCAACAAAAATCGGAAAATCCTTAGTAGGGTATCTCCCAAACATTCACTTTTGAAAAAATGGTTCAAAAAATGGGCCTACAAAAATCGTTATATTAATTTCTGTGAACATGTAGATAAATTTATTAGTCATTGTACGCCTTGCATAGATCCATTTTTTTCTCATTGTGAATACATTTATCGATATGTGCAATTTTTTGTCATCACTATTCCTCTTTCGTGTCTTTATCTACATTATTTCTATTTATTTTAATATCACAATTAAAAGTATTCGATTTTTGGTAGAAATTCGCATTCAATATGACCAACTTAAAAAACTTGTCGACGATAGTTTGGGTGCTCTGAAAATATTAATCTACAAAAGTTTTTGTGTTGCATCCAACTATTGGACTGTACCTCTGCTGAAAATAATCGTTTCGTTTGTTGAGATCAATCAATGGAAGAACGATCAATATATTTGCCCAGATTCGAAGTCAAAATAATCTATCATTGAACTAGTTTATTCAAAATACTGACATTTTAGAAAAACCGGTTTTCGAGTTATTCAAAAAATAGGATTTAAAAAAGCCGGTTTTCAATACGGCTTTATGTTAAAAACCGGTTAACCGTTTTTTGTTTATTATAAATTTATATAAAATATTAATTATTTAATAGAAATCTGGAGTTTAACCAATAAAAACATATATCGTGTAGTGACCTTTATATCTAATGGTTCTTTACCATTTATAGCAAACTTCATCAATTAATCCTTACACAGTATAATGCCCTTAATGAGTGGGATATAAAAGCTTTTTTTGTTAGTGGATTTCTGGAACCGGTCGATTTTCTGAAATGCAAAAATCCGGTTAACCGGTTTCCGGTTTCGGCTTTTGAATACACTGATCCGAATGCAGGTTTAAAACTGTTCAAAGTATTTTTGTAAAAGAGTGAAATGAAAATTTAGCTTATCTGACTTTTAGACCAAACCTTTCCGACTTCCATTCGATGCAAAATGCTTTGGATGGTATATAAACTACCTCAGGGTATCAGATATAAATAATATAAATAACTTGTCAAAAGTATATGAAATAAATATATATCAATTCGATTTCTTTTGCCTTGCACATTATAATCAAAAAGCTTCCAGCACTAAAAGCTCATTTGTTGTTTCATAAAACTTCTAATTTAAGCCTAAAAATGTAACTGGTATGAGAACGGATTTATTTATTTTAAGAATATAAAAATAATGTTTATGACACAAAAGTAACAATTCTGGTCTATTTTTTACATCAAATTGATGTAAATAAAATATTAAAATAACACGAATTTATTGATAAATAACAAAATAATTAAATTTGACAAATGAACAATTTAAAATAGTTTACAAAATCTTATAATTCTTTCAATGTCTCGATATCATATTTCCCTCCACCAAACTTACAGTAATAAAAACATAACTATTTTTATAATTTACCCCACTAAACAATACAAAATTTCTTAAAGTTTACACAAATTTTATTCACCATACTCACCTATAATATTCACCATCAAGAAGACAACGAGTATCACCATAACTACCACTCGTGCGCATACCAAAGCCGGCACCACCACTAATACCATCACGTAACATACCACTACCAGCAACACTACGTATACCATTACCAGAACCATCACCGCCACCGCTACCACCTCCACCACCACCAGCACAACCATTATTTGTATTACCATCATTTGATGTATGACCACCAATTCGACCACTCATGCCACCCGAACGTAAAAACGAATGTTTGCCATAATAGCTGTAGTGTTCAACTGGTCGATATCCTGATGACGTCTGCATAAACATTTTATCAATGTGCGCGGGCGTATCATCTGTGGGTGAGACGACCGGTGTGAATGGATTGTAAATTTCTTCTCCTTCAGCGGGTACAATGTCATCTGAAAGCTCTTTTAATATCGATGTTAAACCACTGGCTGTATAAAATTTGCCTAAAAGAAGAAAAATGTAAGAGAAAAAATGATAACAACAAATACAACAACAATTGATAAAATAGCACAAATATTGCAATAAAAAGGAAACAAGACAACAACATCAATATATTTTGTTAACTTAATATGAAAAACAAGTTGTTGTTGTATGTCAGTGTTGCCAATTTGAAGATTTTTCTTCTAAATCTGGCGATTTTCAAGTGCACATCGCGGGAAAAATGTAGTTTTAAAGATTAACGGAAATTCTAGCGATTTGTAAAGCTCTTTAGGCGATAAAAATAATGTGCAAATAAGAAGTAGAAAAAAGTAGAACACTTTGTCCGCAACATGTTGCACCGTGAGACAAAAATAAATCAGTAACTTTGAATTGGCTGGTTGGATTCATTCGACATGTGATATACCGACAGCAGAGGAGTGTAGCTTTATAACTTTGAAAGTGGATCAGGACCTAAAAGAAGTTGAAAAAAATTGTTGGATTGCATAACAAAGAAAATTTTGAATATTGATGTTCAGAATTTACTAGTTAAAAAGCTAAAATCACCCAAAAAAAAAAAACGAATCTGCGCTATTTGCGTTTTTTTGTATGCTAAAATACGCTAAATTGAGGATAATTGTTGGAGTAAAATTGGCAACACTGATGCATGTTCAAAATTTATTATAATTAAGAGAGAGAGCTTATAATTTGAGTATGTATGGGTGTGTATGTTTATGAAAAAATTGGACTATACTGTATTGGAAAATGGGAGGTGAGCCATGATAGGTGTTGATGTTGGAACAGGTGATTTAAAAACAATCACACTAAAAACATATGGCAAGATATTTTTCCTTTTAACTCAATGACACAAAAAGCACTTTTTATGTATTTTTTTAGATTTGTGCAATTTTTTGTGTTGAAAACAAAACGAAAAAGAAACAAAAATTAAATGCAATTTTGTAAATGTGTTTTTAATAAAAGAGAGATTTGATTAAAATAAACAACAGCTGAAATTGTTTACATTTTCCTTAAAATATTAAAAAAAAGATATTTATATTGTGAATCTATATATATATATATATATATATATATATATATATATATATATATATATATATATATATATATATATATATATATATATATATATATATATATATATATATATATATATATATATATATATATATATATATATATATATATATATATATATATATATATATATATATTTTGCTAAACTTTTCACAGAATGATCCCCATATACCCGAATGTAACATAAAAAATTTCGATAGAACCAGGGAGAGAGGTACCCCCCATGCAAAGAAAATATTCATTATCGAATATATAAAGAAATTTTTAAATTTGGTTTCAATCACTTCTTCAAGGAGCTACTTTACTGGACAAAACGTCGGACAGATAGGATCAGGGGGAGAGGTAACTCTCATGCAAATAAAATATTGATTGTCGAATATCTAAAGAACCACTTCAAAAAGAATTTTCAAATTTGGTCGCAATTATATTTATCAAGGAACTATTTTACAAGACGAAATGTGGGGCGGATAGAATCAGGGGGAGCAAAGCAAATATAGATTATCTAATATTTAAAGAACTACAACAGCGAAAATTTTTGAATCTCCTTCCAAAATATTTTTCAAGGAACTTTTTTACGAGGCAAAGTATGAAACAGATAGGACCAGGGAGAGAGGTATTCCCCATACAAAGCAAATATTGATAATAGAATATTTTAAGAAATATAACAGCGAGAATTTTTGAATTTGCTCCCAGCCACTTTATCAAGGAACTATTTTACTGATCAAAGTGTATAGGACGGGTAGGATCAAGGGGAAAAATACTCCCATACAAACCAGTAATTAATTATCGAATATCTAAAGAACTATAAAATCGGGACTATTTAAATTGGTTTCAATTACTTGCTAAAAGATTATTGTTACTGGCAAAAGTGTAGGACGAATATGACCAAAGCAAAAATATTGATTATGAAATATCTGAAGAACAATAACAGCGAAAGTTCTCAAATTTGGTTAAATTTTCACTGTGGTAAATGATAAATGGTGGTAAAAGAACAGCCAAATCGGAGGCGAAATTATAGACAATACAGGATTTTTCGATTGTAAAAATTTTCATTCTGTAGAATATTAATTATGGTTTCTTTTTTCTAAGGAATTTAAATAAAACAAATAAAAATACCCTACACCACAGTGTTGGTTATAAATAAGAGTTTCGATAAATTAATGAACGACCCTCGTATAATTTTAATCTTTGAGTTATTCTTAAGTTTGCAGTATATTATCGTGAAACTAATATTAATGTGAAATTAAGGAGCCTTTTTTTAATATTAAATTTTCTTGTGGTTTATATGGTACATAGTAGAAATTATGGACCGTGTAATTTTTCATATAAATTTTTGCTTTTATTTATATTAATTTGACCAGTTGTTATTGCAATACCAAAGTACATTTGAAATTAATTCCCTTCAAAGTGATATTTGGAGGGGATCTTGTATGGGACCTATGAAAATTAATGGACCGCTAAATTTGCCATATCGTTTAAAATTGTTGTAACATAATTCTTGTCAAAATTCGTTAAAATCGTTTTATATTTAAGACTTTCATAAGCATTTCAGGAGGACCTTTGTATGATAAGTACACGAAATAATGAACCAAACATGGCCAATTCGAACAGACATCGTCATGTACCAAATTTTATCGAGATATCTCAAAAAATTTCGACATGTAGAGTATTCATTACGTTTACAATGAAAGCCAGCCAGACAGACAGACAGACAGACGGACATCATTAAATCGACTCAGAAAATAATTCTGAGTCTAATGGTATACTTAAAGGGTGTAACACCAGTCTTTCCGTATGTTACAAACATCAGCACAAACACATAATACTTTATGATCGTGTAACAACATCAAGCTAAAAATTTAAGTCAAATATCTCCTCAACTATTAAAAATGGATTATCCTCGTTATAGATTAGAATATTCGATATATTTTTCTAAGATCTAAACCAGATTAAGCACTTTAATGTTTTAAGTTCATAATAGTCATATTTTTTTGGAGTTTAAAACCCTAATTGCTTATCAAATAAAGAAGTTGGAGGTCAATATGTTTACCTAGTCCAAATGTAAACCAATTTGAAACCTCTTTTTAAATTGTATATGAAACTTTTATTTCTCTAAAAGATTTCTTTACATAGAAAGATTCATTTGTAATTTTATGACCAAGAATTTTTCTGGGTTAAGTCCAGAACCTGCCGAATTCAACCCATTTGTTACAAAAATTTTTACTTTAACTCACTGATATCAAATGCAGAGAATTTGCCAATTTGGTGAGATTTTTAACAAAAATTGTATTCATATGGATAAATGGAGGAAATTTAATTTTTTCGTCAAAACAAGGATTTTTACTATATATTTCTTTTTTATACCCTTAAGTTTATCATTTCGTGTGTAATACCCAGAAGGAATAATCCAAAAGCCCAATATTTATATATTTTGTTCATGAAATCCACAAACATTTACAGAACTCAATAGTGTTTTGGTCTAAGTAGTTGTTATTGTTCTAAGAAGTTTCTTCATAGAACACCGATATGAGAGACAATCTCCTCCTAAAGGATTATCACGATTTTTCATGAAATTTGGCATGTTTATTTTTTATGAGAAATATTACACACTTAAAATAAGATATGGAGGAGAGTATCTCCTTTTTTAAATAAAACCTTTTTAATCTAAAGCGTATTATGGGAGAGCAAAAATAGATGGAGATTGGATTTAATCAAACATAAATTTTATCTGGCAAAACTGCTTTCACCTCCTAAAATCACGAAGCCCAAAATTAGTAATTACCTTACAGAGATTTCGAGATCTCGCAGAAATATGAACTCTACAGACCAAAAACCAAATTTACTTTAAACGTTTTTTATTGCATATTTTTGGGCTATTTTCTCCCAGAGAAATAAAAATAAAGTCAACAATTAATTTATTCCGAAATCCTATGAAGGTCATGTAAAGAAAAATGGTTTTTTATTATATTCTATTTTTTTTCTTGCAAATTTAACCGTTAAGAAAATTATTACTTTACTAAATATAAAACAACAAACTTTAATTTAATTTTCATCTTCAAAACCTAAAACCCTATAAAAATACTAAAATACTTCAAATTTTCCTTTAACAAAAATTTTTTTCTAACAAAAATAACTCAAGTATAACAATTATTCTACTCCTACGAAAACACACAGACACAATCACACTTGAATCCTGCAAATACAAATAAATAAACTTGTATTTCAGCATGACTCTGTAACTGAAAGTGATGAATGTATTTGTTTGTAAAGATATATCTATGTGTGTGTGTGTATACATTTATTCATACTCAAATCCATCAGGATACAAGAAAAGCTCTCTTTTTGCACAAGTATAAAAATATACAATTTCTTTGCTGATGTTGCACATTGTTTTTGTATTTGTTTTGGGGGTTTTATATTGGTTGGATGGATGGATGGTTGGATGGTTAGAGGGGTGGGTGGGTTGTTTGTGCTAAAAATAGAACCTCATACCTCTAATTCCTTTCTAACTTTTTATTGTGAAAAGTCTGCGTGTGTAAATTTATTTTGAAATCACAAGAAAATAACAAAAATTACGAAAAATTCGTTTATTTTTGTATTTATATTTTTGTATCTGGTTGTGTATGTTTTTATGATGATTTTTTTTTATTACCAAATTTAGAATTTACGTTGTATTTTCTTTTAATGGTCATTAACGTTAATTCGTATTCGCACATATAATTCTATATGTAAAATTTATCTGTGTTTGTTTGAATGAATGTTTATTTGGGACTATTGGAAAGCTAAACTACTGGATCAATTTTGCTGAAATTTTTACATAATGATCCCAATATACTCAAAAGTAATATAAGCGATAGGACAAGGATTAAGGGAACCTTCCTAAAAAATCTAGGATGGATAGGAACAGGGGGAAGGGTACCCACATAAAAAAGTATTTATTATCGAATATCTAAAGGACTTTATGAGCGAGGATTCTCAATCATTTTCTCAAGGATCTGTTTGGTTTCACCAAATGTAGGATGGATAGGGCCAGGGGCAGGGTACCTCACATACAAAGCAAATAACGATTATAGAATATATATAATGATATATTACAGCCAGAGTTCTCAAAGTTGTTCCCAATCACTTTCTCAAGAAAGCAGAGAGGAGCAAATTTAGGACGATTAGGATCAGAGGAAGAGTTAGTTTTAAAAAAATTAGAATTTGACAAAATATCCGTCACATGAATTTTTTTTAAACACATCGTGATTAGTGAAATTTCTTTTCAGACCTCTGGCTGAGTAGAATTTTGGTGCAGCAAAGCGCTTCGGGTAAAAGCTAGTAATAAATAATTTGTGTTTGTGTGTATGTGTTTTCTATGCTATTAAGGTTGTTATTAAAAGAAAATTACTTTAATATGAAATACAAGTATATTATGGTTTATTTTTGTAACCTGAAATTTTCTAAAATATTAAATGAAGGTTATTTCTGCAGCCTTTAAATTCTTTTCTTCATATTTATTATTTTTTTTTTTTTTTTCAAATTGATAATTTATTCGGAAATTTTATGAGAATTTTGGAGGAGTAATAAATTTTTTATATAATTTTATAATTTTGCAATTTTTACAATAACTTATATAAGAATGATAAGATTATATAAATGACTTTATTTTCATGGAGCAAATGTCACCATAAAACGCATAGAAATTCAAGAGTCAAAATCAAATGAATATTTCAATGTAGCTTTTCCCTCAAGGGATAAATATACAAGACCTAAGTGTTTAACCTTATATCTTGATAACTAATCTGTTTTAGACACCTACAAGTAATCTGAACTAAACCTTGGACCGACCATAATATGGTTCATATGCATAGACCTATTTGCTTTACTTTTGTAATGTATCCAATACACAGTGGGACAGAATGGATTTTTTTCATTCAGAAATCTGTTATAAAAAATATCTGCTATAAAAAATTATTTAATATAAAAATATTAAAAATACTTTATGAATTTCTCTTGTATGAAAATCGGATTGCAAAAAAATGTTTACTATTAAATGTATATTTCTGAAATTATCTGAAACATTGATCTCGTAATTCTAAATTGAAGAGTTGAAAATAATTATTCATTTGGTACGAGAATTTCCTTATATCCTCAGAAATATGGACAATAATACCAGGGACCTTTTCGGCAGTACGCATAAAATAAAATCTCTGAGCACTGACCTAAATGGTCTGCTTTCTCTCCAGATGTGTTGGAAGCTCTTTAGAATATGCTTTCTATTATTTGGCTATAGGAATGCGTTCAATCTGAATTTGGTTTTCCATCAACGGACAAAATCTCCTGGTACTATTTAATAACTTTGGAAACAGTTTGAAGCAGGCCGGTCTGCGTTCCTACCGAATGTGTTTGGATATCTTTTGGAAACGCTTTCTTTTACCATTCTTCTCTCGGTACTGCTTAATAACATTGGTAACAATTTGACAGCAGACCTTTGAAAGTTGAACCAAATTAAGTTTTGTTGAAAATATTTAACAACTTTTTTCTAAATTTTAGAGATTCGGAATATCTAATTCGGGTAGGAACACCAATGTTGCAGTTAAGGCCAAGTGTGGCCAAATAAAAAATGGAATTGCGATTGGGTGCACATGTGGTAGACTGTTCGATATTCATGAAATTGATTACATTAATTCGCACAATTCGAAATTTAATTGTACCTGATTCCAATGGAATTGGTCCATATGTAAGAGTTTTTAAATTGTAAAATCTTGTACCCGAATGTGGTCTTGTACGAAAGACATCAATGGTCGAAAAATAACTCAGTATAATCCAATTTATAGGGGTATATAGTCAGTTATAGAACGTTAAGGTTGATAATGTTTGCCAATATACAATCAAATGGACAGACATCCGTACATCGATTCAGTTTTTGATTTATAGAGTTTCAGATGATTAAATTCATCTTTTCAACAGTGCATAGCAATTAAGATAAAACTGTACGGAATCGCTTAATCTCCATCAACTAATGACAGAAGCATTGAACGCCACATCGACTAATATTATTTCTGT
Source organism: Cochliomyia hominivorax (assembly GCA_004302925.2). NCBI lineage: Eukaryota > Metazoa > Arthropoda > Insecta > Diptera > Calliphoridae > Cochliomyia > Cochliomyia hominivorax. The sequence goes on along the minus strand of PYHX02000413.1, from coordinate 73,294,543 downwards.
TTGACTAGAGAGTGAGTGCATACGGCATTCATACGATGCACGAACATTCTGAAGGTCACATGTGAGTTTTCCAAGCTCATCGGCATTCCTTCTCTTCTTCATGCATAGAAGAAGCAAAGATAGGAACTTTTCTTATGGGAATATTTAATACGCTGATGGGTTCAAAAATGTATATAAGAGAAATTTGATATAAAGATATTAGTCAAGCTACCATGTGACTATAGCAAACAACTGGTAGAAATTGCGGACAATTACGAAAGCAAGGACTTGACTTAGTTATTACAGGATATACTAGATGCCTATAATTATCCATTAATGACTCAAATCATTTAACGTATTGGTAAAGTATTAGAACAAAGCAATAATTATCTGCCTTCACTCCATTAAATCAACTTTATCCCAGCTTAAGCTACGTTAATTATACCCTACACCACCGAAGGTGGTTGGAGTATTATGCGTTTGTGCTGATAATTGTAACATTCAGAAAAAATGGTGTTGCATCAACCTTTAAGTATACCGTTTGACACAGAATCACTTCCTGAGTCGATTTAACGATGTCCGTCTGTATGTTTATCTGTCCGGCTGGCTGTTCATGTGATCGTTCTGAACAATATACATATCGCAATTTTTGAAATATCTAAATGTAATTTGGTAAATATTATTATTCTACTCTAAGGACGGAGCCTATTGAGATTGACCATGTTCGATCTAATGTTTCAGGTACCTTCCATACAAATGTTCTTCCTGGAATAGGTTTTTAAGGTCATAAAAGTCTTAAATACAAAGCGATTTGGCACAACTAAGTCTTATAATATTCTTATAATATGTGCCAAAATATGCAAGGGTCGATCCATTATTTATCATAGGTCACCTTCCAAATATCGCTCTTAAGTTCAAAAATCTTACATATACGTTAGTATTGGAATAATAGTTAGTGAAATTAAGATAAAAAACTCGATGTACAAATTATATGAGAGTCGGTTCATAATTCCTTGTAGCCCCCATATAACCACCCCCCGGAAAAAATATTTTTAAAAGGCATAATTTTAGTATTATCTTAGTGTCACACTTAAGAATAAATCAGAAAATCAAACTACACGAGGGTCGTTCATTAATTTCTTGTTATTACCATTTCTACCGACGAAGTAATGTAGGGCATTAGATGGTCGAGCTTGACCGACTTTACATTCTAACTTGTTTTATAATAATTCAATGAACATATTTTCAAAAAAGTTGGAAAAATCGGATAAAATTTGAAACCTCTATCGCATAAAAACTTAGTCAAAATTGGTCAAATAGTTAAGCTTAAAATTTTTTAAAGCTAAATATTTCTTAAATTATAACCTACTCAGATCTATTGCAGGCCTAGACTAGCATAATCTATCCATATGAGAATTGGATAAAAATCGACTCAGATTTTAATTTGGCATATATATGCTTTATTGAACTTAAGATGACTCCCTGTTAATGCTACATGCGTAATGATACACTAAATATATCCACATATCACTTGTGATGGTGGAGGCTAGAAAAATATGCTAATACTTTTCGATTGCTCTGACTATTACTTACTAAACACTTGAAACGTGACGATGCTGTAGCCATTATAATGAAGCCAATATTATATAGAATCAAAAAGAGAACAAATAGAAAAAAACGTATGCTAAATATTTAACCTTTAGGTTAGGAATTTAAGTTTTTTTCACATTCAAGAATCAAACAAGAATAAGGACATTTCATGTCGGTATATTTTTATGTATAGAATGTATATTAAACCACTTACAAACACACTTATAATAACAAGAATCAACACAGGCATACACAAGTACCATTTCTACACACATACTCATTACACATGTATGCTTTTAAGTGTTTATGTGTGTATGTTTGATGTTGGTGTAAAAAATGTATGTAGTAGTTACAGTTATAATATATATAAGTATAAACATACATATTTTATAATATATAATTTAGTTAGATTTGAAAATTACATTATCACAAACAAAATACTGCAATTTTTTATGTGATAATTTTTTGAACTTTTTTTTTCTCGCATTTTTGTTACAGCTGCAAACAACAACAACAACAGCACATCACATCACTCTTGACCTTTAACGTCTCATGTTGAGTGTTTGGTATTTTAAATTAGGCCAAATATATTATTTTGTTTTTGTTTTTGTTTTTGTTTTTATTTCCATTATAATAATAATGACTTGGATAATTTCATTTAAAGGGCATTATTTTTACAAGTAATAACACGTTCTGTGAGCAAAAGTGCTAATGTCATGATTAATGGTCAAAACTTAAAAAAAACCTTAGAAATTATGAATATTTCTGAGAAACTTTTAAATTATTTTAATTTATGCTATAAATCAAAAGCATAAATTTCCTTTTAAATGTTATAATTTTGCTTATGAAACAGAAATAGAAACAGGTGAGAATGTAATACTTGACTATAATGAATCGTAAATGGTCGTTTTGGATACAAAAATATTATACTTTTAGACAGCATGTGGCATTCCTATAAATAAGAGTATATTTAGTATTTTAAAAGGAAAATGTCTGTCTTTAAAAATCAGTGTTCAAGGGACATCAAAGTGCTGACCCGTCATCACCATAATTGTTTAAGATGCTGTGCCTAAAAATGTTTCTATCGCAAAATGTTAAAATAAGGATATCTCACTTCAAGTATAATGATCGATTAATAAAAGCTTTTCAAATTAATTTAGCGATGTCTACCTCTGTAATTTTAATGTTATTCGCAAAAAATTTTTCGGCAAAAAAACCTATTTAAATTGGTGAAGATCGGTCCAATATTGAAAGTGTCTCCCATCCTTTTGTTCTGTGAGTTCATGTCCATAGGAACAATCAGATATGAAGATATTTTTATTAAATTTGGAATAAATAAACTTTATATTAGTCGAAATACACCCACTTAGAATACTGTTTCACAAGCGTAGCTTCCATTCTCTCCCACCCTACAAAAATCGCATTTCTTTCATTTAAAATGTTTATTCAAGGTATCAAATTTCGCCTAAATCGATTCATAATTTCCTCATATAACCCAATATTCGTAATTATTATATATGTGTGAATAAGGACCTATACACATCTAAATAATGAATTAAGTTACATATATACGAACAAAAATGATAAAATCAAATTCTCCGTGGGTGTGGGGTATTATATAGCCGACCTTAACCTAACATTATTATCTTACTTGTTTAATCCAATAACATCATTATTTATCTGAAAAGATATTTCGCGGTAAGACATTTAATGTTCTCTCATTTGAAAAACAGGTTTTTGAAAATTGTCGATTATGCCTAAAAGGAAACGCCAAATTCACACATAAAAACTATATTGAGAAATTCGCTTTATCTGTCATTTACGCTTAAATCCAAAACAGGAACATGTTTATACCCTACTTCGCCATAGATGTGTATCATGCGTTTGTGCAAAAATAGTACGGACAGGAAAAATGTGCTACCACAATTTTTAAATAAACCGTCCAACACAGGATCACTTTCCGTATCGATTTAACAATGTCCGCCCGTCTGGTCGGTTGGCTGACTGGTAGTCCATACAGACTTTCTGAACAAAATGCAGGCCGCAGTTGTACATGAACAATGTCTATGGATATTAGTTATGATGGTTCCAAATTTTCACCTATACAAATGTATCTTCCGGAATAAGATTTTAAAATCACAAAAGTTCTAGTTTATTGAAACTAGACACAAATTATGCTCTCAACCATATGCCAAATTGTACGAGAATCAATTAATTATTTCTGATAGGTCCTATACAAACCCTCTGTCAAATATCACTTTATGGGGCTTAAATCTCACATACGTGTTGGTACTGTAGTTTTGATCAAAAGGAGATAAATTTAAGCAATAGTAGATGTGAGGCGCATAATTTTTTCTACCTCTCATATAACGCCCCCAGAATGTACTTATACCTAAAAAATTCCATTATATGTGCTTCACTCTTAATAATAAATTAATAATTTCCTTTATACAAGGTCGTTCATTAATATTAAGTACTATTTGTTACTAACAATGTGGTGTAGGGTATTAAACAGTCGGGTTTGGCGACTCTTGCTTGTTTTTTTATAATATTCAGAATTTGTTTGGATCAATAGAGTATTTTACATTACAATCACAAAAGATATGTACCGAATATATTCAACTGGAAAGATCAATTTATTATGATTAAATATTATTTCTGAAATACACACTTCGGAAAAGGGAAAATTGACCTAAAAATAGAGAAGTTCTTTTGACCATGAATTCATACATTGTTGCAATTATAGGATACCAAAAATATGCGTTTTAATAAATGTAAATATATTCAACCGAAATCCACATCTCAAAATTTTGAAATTCACATTCGAAAATCTTTGAAGCATATTCGAATACTTGAAAGACACTGAGTCTTCCTTTTCACAAGACAGAACAAAATATATAATACTACTACTTTGGAACCACCTTAAAAACTTTGGTACTATATAAATAAATATCTGTGCACAGCTTTATGCAAACCATATCTATAAGATGTGTACAACCTTAATATATTCAATCAGTTCCATGTATGTATAAACGTCTCATATTAAAGCTCCTTACGGCGAAATTTTATAATATCCAATGTTCTTAAATATAAGCCGACGATTTCTCTGATCGACGTTAAGTTCTGGAAGAGTGACTTTTAAAAAGCTATTTTAAAAGCTGCTGTTAAGGCTAATGAATCACTGAAAACGAACCGAAAAAAATTAAGGTTCTAAATATTTTTTTAATATTTGATTTTAAACTGGTGGATTAAAAATCTTAAAGTGTTTTAGGCAACACTGCTAATAGCTAATCTAAGCTAAGCACTCTTAAATAGTCTCTTAAAAATATAGCATACTGCCAACCCTGATTTGAACTCGATGGAATGAAAAATTTAAACAGTTTTCCCTAAAATAATAGCTCAAAAATTATTATCTTCAGATCGCCTAGATTCGTATAATGCCTTAATTAAATTGACAAGACATATCTCCCAATTGGTTCCAATCCTTCTATCTAATCTTAATGTATAACGTTTATGTAACAGTTTGAACCTCCCTTCTAAATATACCAACATCCTAATTAAAAAAAAACCTAATTATGTTCTCAAATTCTCGAAATCTTCTTGGAAAGAGTTCTGTTGTATGATTACTTCCCATAAATCCATTCCTATGTAACTTGTATCATATTGCTGTAAAATACAGTTCCGAACTTTTCAAAAAGAGATCAGAAATCTTCGTGAAAAGTTAACTTTTTAGTTCTGGATCGATTAATTAATATAGACTTTTAGTTTTAGAAAATATAAGATCCACAATTAAATTTCAATATACTTAAGTAGAAAAACGTATAAAAGATCAAATAGTTTAGAAAACTATACCCATTCAGATCAATAGGAATGTTATGCATTTGCGTAAAAATAATTATGTTTTTTTATAAGCTCTCTCTCTCTCCTGGAATATATACAAAAAACTATGCTTCTTTAATTTGAAATAATAATCCAAATTTGAATACTCACTTATTATATGTCCTCTTTTATCTCTTTGTGATTTCGTCTTTCGATGTACTCTACGTTCCTCTAAACTCTGATCGATTTCCAATTCACCCGATAACGAAGCATCATTCATTTCCGAACATTGTTTCAAATAACGCATTAAGGTTTCATTCGCTTGTCTCACTTCCATTTCTCCCGCCGCTATTAGTTTACGTTCACGTCTACGTCTTGATTCCGATTTACTGCGTTTACGCCTGGGACTCTTCTCTAATGAACTACGTGAACGTATAGATCTTTGAGCCGGACTAGCAGTTGGATCTGATAGAGATTGGTGCTTACGACCCGCACCACCACCACTACCGGCACTTAAGGCTGACGGTGTAGGTGAGGATTGTTTTAATTCACGATCCATGAAACCTAAAATACCCCGAGCAAACGAAGCATCTGCAGCTGTTTCGTGTACCCGACGGGAGGGTGAATGTGGCGAGAGTGTGCGTCTATGTCTATGCGTTGTTATGGTGGGAGGTAATTGTTGTAAAGTTTCACGTAAACTCATTGCATCACCCGAAGAGTTGCGACTACTGCTGGGACCATCGGGCGGACCAGTAGCGGCCAATTCACTAGCATCTGCTTCTGAGGGTTTTGTAAGATCGTTGTTTTCATTAGTTTCGGTGTGATTGTGGTTGTGATGAGTTGTATGACTATCTGCTGTGGCACTCTCCTGAGGAGCGTGACCATTTACCAGCACTACCGTTTGCTGGGATTGTGAAGTCTGACTAGAGGTTGGACCGCCCAAGGTTTCTGATGTATCTTCATTTGATGTTTGACGTTCATGTTCCTGCAACAGACGTGTTGCCACTGCTGCTATTAAAGCATCAGAACCCACCACATTACCCGTGCATGTACCCTCTTCGGCATGCAATATGTTGTCAGTGGTGGTACGTGCTGGTGATTTACTATCTGATGTACTGCTTGTATTTGTTGTCTGTCGTTCGTTACGTCTATGACGTGATTCGGTACGTCTTTGACGATGACGATGTACTTTTGGTGTTGCTTCCATTATGTTGCTACAATTGCTGCTGCTGCTGAAACTATTTTATTTTTTTTTTTACGTTTCAGAAAGGATTTGTTCGTTGCGTTCACTTGCAATAACTATTGCAAATAAAAGCTTACTGAACAGCTGTTTTAAAGGTTAAACTTTTTGTCATGCAATTTTTCTTTAAACGTTGTTTTTGTGTCAGCAATGAAATTGTTGTTATTGCTGCTGCTGCCACTGAAATTTCTTATAATATTTCTTCGTTTCTTCTTCTTTTTCTTTATGTAGTTTTTTTTATTATTTTATTTTCAAATGACACGTAATTTTATACAATTGTACAATTGTTGTCCCGGGCCACTTACATTTTTGTTGCTTTTTATTACAGACCATTTATTTAAAAGAAGGAGGGAGTTTGATTCGGTTTTTATTTGTGATTATTTATGCATTTTTTCGGTTGAGTCTTAATTTTTTCTCTTGTTATTCAGAAATGCAAAAACGTTTTCTATTTTCTTCTAAAATAAATTATAAATTTTTTGGATCGATTTTTTTATTTCTCTTTGCAGATTTTTTTGGAAAAAATAATAAATTTTATTTCATAGTTTTTCTTATTTTTTCCATGAAGAGATAAACAGTTCCCTGGAGGTAGAATTAATTCTTAAACTATTTATTATTCATATTTAAGAGATTTATATATTCAAATTTATCTTATTCAAAGATAAATTATTTTATGTGGAAAAAAGGATTTTCTCAAAGGAGATTTAAAATGATTTTTCAAAGAAAACTTTAACCAGTATAAAGATTACTTTATTTATAAAGTCGAAATAAATTTTAAATATGCACTGAACCAAAAAAGCAGTAAATATAACATAAAAGGGAGTAGAATTGAAGAAATTAAAATTAAATAGAAGCCAACGAAACCTTTATTCATCATAACGAAAATTTTCGTAAATTTTTTATAAACTCTTTAAATTGACGAAAAATTGTTAATACGATTATTTGAATTCGTTAATAAAAATGTGGTTGATTTAAATAAATATTATTCAATTTGAATAATACATTGTTCAAATTGACAAAAATGAATTCTTAATATTGATGAATATTATTCAATTTAAATACCAAATTTAAATTAAATTTACGGAATTTTAGTTAAATTTAGAAATGAATTACGTTAAATTGTTGTAATAAATTAATACAAAAACTTTAAGGGACCGAGGGAAGGAGTACTCCCCATACGAATCAAGAAACTGTTTTACTGGAAAACATGAGGGATGGATAGGATAAGGAGAGAAGTAGTCCCCATACAAAGCTAATATTGATTATAAAATATCTATTGATCTACTACAGCGAGAAGTTGGTCCCAATTAATTTTCGATTTATGATTTGTGAAATTTCTTTCGTGATTTAAAACTGTGGAAAATTTTTGTGCAGCAAATTAGCACCAGATAAAAGCTTATTTTAGATAATAGATAAACATAATGCAATGTCAAAGGACGGTGGTGAGCCGACCGGCTTGTATTTCTGATGAAAAGTTACTTACATGTTTATCGATCAGCTGATCTTTCATTTACATTTTCAAGAATTTATCCAAAAAATTCCTTTAAATTCAATTTCATATTTATTATAATGTTCCATAAAATATTTTCCTCCTGTATTTTCCTCTTGTCATATTTCATTTGATATGACAAAGAAAATATACAAAATTATTTGACGAAAAATAGTTAAATTAACAAAAATTTTATTCAAATTAACTTCATTTTAGTATATTAAATTGAATAAATTTTTGTGTTTCTATCGTTTTTACTAAATATCTGATGATATAACATATTTTTTGTTAATTTTTTTACAAAATTTTATTCAATTTAATATCTTTTACTAAAAAGAAATTTTGATTAAATTTTTTAGTATATTTGAAGAAAATTCTTCAATTTGAAGAAAATTCTTTAATTTGAAGAAAATTTTTCAATTAATATTACCTTCATTAATATTACCTACGATATTTGGTTCATATATCTCTCATATAAATCTCTATAAAAACAAGTAAGTGTGCTATACTCGACTGTGCCGAATCTTGAATACCCTCCACCACTTCGTTATAGATACATGTGCATGAATTTAAGATATTGCAAAGTATTGGAACATATTTTTTGGCTTTTAATGTCCATTTTATTTAAAAATTAATTTAAAAATTGGAAAAATTTCCATACGAGGGGCAATATATATAAAAATAGTACATATATTGTATACAGTTAGATAATTATCCGAATTTCAATACAATTTGTATATATATAGAACGATGAAAACTTTATGCAACAAAACTTAAACAAAATTTGTGTTTATTTAAGAATTTTGTAAGAATAGAGCACTCTTCCGGAAAGGGGTCTTACATTGGAGCTTTAGCAAATTGCAGACTGATATTAGCCAAATCAATCACAAAATATAAGACTTTCTATCTGTTTTATATGATGATTTTCAGTAAAAAGTCTTCATTTATAAAAGTTTTATTAGCACATAACTATTTTCCGGGAAAGGAATTTACATGGAAACTATAGCAATAAATGAACCTTTATTCGTCAAACTAATAACATTTATTTATGACATTTAGAAAAAATAATAATGACGATATTCGATAAAATTTCTGTAAAACTGACTCTTTAGAATAGAATCAGTTCGTTTTCCAAGAAGGATCCTTATATGGGATCTATGGCAAAATATGGACTAATTTTAGTTAAATTAACATAACATATATTTGAGACTGTTATAGAAATGATTGCGTTCTATATTTAAGAGTTTTATAAGCTTAAAATAATATTATGGGAAAAGACCTTATATGAGAGCTAAGTCTAATAATGGATCTACCGTAGTATAGTTCTTTAGGCATAATTTTTATATCAAAGTGGTAAACTTCAGAAAACTATCTTCACAATTTTGAATGTTTTAGGATATCAATTTTTCTCTTTTGACTCGATTTCGAAAAGTAAATTATTATTAAACTTACTTTTACTTAAAACATTAAGTTAAGAAACTTTTCGGAATTTTGAGGTTGTCTTAAATATCGGTATATATCCATTTTGTTAATAAATCCATATAGCTAGTCTCAAATAGGAAACTGTTTAGGACAACAACAAACAATGTGGCTAAGTTTCATTAAAATCGGACTATTATTTTAGGCCGATGGACAGATAGACTGACATGGCTCATTAACTCCGATTTTTATTTAGTGCAAGAATATATATGAATAAGATGATTTTTTCTTGGTGTTACACCCGGAATGACAAACTTAATATACCCTCATTCCCACTAATGTTGATGGATGGTACACAGATAAGGATACACATGTGGATTATTTCTTATAGTTGTAGAAATATTCCAATGGATATAAATTTTTAATAATTTTTCAGGCTTGTTTTATCTTTCAGTTCAATCCTTGAAATTTTTAAAAATTTCTATCTGGCATATGTAACTATATAATGACGTTACTTTTGATGATTCTAGCTTAAATATTTTCTGGTTGTCCTAAGGAAAAATATTTAGAAATGAGAATAAAATTGTATAGTCCAGAAGTATATAGTTGATTAAAAGTTAAAAAATATTACCATCGTTATATACGAACTGACCAACTTAGAAGATCCACTTCCTGACCCTATGATCCACTAGAAACATATTCTTCTACAAATCAATTGGAAAATACCTCAAGACTGTCCGTATTGGATTTCGTCAACAAATATTCAATAGTTTCAAAGTTACAGTATTATTTCCGAAAAAGTATTTCGGTATCACTGCGCATGGGTGATGGAAAGCAGAAATCAAAATTCTTTTTAAAGTTTTTAAAATTTCTATACTTATTTTATAAATAAAACGCACATAAAAGAATTATAAAAATTTGTTAATGAGGTCTGAATTATTTAAATTACCTTAATGTTACATCAAATAATATTAACCATTTTTCGTCGGTTTAATTGTCAGCTTAAAGAAATCACTTTAAACAGTACAAATTTAACTTAAACCCATTTTCTGGGACTATAAACGGAGAATATTTTAAAAAATGGATCAATATTCCGATAACTATTAATATTTTAATAGAATTGCACTATATTTAAGAGTTTTATAAGCTTTAGACTATATTCTTCGAAGTGACCTTATATTAGTGATGGTCTCAGTACAATCCGGTTTTATTATTTTGTGTATGAAGATGAAGTACATGTAGTTGTATACTATAGTTAAATTTTTCATAAAACCAGTTCCTTCTGCTATAAAACACTAAGTAAAATTATTTTCGGAATTTCGAGATTGTTTCAAATAACGGTCTATAACTTTTTTTTGCTAATTGACTGATCAAATTTCGTTGAATGTGAACAATTATTCTAGACATAACAGACAGACATATATACAGAAAGACAGACAAACATAGCTAGATCGACTTAGAATTTGATTTGATGCCGAAATGTTTATACTTAATGGGAACTCAGATGATTTCTTCTTGGTGTTACATTCAGAATGACAGAATTGATATTCCCTCTCTGGCACTGGTGGAGGGTATAGAATTTTCAAAATAATAATTAAAAAATTTAATTTTGTTACCCGATATATTTTTAAAAACTTTAAAAATATTAACAAAATTTTTAATTATTTATAAAACGTTTATAAAATATTGAAATCATCATGATCATAAACACCGCCGGAAATAAAACTTAAAGACACATCATGCGAACACAAAAAATTTATTCCATCGAAAAAAAGTCCTAAATCTATAATTTTCTTAAATATGAAATTCGAATCGCTTCAGAAAACAACCTTTAATTAAAACTTTAGTAAAATTCATTGCACCGGAAACACTTTGACAATATTTAATTAAACGTATACAATATTTCAAATAAACATAGCATACTTTTAGGTTTATATGTAGTTTGTTTTCTAAACAAAATTTTGCTTCGATGTAAGGAAAGGAAATGCAGCACAAGCTTTTCAAAGTTTAAGTGAATTGTAAACACTAAAGAAAACATAAAAACTAAACAAAAATTGATTTTCAATCATTTTAACTAGAAACCTCCAAAGTTCAATTTGATTATTATGCAGAAATTCCATAAAAATCTAAAACAAAATTTATAGAGAAAAATTAACAAAAAAGAATTTTCTATGAATTAAAAAAAGTCTAAAATATAATTTATCGATTGGTTTTCTATGAGTTTAAATAGTTGTTGTTATTTAGAGATTATTTTTTTAATTTTTTAATATTTGAAGTTTATGGTTTTTTAAAAAACTGAATATTTTTATATTTTTTATTGTATTTGTTTTTATTTATTATTTATTTTTTATATAAAAAAATCTTCTTTTTTTCATAAATTTTCTTATCAATATTTTGTTTTTTTTATTTTTATTTTTATTTTTTTTTTTTTTGTAATAATTCTGACCTAAATTTCAATTTTTACTGGGTTATCCCAACAAAATACAAGCCATATAGCAATTTGTAACTAATACACAAACATACAAATACATATGCATTTTTATTTTGAACCTTATCATATATGACCGCACACATTTACACTTTTAACTCACATTATTTGGCTTTTAAGCTTTATTTATAAAAATAGCACAAAATTTTCGTTGGAAATTCTTTATATTTTCATTTTCAATTAAATGTTTTGTTTTTTATATTAAAAAAATATTAAAAATCCGCGTTTTATTTACAATTTGTTTAATATTATTAACAATTTTATTAAAAAAAATTCAGTGTATTAAACGCCTTAAATCATACTTTATAATTTATCCTTTAAAAAAATATTATTTTCCGTTTGTTATTTATTTTTTTCTTGGTTGTGTGTGTTTATTTTGAAGTTGTAATAGACACGTTCACGGCTGCCGAGCAACTGAATTGTTGTTCATTGCACTATCAGCTCAAAATGGCTGACTTGAATTTCATCCTTTATTTGTATGAGTCCTTTTTCATATATTTAATTTTTGTTATTGTTTTGAAATGTCTTTACAAGAAAGCAAATGGAAAAAAAACAAAACAAAAACAAAACCAATTGAGAAAAAAAAAGCTTTTTTAGTGACGTCAGCAAAATGTTTATAGACTTAAATTTATTGTTGCTTTTATTATTCTAAAATACTGTATATTAGATATTTTTATATGTATTCTAAAATATTATATATATTTACATATACATTAATATATGTAATAAGTTTTTTATATCGATAGGTTTATATTTTTGCAGTTGTGTGTGTTTTGCTTGGAAAACATTTTACTTTTATAGATTTTTTTATAGATAAAATCAAAAGAGAGTCAGTTGTCAACTCTTAAAGTTTTTGATTTTTTATTTGTACTGAAAATGTAAGTAAGAGAGTATTTATTTAACATTGATATAAAAAATCTCACCTACACATTCATTATAAATTGATGATGTTTCTATTTTGGGAATTTATTTTGATTTCACTTTAATTCTTCATCAATATTATTTGTTTCTTATAAATTACATAAATATGAAGGAATCTATGTAGGTTTATAAGCTTATTTGAAATTTTATTTTTCTTAAAGCAAATACACTTAAAGAAAAAATTCTCATCAAGTGTATATTCTAGGATCATACAAATTCCCCTCAAAGTCGCTTTCATAGCAAATGATCCACCTAATTGTTTTCAGTAGAGCACAATATACAAAACAAAATTATTTGAAAGATATGAAAACTAAAAATGCAGTCTTTTCTGTTTTATCTGTAGATTGTTAAGTCATAGAAACAAACATTAAAGCTTATGTCCTGTGGATAACGGTATGCTTAATATATGACTTAAATCTTTGCCGAAGTCAGCATTTTCAAGAAAAAAATCAGGCCAGAAACATTAATAACAGATCATAACCACATTTTCATTGATATCACATTCGGGGACTCTTCTATAGATGATCAGGTCAGAACGCAAGGAGAACTGATTGGTACACGGCCTTCATTACTGAAACATCAAAAAAAAAAAAAAAACAAAAATACTGGGAATTAAATGCGATAGAATTTCATTGAACTTTCAAAATAACTTACGTAAGTTTATATCATGTTACATGTACCAATATTTCGAGTCCAATAGTCCATAGCTGAAATTGTAAATAAAGACATGTTTTCCTGACAATAAAAGGAATCTGTATATATATTAAGAACTGTTTAAATCTCGTGTTCAGAGTCAACAATATTCTAATTAAACTATCGCAACAGTAAAGAAAACCTGTTATTCAATTGGACACCAATGGATTTAATGGAGAACTGATAAGTTCTACACCGGGACTTAATTCTGCTAAAACTTGTTGATATACCCAAAATACAAAAACTAAAGATCAGTTGGTAAACTATTCAACATACAATAGATAAATGTACAGATACTCTTATATCCAAGGAATTTAAGCAGTAATAACTGTCGCTTTCTCATCGAGTTTGAATATGACTTGTTATATTCTATGCAAAGGAATGTATTGGCAACGGGTTCAAGCCCATGATAAACTTACGACTAGTTAGGTTGGATCTATGTAAAAGAACTTGATTTTATGGAAACAGGACACAACCACGTTTGAATCTACTCAACAACTCGTACACGGCTTTCGGCTTACTAATATCAACTGGTAAAGCGATCGAAACAATTTCAATACCAATGACTCTAAATGAACTGTATTTCTTTGCTGGAGTGAATGTAATAGTAAAAACGTATATAACCTGAATAAACAAATAGTTCTGAATGAACTGTGATCTTTTAAGAAGATCGTAAAATGTATGTAAAGATAAATTATTTGTAATGTTCATAGCTTATAAACACATTAAAAACATTCATTAAATATTGGAATATCTGTCGCCACAGGCGTATGCGATCACTTCACTGTTGACATTACCTTAACATTACCTTATTATTGATCCTCTATTGGCTTATTATGGATGCTGCATAAACAGGCAGATTAATAAAACAGGAAACTTTAACCATCCAATATATCTTATGAACAGTGGTATTTTAAGCATTTCTTGAAGATAGCGAAGCAGAGATGATATAATATGCAGGCATGCAGATTCATAAAAAGAGTAGAGACCTGATATTAACATGTTTTCAACAAAGAATTATAGAATCAGTGTACCTGTTAAATATCAGTATTGATTTATGTCCTCTTGCTATTTAATAACAGCAATATATGTTCAGTTGGAAAAAAGTCGTAGACAGGAAAAAAAAGTTGTCGACTTTTTCTAAAATTGGGAATGACATCTATTTAAATTTTAACGGAATTTATTTAAAAACTACATCTAAGTATACTTAATTTTCATACCAAAAAAATATCAAATTCGGATCAGAAAACAATAATCCAAAGAAAAAGTAGTTTGTGTTGGGGTTATTTTGACTTAAATCTCCATATATATGACCACCTTTCGAAAAATGGTTTTTAATAAGTGTACTAACTACAACTAAATATAACTTATTGACCTATTATTGTTCCATATTGGCTATAGCTTCTATATAAGACACGTTCCCAAAAAGGGTTTTAAATATCTGCCCACATATGATTTAGCTCACATTTATGGTCGCTACTTTGGAATAGTGTTTAAAATATATTATTTTCAAATATAAACCAATTCTATTGAAATTCGGTGCAAATATTTTTCCAACTGCTTGAAATTTATGTTACTCAGTTGATGAATATCGGTCCATGTAAAGTTGTAGCTCTCATTTAAAAGATCTTAAGGAAACGGTGTTTAAGCTTAAAAAATTCGCATATATAAACCAAATTATTGAAATTGGAAAGAATAATTTTTTTAAGTGTCTCTAATGTATTTATCTAGTTTGACAATTATCGACCCATTTTCGGTTATTTAATATCCCTTTCCAGATAATAGTTTTAGACTTAAGAGATTCTTAATTATGGATCAATTATATCGAATTCTTATTCATGTATAATTTTCCTTTCTTAAAACTTTTTAAGCTATTTTCGCGACTGCGTTTATAGAAATATATATCGTATGAATAACGCACACAACAAACCTAAGTAAAAATCATGTTTACTTTACAAGAATATCGTTGAGTTTTCTCTTCTTAAAAAACATAAAATTTTATTTTGCATAAAAACAACAAAAGAGTCAAAAGAGAGCAAATATTTAATGCATTTATAGGAATATGTAACAGTGCTTTACACAATTTCATCATTATAATTAATGAGTCAAAATCCCACTACTAGAATTTTTAAAACTATATCTGATTTTTCTAAGTGTATCTTATAAATCCTGCTCCCACTCACCACAAAAAAGTTTCTCTCTTATTGTTTCTCTTACCACACAAATCGAGCTTTAAAGTTCATTAAAACATTTAACTTTAACTGGAAGTTGGGCAAAAAAAAAAATTAAATAAAGAAGAAATTAACAAAAAAGAAAAAATAAAAACAACAAATGCGCAGGACAGTAAAATACTTCCAAGGATGACGTCAATCGAAAAACAAGAGCTTTGACATTTTTTTGTTATTGTATGAATGTGAACACAAAAACAAAAGCCACTTTATACATAATAACAACAGAAAACAACAAAAACAACTAACAAATATGAAAGATAAATAAATAAAAAACAAAAAAACAAAAACAAAAAAATAATGAAAACAACCTTTTAGAAAATATACAATTTTTACTATACACTATAACGCATACATACGCCGTCATCATATGTATGTATAAGGATATGAAAGTGAATGTATGTGTGTGTGTGTGTGCGTGAGTGTATATGTTAAGGCAGACATACAGATAAAACAAAATAAAATGCCGGTAAAAAATACAACTAAATAGATGGATATACAAGTAAATATTTGTATGTGTGTGTGTGTGTATATAAGGATTTGGATATAAATATATACAGACATATAATCAAAAGAAATACCGCTAAAATGTTTTAAATACATATAAACATGTAATTACAATAATAATGGTTGCTACAACAAACTTGAAAAACAACAAACAACAGTAATGAAAATACATTTAATTAAATAAAAGAAGAAAACAAAACATTTAAATATTTGTTTATAATCAATGTAACTTTTCTTATTTAAATAAACAAATAATTTTCTTTAATGTCCTTTAATGGAAAAGAAACAACAAACATTTTATTGTAAATAATAAATAAATAAAATTTATTTAAAAATAGAACTGTACTTTACTTATCTGAATATAATGATTTGCATTTTTAAACCCTACACCATCATAAGTGATTGGGGGTATTATGCGTTTGTGCGAATGTTTGTAACAGGTAGAAAAAATAGTCCTAACACCATTTTTAAAAATATACCGTTCGATTCAAAATCACTTTCTGAGTCAATTTAACCATGTTCATCTCTCTGTCTATCTGTCTGTCCGGTTGGCCGTCAATGTGAAGCTTGTTCGCAAAGTACATGCAGTTTTGAAGATATTTATGAAAATTTGGCACACAAGGACGTTACCTATTGAATTTGGTTGTGATAGGTCCATTGTTACATATAATGTCCCCCGGAATGGGGTTTTTGGACCACATAGAACAATTTTCACCAAATTTTGAAAAAAATTATACGAGGGCTGTTTACAAAATTTTCTTTGCACTCAATTTAACCAACAATGTAGTGTAGGGTATTACAAAGCGGGCTTGAGGGTATATTAATTTTATCATTCCATATGTAGCGTCAAGAAAGGATCATCTAAGACCCCATAAAGTATATATATATTCTTACATCAAATCAAAATCTAAGTCCATTTAGCTATGTCCATCTGCCCGTTAGAAACCTTCTCACGTATTTGCCCGAATTCAATGAAATTTGGCCACATTGTTTTTTATTGTCCTATATCGGTTCTTTGGTAAAGAAAGATATAGACCGATATCTACATTTTGAAAATGAACTCTTCTAAATTTTTAAACAAAAGGAAACTGGTTTTTAACAAAAGTTTAGCTATAAAATACAGTTACATATTTTTTCACCATCGTACAAAACATCTTCAAAATCGGATCAATAGGGAAATGGTTAAAGGCTGAAACGTGCAAAATTTTGATTCTTTCCAAAATCTGTTTGCTTTTAAGATAATTTTCTGAAATTTTTCATATATTTTATTTTGATACAATAATAAACCCAAAGAAGCAAGTCTAAGCTGGAGTCATTATTTGACCCATTCCCCATATAAGGCCCCTTCCCGGAATAATACAGATTATTTGACCTACTCCCCATATAAGGAAAGTTCGGAATGTCCGAACTTGGTCCATATCTTCCGGGACTAATTCTATTGAAATAAAATCGGCACAATAATTTGTCTTTAATATATGTTATTAATCTGAGCAATATCGGTACATATTTATGTACTAATTTTTGCATAATGTTAGTGATGGAGGGTATTTAAGATTCGGAACAGCCGAATATAGCAGTCTTACTTGTTTTTGATTTTTATTGTTGTTGTCTTTATACTTTATATAAATAAATACAAAAACCCACATAAATTTTATACAAAATCCTTTTCACCAACAGCGCATATTCCGTAAATTCTATTATATTTTTTCTTGTCGATTTTTGTTTTCAAAATGTTACAAACACCCAAACGCTCATTCATAAATGACCTACGAAATTTTAAATTTGTAGTGACTTTATTTTAGCATTGTCATCACCACCAACAACAACAGCTGTAGCAACAATAAAGGAATAACTTCCAAATATACAAAAGTAGAAAAAAACACTATAAGAGAACACTAACTATATACTATATTCATCCAGAAAAAATCATTTAAAATTTCGTCAGACTTTTGTTTTGTTGTTTTTAGTTTTTCTTACAACCCACGTGCAAATGAGTCCCAGTCCTTAAAGGTTTTAATGCCAAAAATTTGTGTTACCCTTTTCCTCTAGTATAACAGAAGAAAGGGATAACGTTAGAATGTTCATTTAATATACATTTAGAATCAATTACAGTTGTGAAGTATATGCATAGCAGTGGTGAAGTCACAATTTTATTATTTACATGCCACATGCTACGTCTGGTTTTGTTCCAAGCAATCGTCACTTCTTATTTCTTTTTACACCCTCCACCATCACAAAAGCCGAAATGGTATATTAATCTAGTAATTCCATATGTAACAGAAACAAGGAATCATCTAAGACCCCTTAATGTACATATATTTTTGCATCATGTGTTTGTCTGTTGTTGACACGCTCACATCCAAAATAGTTGACAGAGCTCAAAATTTCTCCTGAGTATTCGCTATTGTCCTGAAAATTTTCTCAGTTTAGTATATTAAAAGTTATATACCGATATCTGGGGCAGCCTCTAAATTCAGGAGAAGATCATCCGTAGATTTTTCAATTATAAATTGGTGAATTGGAATGAAATTTTGCTGTAAAATAAGATACTTGTACCTCATTATTATTCCAAAATCGGTCAGTAGAAAAAAATTTTGGCCAAAAATCTAAGTAATTTTATTTTCATTGTTATATTTAATAAAAGCTTTCATATATTGTATGCGTTTGTGAGTGTATATGTGAATGTGTGTATGTACGAACATATCGTATTCACGTAATACGCAAAAAATTTTAATGAATTTTTTATGATTACATACCCTACGTAGCCAGAGTTATAGTCAGTGACAAAGTTATCCTCATTAAAAATATATGTAACCTAAAGTTGGACTTTAAGGGAAATTAATTTTTTTGATATTTTCCAAAAAAGGTGGCAACATTTATTCAATGATAAAACTATTTTCTTGCTCTGAACTTTATAATATTTTTCTATCTTCTTTATATATAATAGACTGACTGATCAATGATCATCCCACAGCCCAAACTATTAAAGCTATAAACCTGAAATTTGGACTCTGGGTTTTCTCCCCCAAATAGATCCCCTTTTGAATATTAGGGGTTAAGAAGGTAAAAATGGTAAAAACTGGTAAAATCAGTAACCACAGTAAACATGGAAATTAATAATAATTTAATTTAAACCGAAAATTAACAAAAAAGTGGAAATATAAGTTTGGTACTTTTTGGATATTCGAATGTTAAGGGTCTAAACGTACCTGCATATATTATTTTAATTCTCTCTCTCTATATATTTTTTAAATAGCTTGAGGGTTTTATGTGGTACTTTTTGTATCTTCTGAAGATCAACAAAAATGGTAACGGAATGGGGTAAAATACTTTTAATACCCTACACCACCTTAGGTGGTTGGAGTTTTATACGTTAGTACATTAGCTTCTAACGAGCAGAAAAAATTTCTTTCTCAGTCGTTTTAACGATGTCCGTTCGTCTATCTGATTCTTTGTCCCTGTAAACTTTGTTAACAAAATGAAGGCCTCAATTTTGGCTCAAGGACGATGCCCATTGAAATTGATAATGATGGGTCTATTATTTCACTTAGCTCCTATACAAATGTTCCTCCCGGAATAATTTTATAAGTCATAAAGACCTAAATATAAAGCGATTTTAACGAATTTTGACAGAAAATAAATGTTTTAGCATTACAAAATGGTTAACCAAGTTATATGAGTATCGGCTCATTATTTGTCATTGGTTCCATACAACTCCCCTACCAAATATCACTTTCTCGGGTTTAAATCTCTCATATATAATAATTGATCAAATTAAGATAAAAATAAACAAAAAACGATGTTCAAAATTATACAAGAATCGGTTCATAATTTATTTTAGCTCCCATATAGCATAATATATAGCACACTTAAGCATAAATCAGAAAAAAATTATACGAGGGTCGTTCATTAATTTACAACAACCAATATAGTTAGGGTATTACATAGTCGGATTTGATCGACTTTAACTTATTTACTTTATTTTATAAAAATGAAAATAAAAACATCTCACTTTACCACGCCTTTTGGAAAGAATTTACTATTTTTATGAAAACGATCACTTTGTCTTTAAAAGGGCCGTCAGAGAGAACATATTTGCTGATACTTTAACTTACATAAATAAATATATCAAAAATATAACGTAGAGATTTGAAAACCTAACAAAAACAGTTAAATTTAATTTTTTTAATGACAAAATTTGGATAAAGCTTGTGCAGATGTCTTTGTTCCAAGTTCAAAATGATTGATATTAAATTCATTTTCTTAGAAAATAAAAGTTATTGAAAAAAACTATATAAGACGTAAAGAAAGATATGAAAAAATATTGTCATCTATAACTATTTTCCGATTTAATATCTTATCGTTTAATATGGAAATAATTTATAATATTTTATGTGATGGTTCAAAGATGAGGTTATAACTACTGAAGGTTTAAACCAACCGACGAGATAGCCAGAATATTTTTAATACATCCACATAGCAAAATCGATTCAGATTTTGATATTACACAAATCTCCCATATCATCGATTACTTTCAATCTCATTTTATTGCTTTGAATATTTTCGAATGAGTTTAAATAACAATGCAAATTCTTCTTTATTGGACAATAATCCTGGATCCAACGATCATAAGTTTTTGGAGTTGGTGCTTGATGCAGATAATTTCCACCTGCTGACTTATGTTATCAATTTCAAAAATAAATTCATAGAGATAAACACTGAAGCGGTCAAAGAAAATTAGAATAATTCAATGATAATTAACCGACATATCCACATGGTGCACTGCATTACCATCTCCGAGTATTTGGTAATCTTCGGATGTAGCCGTTTAAAATATGTGTGATGGGCGTTCAAGTTCAAGGAAAATCCGTATTGGAATTGCTTTTTTTTCGCAATTGACAAACAGGAGACTCTATTGAGCTTAAAACTGTGCTTCATAGGTTTGAATTGATTAATTTCAATTCTAGATAACTTGCAAAAAAATATTTGTTTTAATACAATTAAGAAAACCTTGATTTTAGAACTCCCAAGATCGCATAAACATTCCAGTAAACTGGAAGCTTAAGTCCTGTAGGACGATGAAATCAAATTTTATTTGCTTTGGTTTAAGTACGATGCCTATTGAAGTTAGTAGTGTTTGGTCCATTATTTCATATAGGCTCAATACAAATGCCCCCGGAATGGGGTTTTTGGTTTATGATATTTTCTAGCTCCCATTTAACTCTTCAGAAAAAAGTCTTTTTTAAAACGTATTAAAAATATTACAATGATAATAATCTATTAAACACTTAAGCATAAAACATACATGCAAATTATACGAGGGTCGTTCAACTAAAGTTAACTGATTATTTGGATGTCGAATTTGACCGACTATAAGATTTTAACATGTTTTAAACTTAAAAACAGTTTCGAATCGATAATACGTTACAGTTGGCTTCCGAGTAATTGGTTCTTTAGATAATGGAGTCAACTAAAATTATTTTATAAATCAGAAATGCAAATTATACGAGGGTCATTCGATAATTTTAGTTGATTTTTATCATCTATGGTACCAATTATTCGGAAGTCGCATTTGACCGTCTATTAGATTTTTCATGTTCTTAACTTAAAATCTATTTCGGATCGAAACTACATTTAGTTCGCACTCATATAATTGGTACCCTAAATAATAAAGTCAACTAAAATAATTTTTTTATAGAATTTTTTGTTCTTGTAGGATTTTTTATTTTTTTTTTTTTTTTTTTTTTTCAAAAAATAGATAAATTTTGCTTAGGTTTCGAACAGCGACTTTTAAATACAAACAAAATATTGTAAGTAATTCCAAAGATAAAAAATTCACTTAGACATTTTTATTAATCAATTTAGGGCCAACATATAAGTCTGTTAGTGCTTAATGAGGAAAATTTTGTTAAGTTTTGAACAGTACTGTATATTTTTTGTCGATTAAATTAATTTTTATTATTTAATAAACAATTTGAATTATGTGTGTGTGTATGCGTGTATATATAAGTATTCAAAATGTAAATAGTTGATTAAATATCAACTATGTAATATGTAATTCTATATTTATTTCTAACTTTATTTATAACACTTACATCTCATAACTGTTATTACATTTTCTCACACAACTGTAATTTGATACTCTGCGCACATCCTCTTTACGTGTCTCCCTTGAATTTTGCAAAATGTTCCAAACAACAAATCAATAGTTGTGCCAACACATGCCATCATTAATGACGTCATTATATTTGCTGACGTCTTTAAATAAACTCCTAATGTAATATAACTAAATATTTTTATGTCGATGTGTGTGTATGTGTGTGAGTGTATATGTGTATGAAAAAGAGAAAGCCTCTGTGCATAACTGTAAGGCTTTCATGCGTATATGTAAGTGCGTGTGTGTGTGTGTGCGAGTAAATTTCGATGTAAAAAGAGCAATCAAATATGTTTTTTTCCGAAAAAGAAATGAAGCAAACAAATGAAAAAAGAAACATAAAGTAAAAACCTACAACAACCAACAAAATGTCAAAGATGCTGCATCATAAAATTCTTAAATAAATGAAAAGGTTGTTGATTACACATACTTATAAACAAACACTCACATACCATTTTTATGTGTGAGTGTAATTGTAGATTTTACTTTTTTTATTATTTTTTGGAAACAAACAATTCAATATATAATATTACTTTAGGGCAAAAATTTTATGTGACGGTATTAATATTTTTTGCTTTTCACTTTATTATATAAAAAAATGCAATCTTTTTTTTTTTCTGTAAACCCTTGGCAATGGAACTAGGAATATTGGAAAAAATAACATTTTGAAAATAAATTCAAGGATGTTTATTTAGATGTAAGATAATAGTGTTTGTTTAATAACATATCAATTCTTGATCAATTTTTTAATAAAATCAAATATTAAGTATTAATCAGCAGATCACTATTTGCTTTCTGTGGGCGATACCCCTCCCTCTGGTCTTATCTGTCCTACAGACCAAATTTGAGATCTCTTGCTATTATAGTTCATCAGATATTCAATAATCAATTGAATATAACCTCTCCCCCTCTTCTTATCCGTCCTACATTTTCTCCAGGAAAACTGTTCCCTGAGAGAGATATCGAGATCTCTCGCTGTTATAGTTCATTAGATATTCAATTATCAATATTCGCTTTGTATGAGAAGAATCCTCCCATACAAGTATCCTCCTGCAATGGAGTTTAAAGGTAATAAAATCCTTTTCAACAACAATAAGTCCTTAAGTATGTCAAATCGATGTTAAAAATTATAAGAGGGTCGGTCCATCATTTCTTCTAACTTCGATAAAAAATCCTGTAATAACGAATACATTACATTTGAAAGTTAATATCATAATAATGCAAATTTTATGAGGGTCGTTAAAAATTTTTGTCATTTACTATCAACAATGTGGTGTAGGGTATTACATACACGGCCTGGTTGAGATATTACGCGTTTGTGCAAAAATTTTAACGAACAGAATAAATTGTGCTACCACAATTTTTAAGTATTCCATTCGAATGAGTCGATTTAACGATGTCCGCCCGTTTGGCCGGCTGTCCATATAAACCTTGTGAACAAAATGCAGACCGGAGTTTTAAAGATTTCTTAATAAAACTTTGCATGAGTCTTAATTGTGGCCCAAGGATGACTATTAGTCCTTGGGCCACTGATAAGGGTATAATTCCACCCAATCCCACACAAATGTTCTTCCGGGAAGGGGGACTTAAAGTCACGAAGGTCTTAAATATTAACCGATTTTTTAAACTTGGCACAAAGTTGTATTATGATATTTTTCAACGATATGCTAAATTCGCTCCATCATTTCTCATGGGTCTTATACAAGTCCCCTTCCATATATCACTTTGAAAGGGTTATATCTTACATAGAAGTTGTTATGGTAAAAGGAATTGTTCAAATGAAGACAAATATAAGCAAAAATCGATGTGCAAAATTTTACGAAAATCAGTCCACAATTTCTTCTAGTTTCCATGTAACGTCCATAGAAAAAATTCTTTAAGAACGCATTAATTCCACATGAATGTAAGTTACATTACAGTATACCGCACTCTTAAGCAAGAATTAAAAATACCTTTATACGAGGGTAGTTCTCCAATTTTTTGTAGCTGACAGCAACAATGTGGTGTAGGATATTTAATAGTCGGGCTTGACCGACTATAATTTCTTACATTTTTCTTGTTTTTGCTTTTTCAAATGATGAGTATAAGCAATATTAACATTAATATTAAGTATACGCACCACTCTGAGTCAAAATCGATTTTGTTAAATAATTCTATAACTTTACAACCGTTACAGATATTTTAATGAAATTTCATGCGCTTAGAGCTGAAGTGCTTTAGGTTTGATTTGGAGGAAAACAAGCTTTTCTGTGGTCAGGAGCGTATTTGATGTCCCTTCACAATTGGACAACTCTGCTATTTTAGTTTTTTTAAAAATTCGTAAAAAAATTATTTTTGAATTGGGACAAAGAAAAGTATGTGTATAGTTATTATCTATATAGGATAATAACTATACACCAGGGGTCCAGGGGAGGGGTACCCCAAATACAAAGCAAATATTTGTTATCGAATATCTAAAGTAAGAGTTTTCATAATTGATTTATCGAATATCAAAAGAACTATAACAGCGAAAGTCTTTGCATCAGTTATGCTACTGTGAACACCATCACTGGAAAAAAGATTGCACTTGTAGGATCAGGGGAAGATGTACTCCCATACTTAGCAATTTTAAATAACTTCTTATTTATTTTAATTAAAATGACAGAAAGTACTTGAATATTCAACCAGACTAATCTCCACGAAAATATCAACGCAGCATTTTCCCGCTTTGTGCCAGCTGGAAGAATATATGTAATGCACCCGCATTTCCCTACCGAAGCAGAAAAATCGCAGATATATTTACAACTGCAAACTAAACACTGGATTAAATAAATTGTATTCGATAGTTCGACTTTCCTCCAACCAAAGAAGAAAGATGATATGATTGCGATTAAATTTGCATATATCACAATATCCGATCCTAAGGACATTTGCGAAAGAAATCTATTAAGCATCCTGAGAGATAAAAAGCGTAGTGATTGTTTATCGCAAACTTTAGTAACGGACACACTACAATTACTCACTTCACATAAAGTTGCAATGGCCTTCAACTTGACTAAGATTTTTAGTCAGTTAATCAGAAGCCTAAAATGGGTACAGTCATCCCAGTACAAAAACTTGGGAAAGAAGTGATCGTGGGAAGCCTCTTGAAGCACTTATCCTAAGCTGTCATCTTAAAGCTGCTCATCACCTGTACATATAATGCAAAAAGTTCAATACAGCAATAACATTTACAGCTCAATTCGCATATGCTTTTAACTAGCAGAAACCATAAGAACGTACTGTACTTGTGACACTGGATCTGTTAACAGCCTTTAACATTGTCAGTTATAAAGTTCTCTTCAGGGACATCCTACGGTCCTCTTTATTGAACAACTTGAAGAGAAGGATCATAAATTATTTGAATGAACGTCAATCATATCTATGAGTTTTCTGACCGGAAATCAAAACTTTTGCGGACGACTAAACGATTACGGTAATGTTCATTTATTCAATGTTGCCCAAATGCAGCCTTAAGAACCGACATGAGCTGTATAATAAAGACCTCAATACATTATACACATGATGAGATGAT
This sequence comes from Cochliomyia hominivorax, assembly GCA_004302925.2. Taxonomy (NCBI): domain Eukaryota; kingdom Metazoa; phylum Arthropoda; class Insecta; order Diptera; family Calliphoridae; genus Cochliomyia; species Cochliomyia hominivorax. The sequence continues at coordinate 73,268,466 of PYHX02000413.1, read as the reverse complement.
GACCTTACCGGTTAAGAAAGAATGAAATGTCTAATAAGCAGTTCCTTCTTGGATGCCATCGGATACATCACAACTTCAATATAACAAATTTTGAGACACTCCGAGGCAGGTAGGAGAAGATCTTTGGCTATGTAAACAGAACGAGATAGAGTATCTTGCTATTCATAGTCCAAAAGTCCTATGGACTAATCCTATATAAGTGATATAATTTCTTGGGCTGTAATAACACCAAAACCTGAATCATAACAATTAAATGAATTGTTTACTGTACGTCAGAACAGAGTATTATTAATCGTACTGATTCATTCTTTATATCAATCATATTCGCTAGAAGTATGTCTTCGATCTATTAAAAAATTTAATAAAATCTCATTAATTTCAATAAATCACTTTATTTCTCGGTAGCTTGAGTGTTTGACATACAATCGTAACTACCATTCGAGGAAACGGAAGAAGGTGGTCGAGTTGAGTAATTAGAGGAAGTTGTGGAAAACGATGAACTTCCTGACGAAGCCCAAGCATTCGCCATATGGCGTTTACGTTTTAATCTTTGACGAGCTAAAGCTACAACTGAACCTATCACAGGAGAACCAGAAGACAATGAATTACTACGTGAAGCAACTGAAATGGAAAAAACTAAAATATTTCAGAATTTATTTTACACTTATAAAAGAAAAACTAACTCACCAGAATTTGGTCTTTGTCGAGCTATTAAAGCATTATTAATTGTATCACAGTTTGTAGTTGGAGCTGTAGCAGGACGTTGTTCCTGATTATGGTCATCTAATTTTAAAGAATTTGTGGCCGAAGATAATGACGAAATATCATCACTATCCAATGATTCCATATTATTCGTGGCCATTTCTTCATTAGAATTTTGCAAAACCACACCATCCAATATTTGCAAAGAGGGTATACTACGTTGCAATGTTTCCCTATAGAATGGTTGATGACGTACAGGATTTCCTTGTAAATGTAATTCCATTAGATTTCCACATAATCCCAGAAATGTCAACATACTTAATTCACTAAGACGATTATTGCGTACACTCAAATGTTGCAACAATGTTAAATCCGATAAAGTATTTATACGTTGTATCATATTGTCATCGGCGATGAGTACACGTAATGCTGGAAAACCACTGGTACCATCAAAACTATTCAAACCGCAATTGCTGACATTTAAATAATTCAAATGTATTAAACCATAACCTAAATCTCTTAAAGAGCACAATACTGAACCGCTTAGATCCAAATGTTGTAAACGAGGCAAAAACAAAGGTAAATGAGAGAGACTTAATGTATAAGAGATAACACGTAATCTAACAGTTTCCACATTATGTAAATCATTGCGAGAGGTAACACGTCTCTGAAAGTATAAAAATTTGTGTGCAACAAATCCTTTATTATTGTCCAAAACTAAAAACTCACCAATAATTCATCTAGTGTGGGTTCAGGTGCTTGAGGTGGTATCACTACAGGTAATAAATGTATATAAGCTGGAAAATGATTCTCCTCTTCAGCCTCTATTATATCACGATCAAATGAGTCTAAATTGCGTAAATTTCTTTCTCGATTTCTATTATTTTGTTGCAAGATTTCGGCATTATTTTGTCTTTGCTGGTCAGGAGTTGGTAAACGTATTTGTGCTGCAGCTACTGGCAATATTGGTATAGGTGCTTGTCCTTGTGCTGGAGCTTCTTGATTTATGGAAATATCTGGAGAGGATTCACTTAAATCTTGAGGTGCCTCCAATACAGGCATTGTTTTTAATAAGAGTTCTTTATATTAATACACGTATGCGTGTTATTTAGTTTTGAGTTGGAATAATATTTTGTTTATTGATAAAACTAGCCACAATTAATTGCCATAACAAGGCCCTATAGCAACCAAGATAATTAAATTTAGACCTTTCAGTGTTGTATTTCAGATTTTGGAAAGCTTTAAGTTTTTAAAATAAAAAGCTTTTATTTTCGAAATGGGATAATTAATTGTCAACAAAATTTCGTTTTTTTATGAAAATAAAACTAATTTTCTATCCAGAATCCAACTTGTTACTGACTTGAAGCTTATGCTGTAGTGTTAGAAATTCACCTGAGAATTACTTAAGGTCAAAAGGTTAGGTTAGATTTTTAATGTAGTTCAAAACTAATTTTAATTTGGTCTTTCATATTTCACAAAGAGACTGTGTGGTTCCCCAGGAATCCATTTCTTTTCATTATCAAAACCAGGCATTCATATAGGAATTGAAAAATACTTTCATCTTATTAAAATTACTGCAGCTGCAACAATGTTCACTAAGAAGTAATCCAAGTCTACTTACATTCCTTTCAACCTAAGTACATCTTTGTGAATCAAAAGTTTAAAATGCAGACTCTTCCCTGGCTATCTCGTCGGCCTGTTCATTACTGAAGTGTTCCCTATATAGAATAGATATTTACAAGAGCCTTTAGTAACAGAAGTATCGCTTGCTTCTCGACAGATTTTCTGAAGCCGACACTTCAATGTCGCAAAGCAGGAGATGAATTCTTTTCATTTTATTCAGTTTTCATTTTACTAAAATGATCGCTCATTTTATTATGAATCAGACACGGCCAAGGGTAATTAGGTAATTCTATTGAACACTCTCTAAACCATTAACACTATACACTCGCACTCTCTAAATTAAAGTTGTATACAATTCGTGGGAGTACACTATACAAGTGATGATTTTTTTGTATGCAGTGTAAATGGCGGTGTCCTTTCATACCTACTCATGCGTTTAATATAAAGGTAACAACAAATAGAAAAGGATTATACAAGCTTTTCATCCGAGGATGACTTTCTGTCCTACCAAGCATTGTGGCTAAAAACCATGTAACCATATTACTCTCAAAGCAATTTTCTCACATGCATAAACTAATTAGCCAATATTTCAAGAATCATAAGGCGCCATCCAAAGCGATAAGAAACATTGCTTCTGATATGATAAGATTAAGTTGTCAAAAATTGCTACACATTTTCCAAATCTCTGTAGTTTAAGGAAGTGCCACATCTAACTATTTGCTCATTTAAAGCAGTAAATCGAAAATTTCCTGTTCTAAAAATTCCTACTTCCCTTTTTGACTTTAGAGAGATAAATCCTTATGTAGGTTAATATAAAACTGTAAAATGTGGCCAAAGCTAAGATATTGGTTATTAAAAATGACTACCATGTTTGATTGTAGTGGTTGGTTGCTTAATCCTCACCATAATCAAATCGGAAGTTGTGGTGACACGATGTATGCTGTTATTCGGTATATGAGAATCGAAGATAAACTAGTCCTGTAAGTTAAAAATTAAATGATTTTTACTATTACCAACACTAAATTCTCTGCCATAAAGGTCTAGATGGTCGCCGGGCATTCAGAAGCAACAGCAGAATTAAAATCATTAAAATTTATATACAGCTCATGAAATGTGGCATGGATAACATTTAGGTACTCTTAGGATCTAAACATCACACAGATGTAAGAACATTGGTTGGTCATGGTAAAAACAATAAAATTTTCTGATTTTTCCATAAAAAAAGCCAGAATGAAATTTGGTTTTATCAAGGCATAATGTACTGCAGCAACAAATTCTCATAACTCCTTGAAGAACTATGTTGACGGATCTGGTGTTACTCATATCGTTTTTTGAAATTGAAATAGAAACATTCATGGATTATTACATTCAGCAGACTTTACTATTTTCAAGGTCTTACTTAACTCTTTGAGATCAATATATTCCACTTGATAACAAAAGTACAAATTATCCAGGAAAATTATATCCTGCTTCTCATATCAAATCAAAATATTATCAAAAGCAGATTTTTTATTGTTTTGACTTTGAAACAAGACCAGAGGACTACCAAAGTCAGGGGAGTGACAGTATTTGGGTTGTAAACAGTTTTTTTAGTTGGCCCTTTTGTATAAATCGAAATAAAATCGGGGACATTTTGGTTTCCAATATGTTACTCTATGTTGAATAAGAAATATCCCTTCAATGGTATTTTCAGCACCTGAATGGCCCGTAGCATCAATTATAGTTAGTCAAAGATTAGTTATTATTTAATAGGATTTAAGTCGTGGATTTGCCACCCCTTTTAAAGTGCCATAAAGAACCCCTATGACATTTTAAAAGGAAAGAATTTGGTACAACGTTTCAGAAGTAATCTAGTGCTGAGAAACTGCCTGAAATCAGAATCTGAAGCGATGCTTACACTAACTCTGAGAATCTCTAAACTACTGGAACAATTTTTCTGAAATTTTCACAGAATGATCTCTACGTACCTGAAAGTAAAATAGGCTATAAAAAATTTCGATAAGAGCAGGGTAAAGATAACCCCCCAAACAAAGCAAATATTGATTATCGAATATCTAATGAAATAAATCACCGCACATTCAACCACTTCTTTTAGGAACTTTTTTACCGGACAAAATGTGGGATGGATAGGATCAGAAAAAGAAGTAACCCCCATACAAAGAAAATATAAATCATCGAATATCTAAATAACTACGTTATCGACAATTTTCAAATTGGTCCCAATAATTTTTTCAAGGAACTTTTTTACAAGTCAAAATGTGATACGGATAGGATCAGGGGAAGGGATAGCCCTCATAAAAAGCAAATTTTGATCATCGAATATTAAAAAAACTATAACAGCGAAAAGTTAAAATTTTCGTTCCAAGCACTTTATCAAGGAACTCATTTATTAGACAAAATGAAGGCCTGATAGGATCAAGGGGAGAGGTAGCCTCTATACAGCGAAAATTTTGATAAACAAATGTCTAAAGAAGCACTACACCAAAAATTTTCAAATTTTTTCTCAATAAATTTTTCAAGTAACTGTTTTACTGGACAGAATGAAGGCCAATAGGATGATAAGGAAAGGTGTCCCCCATACAAAAAATTTTGATTATCGAATTTGAAAAGAACTATAACAGCAATAGTTCTCAAATTCGACCCCAATCACTTTCTCAAAATGTGTTTAACTGATCAACATATAGGATGGGTAAGATCAAGAGAAAAGAAACTCCCATACAAAGCAAATATTAATTATTGAATATCTAAAGAACTGTAAAAGCGGGAGTATTCAAATTGGTACCAATTACTTTCCCAAAGATTTTTTACTGGCCAACTTATAAAATGAATAGGAACATGGGGCGGGGTACCGCTCAATTTATAAGGGGGCAAAACACACCCGGTCTTACTAATTATATATATGGACAGCTGCTAAGAAGATTGAAACTACATTTCACATAAACAGAGCAAATTAATTAATGAACTACAATGGCACAACAAATTTAAATTTCTTCATATAAAGATTCTGTCATTTCTACTCCTGTTCAATGAAGCCCGTCATTGTCAATTTCCAAAAATTAAAAAAGATTTCAATAAAAAAGTTTATATTTAGTTTTTGCTGTTTGACGTTTTATCTTGACAAATAAACCCAAAAGCTGTTAAAAAATACTCTACAACTAATTAATTAATTAAGTCCTACGCGTACGTAAATGTTGGCCATTAAACCAGACCAACAATCAACACCTTCTAATCTCGTTAACACCCTTTTGAAAATATATTTTTAATACAATCTATTATTTTATTACAACACCAACAAAAAAACCAACCTGCTAATTAACAAGCTTTTTGTCCATACTTGAATTATATATCCTTTGTTATTGATTGATTTCTTGATAAATTATAAAATAACAAATAAACTGAAAACACAACAGTTTAGAAGTGGGCCAAAACCAATTGTATAAGGGAAAACGGTAACGGGTATTTAAAAGTGTCACATACATACTGTCGTGGTCATAAGTGAACATTTTTTTACAAAAATTGGAGAAATAGTGAATCGTTACCGTTTTAAAGACGAAACAACTTAATCTTAAGCGTACAAAGCGAATGTCCAGTTAAATCAAGTAAAAGAGGACATGTGGAAATAGTATGAAAGATAGAAGTCATCCAGACAGCTTCCTACATCTTAAATGAAGGATTTTTCGTAACGAACTGCATGCTGTTTGGAAATAGATACACAATACTGGTTATAATTAAAAAAACATTTAATTAGAGATATTAGTAAGATCTTTTGAATGTCGCACAAGCCTTTTATAAAGTATAAGGATCTAAAAAATTCTGTACAATGGTAGGACTCATTCCTTACCTAATATACACTTTTGACTTGCCCTTATGCGATGATCTAACTAACGAACTGAAATTAAGCATGTCTCCTTCGCTCTTAGATGAGGCAACTGTCTACCATTTTCTCTTAAGTTGTTAACATTCCTCAGAGTGAATGTGCTATATACCTCGGTATTCATTTGGATTGGCAACTTCCATGGCATCGCTATAAAGAAACCAATTATCATCAGTCTAAATTAACTCTTTACAACAAAGTCATACCGAATAAAAAGGTTTTTAAATCAATATGGACGCATGATATCCAATTATGGGAAATGCCCTGCGAAATAAACATTAATATTGTAAAGAGGGCACAGTGTAAAATTTTATGAATTATAACTGGTTTTCCATGGTGGATTAGGAATGATAACATTCATGGAGTCTTGGATATTCCATTAATAAAGGAAGAGTTTGAATAAGTATATGAGAGATATATAACAATCCGCTTGCCTGAATTCTTACCGATGTGCAGACATGTTCAAGGCTCTGCTGGATAGATTTACCAGATTTAAATAAAAAACCAGGTTAAAAAATATCTGGAAGAAAACCTCCGATATTTTATATTAATCGGAAGAAAATGAGCAATGTCATTTCTGGAGTCAGGTGTTCTTCTCAGATGAGAGTAAATTTAGTATTTGCCGGCCATTCGAATGGTCGAAAAATGCATTCAAATTTTACACCAACAGTTTTTGCAACAGTTTCGCTCTTATTTAAGTTTCTTTCCTGGGGACTTCTGCTTGATACAGCTGTCACTGAGTTGACAACTTTTAGTCTATCGATAATCGGGAAATTCCCGAATGGTAATTCAATTGCCGTAGGAATATACGACAACAAAAAAATATGACTGTAGAAGAGTAATGGTCTGTGCCTGCACATCCACTGTGGTGGTTGGAAATAATGGATTATCTAATATTTTAAATCAAATAAAAAATAACATTTTAAAAGGTTTTTAGTTATTGTTTTGTTTTGTTGTAAATTACACCCTATAAAGTTATAATCTGTCAATAAATTATTAAATCTGAATTTCGCAATACTTACAAATTTATATTTCATCCATTTTAATTTTGAACCTACACTTATGTCTGTGACTGTAAATGTGAACAAACAAAACAAACAAGAATTTAATAAATTCTACTTTACTTGCACTACATATGTCTTGCTAATCTGTTCATTCTTATTTAGTAAAACTGTTCTTTGCTAAAGTAATTGGTAAGAAATCTTAATGAACTACCTTCAAAAGTTTTTGGGTTCAATACCTCTGATCTTATCCTTCCTATATTTTGTCCAGTAAAATTGAATTGAAATTTTTATACTCTCACTTCAATTGTTCAATTTGATTATTAATATTTGTTTTGTATGGAGGCTTCCTCTCCTCCAATCCTATTCCTTCTCTGTTTTAAAAACTCTCGTCGTAATAGTTCTATAAATATTTAGCAAGTAATATGTTTTTTGTATGAGGTACTTCTCCACCTGTTCCTACAGAAAATTTTTATAGTGTATGTTACTTTCAAAGAAATAGAGATCATTCTGTGAAAATCTGAACAAGTTCAAGTGTCTATAAGACCCTGGCAAACCAATATATCAATCATAGAAGACATCACAATACTCATGGATGACTTCAATGCTAAGACAAGAAGTGACAACACAAACAATAGCATTATTGTTGGAAAACACGGTTGTGGAGTTATGAATAACAACAGAAAGCTTCCAATCGACTGATGACAGGTATATCAGATTATCATTTGTGTCTCCCTCTTCCCTCACAAATATATGTAGACATTTACTAGCGGTAACTGAAATTAACAATAGACCACATATGCTTGAGCAGAAGCTGCAGAAGCTACAGAAGTGCACTAATAGATATCAGAAAAAGAAACGGCGTTAACATGCATGACCATGAGTTTATCAAAATCAAACTGAAATGATAAAGAAGATCACTTAGGCAGACAAGACAAAAAACAGCTGCAGAATAACGAAATTACGAACACCAACATTACGTTAACAGTCCTCACTCAACCAACATCACTCAAAGGAAGATATTACAGGAATAAACCACCAAGTTGTACAAGAAACACAAGATGTAGCATAATCATATGTGACACTTGTTACTTTTTTTCTCAAAGAAAAGAACTTAAACTGCAATTAAACAATAACATTTTGAGACATCAGTACCAACTTCTGGCAAAACAACTTAAAAAGGCTGCAGGAATTATTATTCCTAGAACTGTTAGAAATGATACCACAGGAAGCAGCATGTCAAAACAACGTGAGAAAATTTAACCAAACGATAAACTATCTTACCAATCGTTTAGCAGGAAACAAGTTATTACTGACTGCTTTGGAGCACTTCTGACTACTGTCATTATATATGATACAATTGAAGAAAACGAGATTTTGATAATATTAGACCTTCAGAAAATATGTTACGAATATTATGCATTTCTCCTGGAAGTGGTTGTGAACAAAGCATCAGGAGAAAATGGAATACCGCTATACCTCAGCTGAACTTCTACAGCCGTACATGACTACTGTCCGAAAGGAAAAGGGGTTACCTCCAACTCGAAAGGAATGCATCATCGAGAAGGTATCAAAAAGTGGAGAACTGAAAGATTGCAATAACTGGAGAGGAATTTTTTCTCACACCACCATATACAAAATATTAACTATCATGATACATGGAAGACTTTAAAGTAAAATTGAGAAAAATCTACGAGACAAGTTGCCGGCCAAACAGAAGATGCTTAAATCAAAGACGTATTCCCATATACTAAGAGTCCATAAATTTCAGGAAAGCCTTAGACACTAACTGACGATCTGTCTTATGGACAACATTAAGAGAAAAGAAGACCCCATATGGTAAGGTAATATGAATCTTCGAAGCTATGTGCGAGGATGCTGAACTCCCAGTTTTTCATAACGGCAATATTAACAAACACTTTCAAAAGAATGCTGAAGTAAAATAAGGTTACCCACTATCAACTCAACTATTCATTATCGTGCTGGATAATGCGAGATCTGTTCAAAAAGAAGAAGAATCACATGGAGTCTCTCATGTCTACTAGAGGATTTGGAATATGTATATGATCTTTGTTCAATTTCGCAAAGCAATATTAGAGGACTTGAGGAGAATGACGTATAACATTGGGCTTCAGGTAAATGCAAGGTTTATTTTTAAAATCAACTCAGTTGTACGCAAACCTGGTTAGAATCGAACGTGAAAACTACAGGTTTTCTTAAACAAGTACCTTAGAGCTAAAGGCATAATATTCTGGTCTAATAACCGTAATAACATAGATCTCTGCAATATTGCTAATGATGGACCCGTTACAATGAACATTAATGCTATTAACTGAAGACGGTTTGATCATACTTACATTAAATATGTTTTCCAAATAATGCTTGAGAAGAATCTTTAAGGTTCAACAACACGAGGCCGTCCAAGAAACATCAAAAAACATTCGATGCTTCATATGTTCCCAAGAGGTTAATGGAAAAAAAAGTTTTCAATGAAAAATCGAATTTCGATTTTCATTTTTTTATAAAACTAACGATTCGGTCAAAAACAAATGAATACTGATTTCCGTTCTTTTTTGTCTATCACCTCTATTTTGGTTTTAATAAAACTTTATAGTTTTTTCTTGTATAACTTTGATTGATGTTCATATAATCATGATTAAATTATAATTGTCACATTTACTAACAAAACTGTGGACTATAATTTGTTTGCTACAAACCAAAAACATGGTAATTAGAGTTACAGCGCAATTAAAATTAATGAAAATAGTTTTTTTTTTCTTTTTTTGTAATATAAAGGAGGCGGGTGTAAACAACAAACAAATTGTATCACAACTATAAAGAAAAAAATGTATTTATTGACTTAAAGAATAAAAAGAACAATTAAATACCGACTTAAAATTAAAACACATAAAAATTATCAAAATACAAATAATTAATTCAATTTAACCTCTATTAAGGGATTGTGAAATTTTAATAAAGTGATTAGTAAAAATTGTCCCAATCTCTATTTAAATTGCAACCCTAATTAGCCTCTATTCTGTATAGGTGTATTGAAACAATGCTGCTGATGGCACTCTAACCGGTACCAATTGACTATGACCATCCGGAGTACGATAAACCATATACTCTCTTCCATTAATAAATTTCCTCAAACCAGTCGATGTTATTCCCATGCCACCATATTGTGTATCAGCTATTACCGGTCTTAACGCTCCAAAGCCACCATTTCCATTGGCACCAAAATTAACTGCATGATGCCATCTCTTCATACTTGTATTAACCTCACGTCCTTTACTACTGAAAATACTTTGATAAGGTGGTGGTGGTGTTGTGTTACTTTGTGTAGAACCATTAAGTAATTTCTTTGCACTGTCTGAACCACTTTTACGCCAAAACCATTTGCTTGGTTTAAACTGATGTCCATTTGGTGTACGACCAACGCCATGTGTGGCCCATTGATTATGTGAATCATGACGACTGTTGATGTAGCGAAATAGTAGTTCTGTAGTAAATACCACAATGGCGGTAGCAAAACCAGCAAACATTATGTAATAGGTCATCATGAGATCACCATTTCGCAATTGTCTTTCTGTGCCACCCAAATCTTGAGGGCATATTTCCGCATTAGGTAAATCTTTAGCTGAGAGATGCTTTATAATGCCCGATTCAACGAGATTTAGTAATCTGAAAGAAAAAACAAAGAATTTATATGCAACAATAATTAATGATGCATAATAAAATGATATTCAGAATCATCTCCAACCCAACCATATCTCCATTTTTAAGATATCTTGATTAAATTTGGTAAATATTATTTTTTATAAAGAACGAAGCCTTTTGAAATTGGCCATATTCTGTCCAATTTTCAGGTAGCTCTCATACAAATATCCTGCCGGAATGAGTGTTTAAGAACATACAAATCCGTTGTATATGAAATTCAACACAAATAAGTTCTATATTTTTATAAAACGATGAGCCAAATTATGCGATGGTCGATTAATTACTTCTCTTAGGTCCCATAAAAGCCTCCTTTTAAATATCACTTTAAAGGGCATAAATCTCACATCTGTGTTGGTATTAAAATAACAACAATTTAAATTAAAATAAATACAGTTTAAAATCGATGTTCGAAATTAAATAAGGGTCGGTCCATCAATTCTACTAGCTCCGCTATATCTCACCAGAAAGGAACCCTTTTCAAAAGCATAAATTTAACATAAATGTTAGTATCATATTAATAACCATAATTCAGACAAGCATATTAAACGAGGGTCGTTCATAAATTTGTCGTAGCTGTCATTTACAACCAACTATGTGTTGTAGGGTGTTACATAGTCGGGCTTAACCGTTTATAACACTTTTACCTGTTCTCTATACTATTTTTAAACAAGGGATCATCCACTTGTTGTGGATTACCTCATTGTCTGAAAAATTTAAGCTTTTAATGGGTGGATTTTTGTTTTATAATGTTAATTTTGTTTTTGTTAATTTTGTATTTCTCTTGATATGTTTCCGAACACAATAAATCTGTACCTTCTTAAAGGATCTACGGTCCACAATTTCGGAACGTTAAATTTTACGACCAATTTCTCTATTGGAATATCCTTGATCATGAAAAAATAATTTACATCCTTTCTTGATCAGGCAGAAATTTTATAGGAATATACATCAGTGCAGCTGGTATTAAATAACTACAATCTGATAAAATTCGGACAATCATTCAAGATGAAAGAATGTTATTAACAGACAGACGGACATAGGTAAATCGACTCAGATTTTGATTTGATGTAAAAATATATTGTATGGAGTCTTAGATGACTCATTGTTGCAGTTACAAAAATCAAATCCGAAAAAGGCCAAAAATACATTAAATACAACAAAAATATATGTATACTAAAAAAAAAATATATGTATACTTACTCTCGATCAAACAGTTCACTTAAATTACTTCCAATTGGATATGCAAATGAACGTTTCTTCTTCAAGAATGGCTCTTTGGCTTTGGCGAATGGACAATGTATTTTCTCATTAGTCATACTTATCGTTTTACGATAGCGATAATCCAAATACAGAGCATGTGTTATAGCCGGACGATCTCGTACAAATACATAACCATTTTTCTCCACATAAGTATGCAAATTGAATGTATCATTGGTGGCTTCGGTGAAAACGGCATAATTTTGTTGAGCCATACGATTTAATATCGATAAACTTTCATTAGTCTAAAAAAAAATAACCATTAAAGGGAACATTAAAACAAAAAATATCTCTAATGGATGTGACCATATGAAATTAGTTAAACTTACAGTCTTAATTGCATATTCAACACCGCTGCCACGTTGTGAAACAAAATGTTTATTTTTAATCAATATATCGTTGACGGTATTAAAGGGCAATGTAAATTTTGATAGCGTGAGAAAAGCTGTTAAATTTGCGGTATAGAATGAGGTCAATATTGTAATGAATATCCACCAGGTTGCAAATAATAAACGTGTTGAATCTACAACAGCAACAACAAAAGAATGTGTTGAAAATAATTTGTAAATTAAACTTAGAATTTTGGAATTTTGGATAATCATTATCAATTACAAAATTCAGAGAAGTCAATAAAAAAGTCTTTTTGACCAAATCAGAATTATGAAATTATAAATCAAACAGGAATAGAGAAAGTATATTTAGAACTCGTTGAAACTATTTATAACAGTCTCATTTCCTATACTCAGTGTTTCTAATTCGATTTTTTAAAACATCTCAATTAAATTTCATACGAAGAGCCTGGGATGTTTTCGAGTTGATTTACAGGAATATTTGCCACATATTTTGAAAACACGCAAAACTGAAGTTTAAATAAGTCCTGATTTTGTTATTTAGCTAAATATAACTGGAGGAAGCGTACCTAGTTTTGGTTTGATTTTCACCCAAGATATAAAATTCCTACACAAGTGTTTAGTACATATAAAAATTGGGAGACTTTGAATAACTTGAAAAAATGTATAAAAAACGCATAAATGTCCACAATTCCAATCTGCATAAAACATAATCAAGAATTTCAAAATATTCTAACTTTATCATTGCGTGTGTAATGCACCAAATCAAAATCTGAGTCGCCTAGATTAAAAGTCCGAATTCAGTGAAATCTGGCCACATAATTTGTTGATATCCAGAGCAATTTCCAGTTTAAGATCTGGTATGTGGATCCATTAGCAAAAAAGTTATTTATAGTTATATGTTCTTCATCATCAAAATCGGATCAATAGAAAAAAAGTTATAGTCTAAAATATAAACAAATTTGATACATCGCCCTTTCCTGGCATAAAGTTCTAAACATATAAAACTTTTAAATAAGAATCATATTTATTGGAGTTTGGAAAAATTGTTGATCTGTCTTAAGTATATGGTACCAATTTAATTAATCGTGATTCATATATTGCTATAGCTCTCATATAAGGCCTCTTCCCGGCAAACAGTTTTTAACTTATAAAATTCTTTAGTTCTTTTGAAGTTTATCAATTTTGAATATTTATTAACTAGACCAATATCGGTCCACATTTTGCTATAGTCCACATATAATGCCCCTTTCCGAAAGAGGTTTCTAAATATAAATGTATTCTAACTAACTCTAACTTTATTGAATACATGTTAATAATTTTATGAATATTGGTCCTACTTTGCTATAGCCCCCACTTAAATTCCCTTCTCGGAAAAGTAATTTAAACTTATAAGACTATTTAATTTTATTAATATTTGGTAAATTTATACTTTAAGCCACAATTAATAGTTTATCTAATTTGACAACTATGGGGCTTAATTTGGTTATATTTTCTTTATAGTTCTACTTTCCGGAATAGTGTTTTAGGCCAATTCCATTGAAATTCAAACGTTTATTTAAATGGTTTCTATATGCGTATATTTGGAAGGGGTTTTGTATGTGACCTATGAGAAATAATGAATCAACCCTCGCGTGTTTTGGTACATCGTTTAAGAATATTACTTATTTGTGCCAAATTTCGCAAAAATCGTTTTGTATTTACGACTTTTATGACCTTAAAACCCCATTACAGGAATAACATTTGTATGAAAGGTCCCTGAAATATTTGACCGCACATGGCTGATTTCACAACGTTCATACGGATTTCCGACCGGAAAGACAGACGGACGGACTTCATTAAATCCTTAAGAACAATATACTTCAAGGTAGGTGAAAAGCATTTTACAAACATCAGCACAAACGTATAATACCCGACCACCTTCGGTTCTATATGGTATAACAACAGGTGGAAGGTCACTGACTGTGTGTCTGATAGTCTGCACTCTTCCAAATCAACTCGAAGATACCTCAACTCTAACCATGTATAATTTCATTAAATTATCTCTATCAGTTCAAAACTAACAGTAATATTTCCAAACGAGTAGAAATGATTTATTCGGCTGTGCCGAATCTTAAATACCCTCCTCCATTCATATAAGTATGAGTTGAATATATTGTAATATCTGGAAATAATATTTAGATAAATGTCTAAATTCCTATGTAATTGTCCATTTTTAAAAACCTTTTAAGCCAAAAACAATATTCCAGGAAGTGGGATTAAAAGAAAGTAAAAACCAAATATGACCTGATAATTTTCAAACGAGATTTATATAAAGACAGTTTAAAAAAAAATAATTATTGCAAATTTTAATAAAATTGGATCAAATTTTAATTTCTTTTTTGAAAGAGACTTTAAATGGGGAAAAAGCAACATATGGCCCGATATTAGTAAAAAAGGTAACATATATTTAAAAATAGTTAGAGCAGCATTTGTACCGACCTTCGCCAATAAAGTGTGACATATTCAAGACAGTTAGAAAAATGATAGTGACGATTCTTAGTGAAATAAATGATTGATATAATGGTTTTACGGAAAGAGGAAGCTTAAAACTGATTTCCGGGAAGGGGTCGTATGTAGGAGTTGTAGCAAATTAATAACATATTCAAGACACCTATAAAAGCGATTGTGCCGAATTTCAATAAAATTGGTCCTTATTATTAGTTTTACCCCGTTTTCTGGGAAAGAACCTTATATATCGGAGCTATAGAAAAATTTTGACCACATTAATAAAATGTATTTAAGATAGTTAAAGCTGTAAACCATATTCCGGTAAGAGGCTTTATATGCTAGTTAAGTCAAATAATGTCCCAGCACAATTAATTTTTTTTGGGTTCATTGTTGTAACCAAATAAACTTCAGAAAATTATCCTCAAAATTATGACCTATAAGACATACAAATTTTGGAGTGTATCAAAAAATTTTTTTTTCTATTGACTCGATTTTGTTAATTTTTTTGTACTATGATGAAGTCCATATAATTGTACATTATGGTTAAATTTTTGTTGAAAAAACTAAAAAATTCTTTTTCAGAATTTTGAGGTTTTCTCAGATATCTGTTTATAAAGTGTTTGTTAATGAACCGATATAGCTGATTCTAAATAGGAAACAAATACTTGGAACAAATTTCATTCATGTTTCCAATAGACAGACGGACTCAAAATACAAGAATATATATAGACTTAATTGCGTCTTAGATAATTCCATCTTAGCGTTACACACGAAATGCCAAAGTTAAAATACCCTCATCACCACTTGTGATGGTGGAGCGTATAAAAGTAGATTTGCAAACATTGTAATATAAATGAAACCATTAAACTGTGATTAACTCTTTTTAATGTCATCAAGTTAATATAAAGTTTACAATTCTCATTATATTCGCATGATATGGACGAATTTTGATTACTTTGATATTTGACTCGTATTATATTTTTGTTGTATTTTATTTAAAAATATTATTGATTTTATTATTTAAACTAATATTTATATTTTTAATTTGTAGGAGGATATAAAAACGTATGAATTTGCATATTTGATTAAATTAATATAATGAAATAAACGTTTATTATGTAAATAGTAAATTGACATAAAATAGGGGAGGCATATTTAAACAAACAAAACGTTGATTAGTTATAATTTCGAAATATATAAAATATATTAACAACAATGTTTGTAACATTATTAAAGTATTTTTATAAAATTAATGAGTCCATATAGTTGATTAGTTTTAAGTGTATAAATTTAAAAGTAATCAAGTATTTACATTCTTTTCAATTAAAATTTTTTATAGTTTAACATTAGTTTTTATTATTGTTTAAGTAATTTTGTTATAATTACCACCTCTACACATTGTGATTATAATTAATAACAATTCGAGAGTAACACTGTAAAGAATCACTAAAGACCCTACTACTTGGATGGTATTAGATCGATTGATTTTATTATATTTATAATATTAAACATACAGTGTTGAACAGTTTATCAAATCATAACACCAACATTTGATCCAATCTGATACTGTCTGTCGACAACCAATTCAAAACTCCTGATAGCCTGCACTCTTCCAAATCAACTCGAAGATACCTTAACTCTATCCATTTATAATTTCATTAAATTTTCTCTATCAGTTCAAAACTAACAGAAATATTTCCAAACAAGTAAGAATGTTTTATTCGACTGTGCCGAATCTTAAATACCCTCCTCCATTCATATAAGCATAAGTTGAATATATTGGAATATCTGCAAAAAACAATAAGAGAAATATCTGAATTTCGATGTAATTGTCCATTTTTAAAAACCTTTTAAGCCTTAAACAATATTTTACTAAAAACCAAATATGACCCGATAATTGTCAAACCAGATTTATATATTAAAGACAGTTTAAAAAAATAATTATATTAAATATCAATAAAATTGGATCTTGAAAGGGGCTTTAATGGGAAAAATAGCAAAATATCATAATCACCAACATCATAACAAAATCATAACACCAACATTTGATCCAATCTGATACCGACTGTCGACAACCAAACTCTGCCTGTCGACACAAAACTCCTGTTATTTAATTTCTTCATTGTTTTTCGATTTCACCATTCTCTTATATGTGGTATGGTGCCACTCAAAAGGTGTTGACTGTTGCAAAGGATTCAAAACGATTTCATTACTGGGATTTCGAGCGATATTTCATTGCAATTCTATCTTTGCCAGTAAGGAGCCATATCTTTACTTCATGAGCCAAAGTGTTTTAGGAAAATCGATAACGCCTACTTTTTCTTCAGTTACTGTACAATGCCTAAATTTATTGTTTTCGTCCAGATGATCACGACAACTTCATTTATTCTTGAAACCGTCGTCACTTTTAAATTTTTCGATTTCACCATTCTCTTATATGCGGTATGCTGCCACTCAACATGTGTTGACTATCGCAAAGGATTCAATATTATTTCATTCTGGGTTTTCGAGCGCTACTATCTTTGCTTCATGGGCCAACGTGTTATGGGAAAATCAATAACGCTTGCTTTTTCTTCAGTTACTGTACAACTCCTACACTCTATATTGAGGGGGCTTTCGTCAGCATTTTCAGCTTTTTCCCCTTTTCTATGCTCGTTATTTATTGGCGATAAAATGGATCTATTTTGATTTCTAGTTAGTTTGAGCAATATATCTTAACTTGTCGCATATTCGTGGCATTGATATTATATTCACAGTTTCTTGGATAAGCGAGAGACGATTTACTCAATTGTTATGATTGGAATGACACAAACTGTATACAATCTAGACCGTACTTCCTTTCGGTATATTTCCTTCTTAAGTTTGCTACCATACTTAAGCTACAGTTTATTCATTTAATCTTCATAGCTATTTCTACTGATTCCTGAAATGCTCTCAAGAACTGCAGTATCTGTATTTCCCTTTAAGGTTAAAATCGCAGACTTTTATAAATTTTTCGAATTCCTCAAATAAAGTTTTTGATAAAAGTACAGATTGTAGAATTTTTGAATTATCACTCCAATATATATTCTTCTCGAAATCGGGCATTTGGCTTATAAATGACCTATTCCTTTCTCCTAACGAGTGCGGTTCAGGTAGCGAATAGTAAATTATCTCGGAAACACGATATTTTTGATTATGGGATCATCGTCTTGCCAGAAAAAATACAGGGAGTCCCCTATAGCAAAAAACAGAAAGTGGAAAAGAACCATAAAATACTACAGATACGGAGAAGAGATTAATAACATCAATACTGGTAGTAACTGTTGTATTACAACCCTGGATTGTAAGAAAATCGTATCATTAGAGTTAGAAAAGAAAGTACTCAGACCACACAAGATGATAAAAATGTAAATGAATGTTTGATGACGTCTCTGTTAGCACGAAGTTAACTACAAAAAAGAAGCTACTGTCGGTTGCACAGTGAAGCAAGTTCGCGAAGTTGCAGTGACAAAAGACCCCGAAGGAACAGGACACTCGATTCACCATTCGAGAGAAGAGAGCACAGTCCCCTCAGAAAGATAAATCTGGAAAGAAGAAGGAAGAGCTCCCCACCTGGTCGTAGACAGCCCTAGCTGGACCATAACCTACTGAAAGAAGGTTATAGACAAAATTCTAGTAGGAGAAGCTGTTACGCGAAGGAAAGGGTGTTTAAAAAGAACACAATTTAGATGTGGAAGAGGAAACGAGACGTAAACAAAGGTAAAAGTCGCCATCTTAAGCTTATTATATTAAATTTCAGAAGACTATCAAGCTAAGATAGAGGATCTGCACATACTTAGCA
The DNA here is from genome assembly GCA_004302925.2 of Cochliomyia hominivorax. Classification (NCBI taxonomy): domain Eukaryota; kingdom Metazoa; phylum Arthropoda; class Insecta; order Diptera; family Calliphoridae; genus Cochliomyia; species Cochliomyia hominivorax. The sequence continues at coordinate 73,249,626 of PYHX02000413.1, read as the reverse complement.
ACAACGAAGGTGTTATATTTAAGGGCATTGCCTGAATGAAATCACAATCGTGCGCAAGCACCCACAAAAAAATTATCAAGTTTATATCTTCGCATTGGGACTACGCCAAACTGGGCCTTATGGAAAAAAATTATATACCAAAAGTTATAAAAGAAACATTCGTTTACATTGAAGAATGTGGCAGCATATTTTCGTCGGATCGAATTCTCAGCGTCTTTGACAAACAGAACAATGAACTGAATGTTGGAAAATGAAAGGTGTTCCACCGAGAGGAAGACCCTAAGCGTACTCTTCTTGTATTTAACATAAACACTTTAGATGACACCTTTTTTGATGCCACCATCGATTCAGAGTTACTTAAAAACAGTTTGTGTCCCGTTTTTATGTTACGTATAATTAATATTTAATTTGAAAAAATTTCAAAAATATTGCTCATACGTATAAGTACCAACAAATATTAAAAAAAATTTATATAAAAAAAACAAATTCTGATTTTCTTCAACTCACCTGCAATAGGAGATAATATACTGCCCTGTTTCATTAGTGCACCATAAACAAACCAGGCACAATGACCCAAAGAATAAGGTTTTTGTTCCGTATCGCCAGTCAACTTATTGCGTAAAATTATCAAAAAATAAATCACAGGCCCCACTGTCAGCAAAGAAATGAAAATTAAAATCCAGACCCAATAATCAAAAGGTGCCAATAGACCAGAACCCGATGCCGATTCATTAGGACGTTGCATAACCATAATCCATTCGCCCTCATCCAATGTGGTGGTTGAATAAAAAACAAAAGTACGCTGTTCTGAAAGTAAAGGTAAGAAAGCTGCAGCCATATCTGCTTCCTGTTTGAAATAAATTAAAGAAAAGGAATTTTGATTTTAATAAAAATGATATTTTTTTAAAGTTACCGTCGTATTCAGTATCTCTATTAGACTCTTAGAAAAATCTGATTTCGAACCAATTATATTGCCCTCCGGCACCACAACTTCATATGTAAAATTAAATTTCTCCTTTAGGAAATCGATCAATTCAAAAGCTACACCCAAACCCACAATTGTGCCATTTTCATAGTGTTTAGTGTAGCTTAAAGGATAATCCTCCAATGTGGCTATACGCAAGTGGCGACCATTAATCCATTCCCTAAGACTTTTCAGCTTTTGCGCTTTCAATGCTATAGTCTCTAACGTTTCAATGGGTACATCATCAAGTGATGAATCAATCTTATCCTCTAAAGGTTTTAACTCCACTTGAGCAACTACTTCCCCTTTAACATTCAGATGTAATAAACCCGGTGGATATTGTACCGTATCATTATGGCATGATAAACATAAAGCCGTAGCTAATATCAATTCAATCCCAGTAGCCATATCCCCCTTCTATACTCAATCCCCTTTGGTGTTTGCGATGTGAAAAGAAGCGTGTGGTATTTTTTACAAAAACAATATAGTTTTCCTTAAACGATGAAATATTTTAACAAAGTGCGAGCAAAATATTGTTTTAGAATTGTAATGATTTGTAGAAACTTTTTCTTTTTAGGCCGTCGTTTGTTCATAATGTTTCTCACTTAGCATGCAACCTATTGCATGCAACAATCAATGTTTATATCTCGTTACAACTAGATTTGCTATAACAAAAAGAAGAAGACATATATATTTTAAAAAATTATAAAATTTCTGAATTAAATGTTAATTAATTAAAAAAACTTTTAAGTTCAGAATTAAATTTTACTATAATCATGGTGTACAAGAGATTTTATGCAGTACATTGCAATACACCTTTTTTGCTTCCCATACAAAAACAAACTTTAATTCCCTTTTTCCCATGTTTATACTCTACACCACCGGGGTATTTACGTTTTGGTTGATGTTTGTAAAATACAGAAAAATGGTGTTTCACCCAAACTCCAAAACCAATTTTGATGAAATTTTTACAGAAAGATCCCAATATACCCAAAAGTAACACAGACTTTAAAAAATTCCGAAAGGGCCAGGGGAACAACATCCATTCAAAGTAAATATTGATTATTGATGATTATCGTTTATCTAAATAATTTTAACAGCGAGAGTTCCCATTTTCGGTCATAACAACTTTCTCAAGAAACTATTTTACTGTACAAAACGTAAGACGGATAACACCAGGTGGATAGGTACAACCCATGCAGAGCAAATATTTTTAATCAAATATCTAAAGAACTATAACGAATTTGTATATTTAAAAAAACTTTGACAGTTGAAAATTCAAATGCTAACAACTTGAAAAATATCAGACATAAATAACTTAAAGTACCCGACTTTGCACCCCAATAATTCCACGGTGCGATCCCTATGGGATCCAAACTCTAAAAAGTACAACGTCTACACTTCAAAATGAAAAATACATCAATCTGTAGACAATCGATACAAAACTTCTACTCCGAGCTCATCACAAAAAAAAGAACAAATAAGAATGTATAGTCGATCGAGCCTGACTATCTAATACCCTACAACACATCATCGATTAAAATTGATGGTTACAAAAAATTAATAAACGACCCTCATATAATTTGGTTTTCTGCTTTTTTCTTAAGTTTGTAGTACATTAGAAGTTATAAACCGTATAATTTTACACATTGATTTTTGCTCATATTTATCTTAATTTGACCAATTATTATTATAATACCAATATTTGTGAGATTTGTGCGCATAAAAATAATATTTAGAAAGAGATTTGTATGCGTCCTAAGAGAAATAAGGAATCAATCCTCGCATATTTTAGCACATCGTTTTAAAATATAATATAACTTACTTCTAACGTATTTCGTTAAATTTCTTTGAATTTAAGACTTTTATGACCTTAAAACCCCATTCCAGAACAAAAATTGTATGGGAGGTACCTGAAATATTGAACCGAACATGGCCAATTTCAATAGGCTTCGCCCTAAGGCCAGAAAATAATATTTACTAAATTTCTGTTTTTAACGTTTACATGGACTGCCAGCCGGGTAAACAGATGCACGAACGGACGGAAGACATCGTTAAATTGACTCAAAAAGAAATTCACTAAGACTCGGATAAGAAGTATTATTTTGCATTTCCCTTACCCTTAATGGCGACAAATTTTCACCATCAGCAAATTCGTTTGTTCCAGTCAGCAAGGAGTAGTCTTTGCTAACTTTTTAATAATAACATCCAGAAATGTAACAGTTGCAGTCGTTATGTGTAACGCTAAATACTAAGTTTATTGAAAACCTGTTCATTAACAAACGTCGACTGTCGAGTAAAGCTAAATAAAGGTATTAAGAAGCTTTTGACAGTAATAGAGTGCGTACGATGTCATGAAATGTCTTAATAACATAAAAAATACTCCATTTTATTAAGAGAGATTAAAAGATTTTGAAGGTTTTGAACCAAGACCACTTTTCGTATTCCATATCGATAGCATCCTAGTGGGGTTATCCACAATTTCTGATAAGATACAAGGAATTTACCAGCTGTCAAAATTACCAGATTATCAGCATAAGCTAATACATTGGGCACCCAAGAAAAATGGAATCTTATCCATTTCAAGTAACCAAAGTAGTGACTTAATAACACTAACCTTTAGCGTTTCCCTTGTTAAATTTGCACGTATTATTGATCATTTTATATTAATATTAATACAATCCTTTCAATACTATCCTTTCTATAATTTTAGTCGAAGTTAGCTTAAAGCACCTTTAATATCCAAGAAGTATGAGAATTTCTATATAGTGCACTGCCAAATGTAATGCAGTATCAGCCGATTTTCCCAAGATGTAGTCATGCAAGCTTCCTAAAGTATTCATATAACTTAGTTTTTTACTAAAAGTTTCATTAAAAATTATCGTTACATAAAAGATGACATATCAATAAATAGTACCTTCACCTGTGCCAAGATTTAGGTACATAAATCCTTTAAAGGCAGAAATTAAATATTCTAACTAAATCATTTCCAATAACATCGATCCACTGGTGATTCAAAGGATCCTAAAATATTCACAGCCCATTTTAAGATAAATTGTATCACAACGCTCCGTATATACAAAGACTTATCTTTACCATTTATTTCAACATATTAAAATTTAAGTCCTCAGAGGTAACTGTTCAATTTCCTTGATTCCTTGTTTAATTTGTTTGTTAATACCAATTGTGTGATGAAGGGTATAAAAAATATTCGGATATATTGTGTAATCCTAGTTCCCGATAAAAAGCTCTTTTCAATGCTGTATCCATATGTTGCTAAACTTTTATAATATTTGTTCGCTATTTAAATTTAAAAAAATTATAATTAAATGTCTAATATTACTACAAAATATAATTTGACCTGTACGATATTTGGAAGTCAGTTGTTAAATCTTTCGTATCAGAATATTGAAATTCTTCGTCTTCAAAAACTGATTAGACTCATTCTAAATAAAATGTTCACGTTTTGTGAGATTTATTTCGAAAACTTTTTTTGTTTCTACCTGGTACGTATGATTGATATTTAAATTTGAATTATTGAAATAATATTGCTAATACGTAAATTTAAATAAATATTCGATTGAATTTGATATCAATTTATATTTTATGCTGTAACGCTAAGAAGAAATCATCTTCAACCCCAAAATGTATATAGTCTTTCATCAAATCAAAATCAGAGTCGATTTAGCAAATCATTCTGTCTTCTCGTCTATCTGTTCGTCTGCTGTTATAGTACTGAGAAGTTTGCTGTTTAAAACCAACAAAAATAGCTTTATATTAAAAGATATAGAGATACATCCTCCAAGTTTAAGCAAAAATTTTTCTTAAAATTACCAATTATAAATTGAAAATATTAGAATAAAATTAGTTAAGGTTTATGTACTTTATTACCATTCCGAAAATTATCAAAATCGGTTCAGTAGAACAAAAAGTTGTAGCCAAAAATATGTTATTAAGTGTTCCTAAGTTATATTTAAGAAAAACTTGTAAATATTGCATACATCTGTGAGTGCATGAATGAGTGTATAAGTACGAATTTAATTCACACGGATTTGTGTTGCAAGGTACTGAAAATTCGATATAGCTAAAATATAGCATTCTTGTTTGTTTCCATTTTGTAAAAGTGTATTTTAAGATTTAATATTTCTACACTGGTCGATATTTCATTGGAATATTACTTTAATCGATGAGGTTTTTTTTTGCGTATATATGAATTTTATAGGCTCAAATTGTTCAAATTAATAAAATATATTTAAGTCAGTTATAACAACAACTATTCTGAATTTCAATGGAATACGTTCGCATTTGAGAGATTTAGTTAAAATACGTACGTATTCCAATAAGTGCCTAGCAAAATCTAGTTTCTTTGGTTTTATTACTAAATTCAAATAAATATGAATGACATTTTTCGAAAGGGCATTTTATTCTATTTATCATATTTTCATAATTTGTTGGTAGATGATGAAATACATATAACTCTTTGCTTTAGTTACATTATGTTTAAATATAGTTGTTTTTATTTTTAATTTAGAAAATTTGTTAGATTTAGATTTCAGTTTATAACTTTTTGCCTATATTACCAGTATAGCTGGGTTTAAAGAGAAAATTTCTTACGATAACTACAGTAGTCAAATTTCATTGAATTCTATGTATGAGAATGTGATTTTGATATGATGCAATGTGACAATTTCATATTCTCCACTAGCACAAATGGTAAGATAATTTTAAAAATTTATCATTCAATATGTAACGCAATGAGGGAATAAATGAAGGAATATTTTCTTGCACGAAAACCAAATCTAAATTGATTAATTTATGTCCTGCAGAATACAATGAAAAAGTCTTTAACAAACCATTATAAACACTTTGAGGTTTCTATAACAAAAGTAAACTAAAAGGCTCCCAGAACAATATAATTTTGCATGTTTTCAAGAAAAGTTCTAAAAGATTTTTTTTGAAAGTTAATAAGAGGTATAGAAATATATGCCCCTACAACTTCACTTGTAGAGCCCAAATAAAATCCAAAATGCCGACTTTATAATGTCACACTTCTCTGCTACCAACATTGCATACTTATTTTGTTAAAACACTGCACCATTGTAAGTGGTTACATCTACCTTTAAGTATATCATTCAACTCAGATCCATGAGAATGTTGTGAACACACTACAGGTCGCAATTTTTGAGATATCTCGAAACTAAGATTAATTTTATTGCAGGATTATATGAGTGCTAGAAGAAACTATGGAACCTGGTAAAATTTTGCACTGAGTTTTGCTTATATTTATCTTAATTTATCATTACAATACCAACGTATATATGATATTTATGCCTTTAAAGTGATATGTGGAAAAAGATTTGTATGGGACCTCGCATATTTCTGCACATTATTTTAGAATATAATTGGACTTACTTGTGCCAAATTTCGTTCAAATCCCTTTTCATTTATGACCTTAAAACCCCACTGTAGACTGTGTACAACGTTTACGTTCAGAAGGTCTTTGGAAATGATTTTGAGTCGAACGGTATACTTAAAGGCGAGAGCAACACCATTTCTCCGCATATAACGAAACATCAGGGCAAACGCAAAATACCCTAACCACCTACGATGGTGTAATGTGTAATTATATGAGGATCGTTCATTAAGTTTTCGTAACTGCTATTTATAACCAACATTATGGTGTAGGGTTTTACATAGTCGGGCTTGACTGAAAATAACATTTTTTCTTGTTAAAGATAATGTCCAACTTTAAAAATGTTTAAAAAAATTTAAATTATAATGCGTATGATTAATATTAAATTTTATAAAAAATCTACAATATTGCTCATACGTTTAGTATGAGTTAAACTTTTATATTTCTCTGAAAATTATTTTGGTTCTATTAACACATGCTACAATTATTTCAGAAATATTAAAGGTTTTAGTTTTCAAACGGAAGGTTGCACATATCTCTTAAATTGAAAATATCGGATTTATACAGATTCTTTATATCTTAACATTTTTGAAAGATTTTTATTATAAACAAAGCTAATCGAGACCTAAATGTTATATTATCTCTAATTAATAGTCATCATATCTTAGCTCATCTTTATCTTATTTTCAATTTTTATTCTACAAAATTTTAAACATTTGATCCGAATCCAATAAGAAGAAGCACAATTTAAAACAATTTATTATAATTAAAAAATATATATTTTGTAATTTCTTTGTTTTAATGTAAACTAAAAAAAAATTAAAACTATAAAGGTTTAACTGTATAAATTCATATTTTACATACTATTTTTGTCGTTTTATTACTACACTCATACATATGAATATAAACGCATTTTTTATTTTTGTTTTATCTATGTTGTTCCCATCCAGTGAGAGGCAATTTAACGGTACTTTTTTAATTGAAAAATTATTATTTTTTAGTCTTGTTATGTGTCATATTCAAGCGTTTAAATGATCTTGGTGATATTTTATGAAGAACATTTCTATAAACGCAGACGTGAAAATTATTTTTTTTAAAAATTCCAAATAAAGCTAAAGTTTGGTTTTGGTCTTTTCTCTAGAGTTATATGGAAATTAAAAAAAAGCTGGACCGAGCCTCGTTTAATTTTGCACAGCAATTTCGGCTTATATTTATCTCTTATTTGACTTAATATTTTTACAATAACAACATCTATTTGCGACTTATCAGTTTCTAAATAATATTTGGAATGGTGATTGTATGGGACCTATTAGAAATAATGGACCGATCCTCGTATAATTTGTTAAAATTTGGTTAAAATCCTAATATATTTAGAAATTTTATGAGCTAAAACCCCATTCCATAGAGACATTTGTGGGACCAATATGAAATAATGGATCGATCATAAACAATATCAATAGCTTATAGGTATTGGGTCAAAATAATAGTACGTGCCAAATTTCATTAAGATATCTTCAAAACTACGACCTTTTTTGGCCATTAAAAATATCTGCCCCCACCACCTATGGTGTTGTAGTGTATAAATATTCTTGTAGAATAATGGATGACGAAACATATGTCTAGATTTTTCGCAACTTCCTGATCAAAAATTGTATACTGACAATGATCAAAGGAATTTTGAAGAAAAGTTTAAGACACAAAAGTTGTCAAAATTTTCCAAAAAATGCTTGGTATGGCAAGCAGTATGCAGTTCCGGCAAAAGAAACAAATCATTTGTAACAACGGGTTCTATAAATACCAAAAATTACATCGAGGAATGTTTAGTAAAAGGCTGTTTAATTTAGGCCTTTCAGTGGTAAAAGAACAATAATGTTGTATTTGTGCAAGGGAAGAAGCAAATCCACCAAATTTGCCCGGATCTAAGGCCAGTGAAGAGATATTAAAATTTTGTTACAAAAGAATTGAAGAGCACAAAAAGGTATCCGAAAATGTGTAAGATTTTAAACCATTTCTAGCAAAGTGACAGAGAGTGCGATAATAACTTTAAAAAAATAGTGTCCGGAAAAGATTCAAAATATTATTACCAGTAAATTGTAAAAATAATTGCAATTAAATAAAAAACTGTATATTTAATGATTTAGTTTTTATTAACATATACAAATGTATGTTAAGAATTTTTCGATCTAAGTCCTTACATAGGGATTTATTAAATTTTGTGAATACTTTTGACTTTTTTTCTTATCCGATTATTCTTGTAATAGTTATAGATGTACTTAGTTATAAATTACAGTTAAGTTTTTATACCCTACACCATCAAAGTTGGTTAGGGTATTATGCATTTGTGCTGATGTTTGTAACATGGAGAAAAAACAGTATTTTAGTGTATCTTTTGACTCAGAATCAGAACATCTTTCGTCTCAGAATCATTTTATAAGTCGACTTTTGGTCGAAGGAAAAGGAATATGGAAATTGGCCATATTCAATCCAATATTTCAGGTGCTTCCCACACAAATGTTCTTCCCGCTATGGGGTTTTAAGGTCATAAAATTCCCAAATAATAAAGTGATTTAAATGAAATTTGACACAAGTAACTTCCGTAACATTCTAAAACAATGTGCCAAAATATGTGAGGGTCGGTCTATTATTTTTCATAGTTCCTATAAAAAACCCCTTCAAAATATCACTTTTAATGACAAAAATTGGTCAAATTAAAATCAATGTAAGTAAAAACTGATGTGCCAAATTAAACGAAAGTCGGTTCATAATTCTTTAAGTATGAGAACTTCAAACCAACCGGAAAAAATCATTTAAAAACGCGTAAATTTAGCATAAATTTAAATGTCACAATACACTTTAGAATAAACCAGAAAATCAAATTATACGAGAGTCGTTCAATAATTTATCGTTACTACTATTTTTAACGGACCATGTGTCGGGCTTGTCCAACTATATATTCTTACTTGTTCTATTTGCAAAATTGACAATAATTATTTATCTAAATTTCGAGCTTTCCTCAGATATCGGTCTATAACTTCTTTGTAATAGATCTGATAATAAAAAACAATCTGGACAAATTTTATTGAATTTGGATCCAACAGATCGGCTAACATGAATAAATCGTTGCAGATTTCGATGATATAAAATGATTCCTTCATGACGTTACATGCAGAATGACAAAGTTAATATGCGCACTCTAACTACTTGTTGTGATAGATGGCATAATCAATATTGGGGATTTTATTTACGACTTTGCCGTAGGCAAATTAAAAAAAATAGTCAAATGTTTACAAAACAATAATTAATATTTCCAATATTGAATTCAATTTCAATAGAACCTAAAAACCGTAAAAACTTAATTATGTCAATAACGTTATGTTGGTAACACAAAATATTTCATATTTTATTCCGAAATATTTAAAATTATTTTTTTTAATTTTCCATTTTCGTTAACATTTTTTTCAATATTAAATTTTATAAAAAATTTTAATTAATTAACATTTTTATAATTAATACTTTTCAATTTCACACTATTAATTTTTATTATTTTTTTTTATTTTATTTATAATTTTTATCAAAATAATTTATAATTTTCATTACATGTTTTTTTTAATGCCAAAGCTGATATATTATACAATTTTAATTATAGGTTTTCAATTTTGTTTCAAACTTAATATCGTTTTTTATAGCACAACAAAAAACAAGCAAAACTCTCAAAAACCGTTAGTAATAATTTTCGAACCGTTAGCGTTTTAAGTTATTAACCGACTAATCAGAACGATGAATGAAATAAAATTCTATAAAGTCAAAATCATGTTTCACTTTTATTTTATTATTATTACAACATGTCAAACAATTCAAAATAAAGTCATAAAAATGCATGTATTAAACAAACTAGAATATACATACACACACACAAGTATATACATGTGTGTGTCTATGAAATACATTCAAATAATGTTAGAACAGGGGAATATTAACTTTAATCCCATAAGGACTTGATCCCTTGTGAATGGGAAAAAATGCCCAAAATTTTAATATAAATTTACTTTAAATATAGTTTCCTCAATTATTTCTATTTTACTACAGATTGATCCCTATATACCTGAAAGTAACATATAGACTCCTGAAGTACTGGATAAGATCAGAGCGAGAGGTAACCAACATACAAAGAAAATATTGATCATCGAATATCTAAAGAATCACTTCATCGAGAATCTTCAAATTTGATCCTAAACACTTTTTCAAGAAACCATTTTACAAGACAAAATGTGGGCGGATAGAATCAGAGGGAGAGGTATCCCCCATTACAAAGTAAATGTTGATTATCGAATATCTAAAGAATTGTAAAAGTGGGAGTATTCAAATTGGTTCCAATTATGTTTCCAAGGATCTTTTTTACTGAAGGACGGATAGGACCTGGAGAAGTGATCCCCCCACACATAGAAAATAATGATTATCAAATATCTAGATAACTATAAAAGCGAAAGTTCTCAAATTTGGTCCCAATCACTTTCTCTAGGAACTGTTTTAGTAAACCAAATGTAGAACCGATAGGACCAGAGGGAGGGATAACCACAATACAAAGGAAATAATGATTATCGAACATCTAAACAAATATAACAGCGCAACATTGCATGGGGTATTTCCTATGCGATGCAAAAATTAAATAAAATTTTAGAATGGACAGGGCCAGGGGCATTTGGCAAAATGTACATTGCATAAATTTTTTTTAATACACGTTATGGTTTGTGAAATTTCTTTCGAGATCTTGGACTGAGGAAAATATTTGTGGAGCAAAACAAAGACAAAAAGTCAATCATATACGTAATCATTATGAATAACTATATAGACTTTTATAATCTGCCAAGAAATTTCATTTAGTAAACCATTTGACTCAGAATAACTTTCTGAGTGATTTACCGATATCTGTCCGTCAGTCTGTCTGTCTGTCCGTCCAACAAGATGTGTTTACCTGTATGAAATATAGTACATATTATTTTAGCTCAAGGTTGAATCCTATTGAAATTGGCAGTATTCGGTGCAATATTTCAGTAGCTCCCAAAAAATGACCTTTAAATTCTCACAAATATGTTCAAATCCACATGAAAAATTTCAAAATGATTTGCCGAAAATCATTTTAAAGTGAAATAAATTTTTGCATTGTGATAATATTTTGTATCTTTATGATGTTTACAACTTGAAAATATTCTTCCAAAATGTGCTATAGATCTCATATAATCCTCACTTCCGAAAATCGCCTGAAATTGCATTTCCTGAAAATATATCTATAAAAATCTATAAATTACTCTTACGTGTGTAGATTATCTCTAATAGTTACAGAGATATTCCCTTGTCTCAATATAAGTCTCAAATTTTTTAAAACATGCTGACACACATAATCCTATAAAATTCAAAAAAATATTGCTGCATTACGAATCCATTAAAAAGTTATAATAATCTGAAATTGGAACTTTGATTACATTTTTCTAAAAGGTGGCAACATTCATTCACTGGCCAAACTATTCTTTTGTACTAAATATTATATATTTGAGTTGTTTTGTAAAAAAAATTATTATATAAAACTGGGATTTTTGATATTTGGGATTTTGGTTATTATCGCATAGAAAAATGTATTTATTAAAAAAAAGTCATTTAACCGAAATTGTAAATTCTTCATAAATGTTTGACATCATATGACTTTACCACTAAAACTGCGCACAGAAAATCAACATTGAACATAACGTTGATTTGAAATTGATTATTTTTTTGCACTGAGTATAAGAATCTCTTGATATTAGTTAATAAAACTTTCTAACGATAAATCTTTAAATTTATTATTAAGTAGTAAAATTTCTAAAAATATTCTCAATATATTGTATTTACTATGAAACAATATTGAATTAATATTGTTTATCAATGAAGCCAAATCATAGCGAACAAAAATTATTTCTTTTTAAATAATTTTACATTAATTTTTCACTAGAGGAATTGAAAAATTATTTCCAAATTATATCTATTTTGACACACTGTGTAGCATAGATTATTATGTTGTCTGTGCAAAGAAACTATTACACTCTTGCTTGATAGTTCTTAAGTCTCCTTGATTTCCCTTCACATACATATGATAATGTAAATAATGTTAATAACTGCATAAACTTACTAATATAATGTTAATAATGGCGGCGGCACAATACATTCATGTATTTATAAATGAATACAAAGAAGTATACAATTCATTTGTCAATATATTTTTATAGGTGCACACACACATATATGTATATTGTTGTTCTTTATTAAGTCTCTTTTTCAGTTTGCTTTTATAACTTCATCATAAATTAACAGTCATATGTACGTTAAATAATTTTTTATATTGTTATCGTCGATATAAACAAAAATTGAAATAAAATTTATATTCTTCTAGCTTTTACCCGTTGCGCATTGCTGCACAAACCTTCCACTCAGTTCTAGATCTCGAAAAAATTTCACAATTCACAACGTATATTAAAAAAATTTTATACAATATCCCTCCTTCTGGTCCTATCGGTTCTACATTTTGTTTACTAAATAGTTCCTTGAGAAAATGATTGGGACCAAATTTGAGAACTTTCGCTGTTATAGTTCTCTAGATATTTGATAATAATTGTTTCCTACATTTTGGCCAGTAAAAAAGATCCTTAAGAAAGTAATTGATATTGATAATTAATATATGCTTTGTATGGAAGTACCTTTCCCCCTTGATCCCATCGTCCTATATTTTGGTCAGTAAAAAGTCTTGAGAAAGTGTTTGGGGTCAAATTTAAAAACTCTTGGTGTAGTGATTTAGATATTCGATTATCAACATTTTATTTGTATAGATGCTACCCCTCCTCCTGATCTTATCCGTCCTTTATTTTGTCTAGTAAAATAGTTCCTTGATTAATTAGTTGGTATGTATATGAATGTACAATATTTAAATATTTAAAATATTTACCCAACAAACCAAGCCATAAACAAAGTGTAACTTACATCCTAAAATAAACTTATTATAAAGAATTTTCGACAACATTTCATAAGCATTCTTATTATAGGTTTATTGTGTTCAAAATTATAAATACATTTAAAATGTTTTCTTTAGTATTTGTAATAATACATGCTTTATATATTTTGGAATAACAATATTTGTAAAATACTTATGCTCGCAATAGTTTTGTAAGTGTTTCTATATAAAAATTAAAAAATATAAAATCTGTATTAAAAAAAAGGTGTTCAAAATTAAATTTTGAAAAAATGTCATATAAAATGCAAAGTCCGTAAGGAATCCAATGAAATTTTCAAATTGCTCTTAAATAATGAAAGGCTCCAGTCAGATTAGTTCCAAAATTAGTGATAAAAATTTCAATACAAATGAAAACGAAATTACAAGTTCTGAAGATAATGTGGACTCTGACAAAACTTTAAATAAAAATAATACCGCAAAGGTTCAATTTTCTTAATAAACTAATTGTTAACAAGTGTTTTTACAACAATTATCATAACATTTTTACAAACCTTACGCTTATGCTAGTAAGTTTGTTACAAACTTATTTTAAAACTTTTTGGTTTGTTGGGTAGTTTTGATTGTATTTTAAATACATGTGTGTTTGATTTGAAATTAATTATTTACATATATAAATGTCATATAAATCAAAACAAATAAAATTGTTAACAACATCTCTAGATGGTGATCAAAAAAAGACTATAAAAAAATTATCTTTATAAGGGAATAACTTTACTTTCACCAATCTTGTTCTTGTTATTCTTGTCCTAGTGTAATTCCTATGCTGATATTGATAAACTTTGGCGAGTGAGAAGTTGAGTACTAACCTGTCAATGAGGAGCCTAATTATTCCCAGCGACTCAAAATGAATAGATTGATATCAATGCAGAAACCTGTAAAAATCGCTAATGAAGAATGATCTTACAAATCGATTTTCCTCCTATAATCTGCCACTAAGAGAACTTTCTCTTCTCCCAATCTCTTTCAAACATCTTTCAGTCCGCATTGTGTTGTACGGCAAAGAAGGAATAGATTGTGAATTACGAATCAAAAACTTGTAAAGTAAAACAATGCAGCGGAGTCCTATCACCACTATTGTTTTACTTCTGCCTCTCGAAACTCCAAGCATCTACATTCGAAAGTTAAAGCGCTATAAAGTTACTGACATAGGCGGTTTGATAAATGTTTATCTCAGTGAAATCCAATATTCACCGATAAAATCAACAGCAATATTCATCACCACCTGGACAGAAAAGATAAATACTATACTTAAATTGGAACCGTATGGCACAATTCTGCTTCTTTTTGAATATTTGTTTTTTTTTACACTAATTTTTCTTGCTTTCGGTAAAAGTCATCGACGAGCATCTAACATGATTTCAATTATTCAGAACACCCTTCGAAGTCCACTAAGTGCAGAATTATACTTTGGGGTCATTTGAAAGGATTTACATATTCAATTTCTAACATTTCTTATTTGCGAAGTAATCGTGGTCTTGAAATCTATCCCAAACTTGGCTTTCTCTATCTAAATATAAATATTTTCCACACATTTGCGCTTTTAGGGAATTAATAAAATTTTCACCAGATGACTATCAAATAACAATTCAAAAGTTACAGGATTCTTAAACAATTATTTTGAAACCGATTTGCAGGTAGTACACTATAGATATTGATTAAAAACGTTTCCTAACGGACACAATTTGATTAAATATTGAATATGAAAACACGTTTGCAACCATCTGTCACAACTCTGTATAGAATTTGTTAATCGTGCTGTGTTGAACCGATATCCTCCTATATTCAGAGAAATTGTACACCATTCCCAGGTCCAGTGGTGTTAGTTTTCATCTAACTAGAGGTATCAAGGGGGAATTTCCAAAATGTTTTTATTTTTGACATAACTCTCTTTTAATACTTGTTATAATAAGCCCTTTTAATAATATTGGAAAAATTGGTTAATGCTTTATTTGTGTACTAGGAACGTATACTTTATTTACTTTAATGATATAACTCATACGCACATACGATTTTTCTAAAATTCTTTAAAATATAATTGAAATAAAGATTAAATTAATATAAATGGGTATAATATTTGTAGTAGCATCCTGGAATTCATTTTAAGTTCATGGTTTTAATTATAAACATATATTTTAATCTGACATGATATGATCCGGAACGAACGTGATTCAAAATTTCCAAAATTATTTCCTGTTTTTATTTCGAAGATATCTCTTTTGTAATACTCGTTATTATAACACCTTTTAATAATAGCGTTATAACATGCTTTCTTTGTATTTGACGAACGTATACTTAATATAATTGATTGGTATTAATCATACGCACCTGTGATTTTTATAAAATGCTTTAAAATTAATTAAAAATTTAAATTTCGTTTAAAATTAGTTAATCAGTTTAATATTTAATATTAATAGTTATATATGTAAATATATATTTCAATCTGGATTAAAAATTTGCTAGTTCAAAACAATGCGTCAGATTGAAAAAGGTCAGTCCTTAACATTTTTTTTATAAAAAGAAAAATATTATTTTGTACTCTCCACCACTATTAGCGTTAAGGAGGGTATATTAGCTTTATTATTCCATCCGTTACGCTAAGAAGGGCTCGTCTCAGACCCCATAATTTTTATATATATTCTTCTATCAAATCAAAATCTAAGTCGATTTAGCTATGTCCGTCTGTCTGTCCGTCTTTTATAATTTTTATACGTCTGTTTGTGTATGCTTGAGAGTGTATGTACGAAACATAATGTATTTACATCACACGCATTTGTATTCGGCATAGATGAATAAAGCATTCTTACTTGTTTATTTAAGAAATTTAATTTATTAAAATATTTTACTTTCTTTATTTGTACGACTTCATGCCCTCCTATTTTTCCCCCTAAATTAAGAAAACCTAATTATGTCTGCTTTCAACCATATTTAAAATAGAGTTTTAATTTAAGACAAAAGAACACTATTGATTGACATATGAAATGAAATAATGTCAAACGAAAAATAAGAAAAATAAAACATTATAATTTGTTAATATTGAATTGTTTTATAATCTAATTGTTAGTACAAACATTATGAATTTATTATGGCCAATAGAGTTAATAGTTAAGAACAACAATTTATTAAACGAAATATGGGAATGTATGTGTTTTTTTTTCTTCATTCATAATAAACGCCTTTTCAATACTCCCTTTTTTTAATAGTGATACAATTTTTTATATTAACATAACCTTAAGACAAGTAAGAATGCTATATTCGGCTATGCCGAATCTTCAATACCCTCCACCACAAATTCATGTGAAGTTAATACGTTAGATTTCATAGATATACATATAATAATACACAAATACTTAATGAGTCATGAAATTAGTTATAATTTTGGCTTTTACTTTTTTCTACTAAACTGCCTCTTCATATTTATATATATTGTTCATATTTATAATATACTTCAATTATAGTTAGAAAAATCATTGTGCCAAATTTCAATGGAATTGATCTTTATTTAAATGTTTTATAAACTTAAACCCCTTTTCCGAGAAAGCCTGTTATAAGGGAGCTATAGGAAAATTTGGACTGATATAGAACAAATTAATATAATAACTTCAGAACAATTAACAAAATAATTGTGTCTAATTTCAATAGAACAGGTCTTTATTTACTTGTTTTATAAGCTGAAAACTGTTTTTGGGAGGGGCCTGATATGGAAACTATATCAAAATATGGACCTAATTAAAAATATATTAAAACTAGTTAAAAATGCATTGTACCGAGTTCCAATAGAATTAGTCTTTATTTAATTGTGTTATAAGCTCAAACCCGTTTTCCGGAAAGGAGGGCTTTATGGGAACTATATCAAAAAATGGACCCATATTAATAAAATTTATAACATATTTATAACAAATTTCCATAAAATTGGTTTAAATTTTAGAGTTTTATATTCTCTAAATCTTATTCCGAGAAAGGCCTTTATATGGGAGCTTGACTAATTAATGATCCCAGAAGAATATGGCTTCTTTGGATTTATTATTGTATTAAAATACGTATATATGACAAATTTCAGTAAATTATTTTAAAAATTGCGGCCCATATGACACACAGAGTTTGGGATATATCAACATTTTGCATATTATAGCCTATAACTTTTTCCTGTTAATCAGATTTTGATGATCTTTCGCACGATGATGGATCACGTACAATTGTATGCTAAAATTAATTTTTTGTTTAAGTTCAATTACATTTTTAGAAGAAATTAAAAGAGTTCTTTTTCGGAATTTTGAGGTTGTTTCAGATAGCGGTCTTTAACTTCCTTGTTTATAAACCGATATAGCTGGTTTTAAATAGCAAACTTCTTAGGACAATAACAAACAATGTGACCAAGTTTTATTGAATTCGGTCAATTATTCATAGCTAAATCGACTCTGTTTTTGATTTGATGCAATAATAATATATACATTGTAGGGTCTGAGATGATTCCTTCTCGGAGTTGCACACGGAATGACAAACTTAATATACTCTCACCTGGTGGAGTGTATAAAAATAAATTTGGGTCTATTTTTTGAAAAAACAATGATTTGAATATGCAAACCAGATATTTTCAATATGGAAATTGTCCACATTACATTAATTTAGGGGATTTTTAAACCCCAAATTATAGACACACTTGGTGCCCGCCTTCAATATTTTTTTATTGAAAATCTTAATTGAGTTTTTACATAATCGATATGTAATCGATTTCTTAAATGGATATCGGTAAAATGGTTGACACAAAACCTCTGGAATTTCTGGTTATTTCGATCCGATTTTCTTAAATTTTATCGATCTTATTAAAATTTAACATTTGGACTGTTGCGAAACCTTTTTGTGCCATATTTAATTCAAATTTATTCATTATTGTGAATTTTATGTCCTCCCATTCAGGGAGAACAATTGTATGACTCAAGAATATGAGTCAACCTCAAATTTAAGACGAAAAACTTTTGAAAATTATTTAGATTGACCGAAAATTTAATCATATATGCAGTGATAAATGGTTATCACTGTGAAATCTACAATTTCTTCACTGCACGTTACTTGAAACTTTCAGCAACAAAATCGACAGCAACAGTTATCACCAATTGAACTAAAAAGGTAAACACAAATTTAGTCATTATAGTATATGGAGTCCAAATTCTGAATCGAAGAAGTCGGGGGTTACATTTTACAGCTTATTTAGCTCCTCATCTCATGCCATTGCAATCAGCTAGGAGGAAAAAGGCGTTTGAAGCATAATCTTGGAATATGGATAAAGATACAGGCTGACCACAAAGATCATCAATATAGCGGTTAAGAAACACAGAGTTACATCTTAACTTTAATAAAACACAATTGGAGCTTCCTCCTTCTAATAAACGAACAGAATGTACTCAGGTATGTGCAAACTCCTTTTATTTGGGATTCATGGCTGTTTTCAGCGGCATTTACCAAGACTTCACAAATTCTGCGGTTTCAAGTTACAAAATTAATGTCGTACTTGGAATCCGCCCACAATTTCTTGGCCTAGAATTAAACTATTACAACAATTAAAGAGCTAATTTTTATCGTTAAGGAAAAGGTTATAAGCAAAAATATGGAAACCCCCCAAAATAAAGGTGTCATACGCATCGCAATTTTAAAAATAATTTTATGAAATTTATAAAAAAAAATATAAAAAGCTTTCTCAGAACGGTCCATATTTAGTTATGATTCACATGGTACGAAAAGGTAATGAACGGCCCTCGTAAAGTCTTATTTTCTGATTAATTCTTAAGTGTGCAGTACATTATTGTGAAACTAATATTTTTGTAAAATTTATGCACTTGAAATTATTTTTTTGGGGAGGTGGTAGTTAAATGGGAGCTAGATGAAATTATGAACCGACCCTCGTTTAATTTTGCCGAAAAATTTTGCTTATATTTATCCTAATTTGGCCAATTATTTTCAAAACAAAAACGTATATATGAGATTTCTGCTCTTCAAAGTGATATTTGGAACGGAGCCTTGTATAGCTGATATGAGAAACAATGGAATGATCATCGTTTAATTTGACATATCGATAAAGAATATGAAAAGTTTTTGTCAAAAATCGCTTTATATTTTGGACTCATTTTAGACCCAATATAACCAATTTCAACATGCTTCGTCTGTGAACCTAAATAATGTGAATTTAATTTTATCATAATATCTCAAAAATTGCGTCTTGTAGAGTGCTCACAACGTTTACATGGAAAGCCAGCTGGACGGACAAACAGACGAATGGTCATCGTTTAATTAAAAATGATTTTGAGTCGAACGGTATACCTAATGGTGGGTATAACGCCATTTTTCTTTATATTTCCAACATCAGCACAAAAGCAAAATACCAATTTGTTGAATTAAAAATTGCGTTTAACTTCTAAAGCACTGGTCCATAATAGGTCTTTCTTCAACATATGATTTTTTTCCAGAATAGCATATTCCTAAGCTTATTAAACTCTTTAATATTATAGAATATTAACATAAAATTGAACCAATAACTTTGATGTGATATCAACATATGTGAGCATTTCTCTGCACATTCCATAGAATACAATACCGGGATTGGATTTTAAGCTCATTTTTTTCTAAATTAGTTCAAATTTTTCTAATATGTGGATATTTAAGCCGTGAAACAAAAATTCATTATATCAAGAGCTCTAACTCGGGAGAGCTAAATATTTTCATCTTCCAAAGATACTTCGAATTATTCTTGCGTTTGGCATATTCTTCAAGACGATACGGCTAGGGCTATTTTTCGAAGCCAAAAAGTCATTTGAAAATTCGACATTATTAGAGCAGTATACATCTTTCAAAGTTTACGTTCATTCATAGAGTTCTATTATACAATGACAAATATTTATGTCATATGAGTTCCAAATCACCATTTACCAAGACTTCACAAATTCTGCGGTTTCAAGTTACAAAATTAATGTCGTACTTGGAATCCGCCCACAATTTCTTGGCCTAGAATTAAACTATTACAACAATTAAAGAGCTAATTTTTATCGTTAAGGAAAAGGTTATAAGCAAAAATATGGAAACCCCCCAAAATAAAGGTGTCATACGCATCGCAATTTTAAAAATAATTTTATGAAATTTATAAAAAAAAATATAAAAAGCTTTCTCAGAACGGTCCATATTTAGTTATGATTCACATGGTACGAAAAGGTAATGAACGGCCCTCGTAAAGTCTTATTTTCTGATTAATTCTTAAGTGTGCAGTACATTATTGTGAAACTAATATTTTTGTAAAATTTATGCACTTGAAATTATTTTTTTGGGGAGGTGGTAGTTAAATGGGAGCTAGATGAAATTATGAACCGACCCTCGTTTAATTTTGCCGAAAAATTTTGCTTATATTTATCCTAATTTGGCCAATTATTTTCAAAACAAAAACGTATATATGAGATTTCTGCTCTTCAAAGTGATATTTGGAACGGAGCCTTGTATAGCTGATATGAGAAACAATGGAATGATCATCGTTTAATTTGACATATCGATAAAGAATATGAAAAGTTTTTGTCAAAAATCGCTTTATATTTTGGACTCATTTTAGACCCAATATAACCAATTTCAACATGCTTCGTCTGTGAACCTAAATAATGTGAATTTAATTTTATCATAATATCTCAAAAATTGCGTCTTGTAGAGTGCTCACAACGTTTACATGGAAAGCCAGCTGGACGGACAAACAGACGAATGGTCATCGTTTAATTAAAAATGATTTTGAGTCGAACGGTATACCTAATGGTGGGTATAACGCCATTTTTCTTTATATTTCCAACATCAGCACAAAAGCAAAATACCAATTTGTTGAATTAAAAATTGCGTTTAACTTCTAAAGCACTGGTCCATAATAGGTCTTTCTTCAACATATGATTTTTTTCCAGAATAGCATATTCCTAAGCTTATTAAACTCTTTAATATTATAGAATATTAACATAAAATTGAACCAATAACTTTGATGTGATATCAACATATGTGAGCATTTCTCTGCACATTCCATAGAATACAATACCGGGATTGGATTTTAAGCTCATTTTTTTCTAAATTAGTTCAAATTTTTCTAATATGTGGATATTTAAGCCGTGAAACAAAAATTCATTATATCAAGAGCTCTAACTCGGGAGAGCTAAATATTTTCATCTTCCAAAGATACTTCGAATTATTCTTGCGTTTGGCATATTCTTCAAGACGATACGGCTAGGGCTATTTTTCGAAGCCAAAAAGTCATTTGAAAATTCGACATTATTAGAGCAGTATACATCTTTCAAAGTTTACGTTCATTCATAGAGTTCTATTATACAATGACAAATATTTATGTCATATGAGTTCCAAATCACCATTATTAACGTGTATACCCAAATACCAAAAAATTTAATAAAAATGTGAAGTAAAACTTATAATTATGGTTGGACTAACCTTTACAATAATAAACAATACAATTTCATTGTTAAAACTGTAACTACCCTTAAGAAAACTAAGCCTGTTACTTGTTCCAATAATATAAATCCAAAATTGTTGACATAACCTAAATATGAACGAGTATATTTTTCTAAGAATTACATGAATTGTAAGTAATAAAACATTTAACAAATTTCCATTATATTTATACACAATTGAGCAAAAAATATGAATATAATTACAAGATAAATATATATTAAATCTCAAGGGCATTATTTGTATAAAATATTTTATGTGAATTACATGTGACTTCAAGTACCTCTGGTTATGTGTTTTACGTTTGATTCATGTTTTTATGAAAAAATTACACCCTGTGCGACAATTAAGGCTTTGAAGTTTTAATGTTGGATAACTAAAGAGTGAGACAAAGAAAATCTTAACACGTACACTGATACATATTGCTTTAAACACACATTAATATTTAATCAATTTACTTAAAATGCAAAAAAATATATATTTGTAATTTTTTATTAATTCTAGTAATATACAAGAAAGTATACTATATTTGGCTGTGCTGAATCACAGAAAACTCTTCACCACTTACATTTTAGAAAAACTTCTAGAGAATAAAATATAATTTAAGAGTTTAGGACTAATATATTCTTGGAGTTTTAACCAAATGCGGTGTAATGTAACAGTCTAAAAGGCTTATCTGTCATATTGTCCTACAAATCCTGGTGTAGGACAATATGACAAAAAAAAGCTTTTTTAACGATCAGCCAGGTTTCCCACCACTACATCATAAACAATAATGTCTTTTTTTCTATACAACCTTTTGTTTTAGCACCTACCAGAGCAGACCAATCACCAAATGATTACAAAAACTAAAACAAAACATGAATAAAACGGAAACAAGTATAAGATGGAGATGCTTTGTGTGTGGCCAAGACGACTTATTGGAAAATAGTAGTCCTCAGGAAAGTAATGAAATTTAAAGCAACCGATATTATAGCCGATTTGGAAATTGTTACAGAAAATAATAGTTTTTTTTTTAAATTTCAATTTCAAAATAATATACATTTCTATCGGATCCAAATAGATAAACAGTTCTTGTATAAAAATTATTTAGAGTCTTGTATAGAATTCAGACAAAATTTTGAAGACCTCACCGTAACATTACGTTTGGTTTATCCCACAACGCCAGTTCTGCTTACCAAAAGTGGCCCACTGGACACATAATATCACAACCACAACCTTCATACCAAGAAAGGTGAGGTTCTTATTGCATTAAATCAAAATATGACTTGATTTAGGTATGTCCATCTAACCGTGTATCTGGAGTAGTGGGGAGTAGTATTTCCTTTACAATCGTTACACTTAATATCCTATAACTCTACAACTAATATAGGAAATCCCACTAAATTTGCGAATGAGAAAATTTCGATACTTTTAATATATCTGGAAACTTAAATTCTATTTCTTAAAATTTGACAGATAGAAAAATCACTAATACAAAATATTAAAGACCAGCAAAATGTTAGATAGGGCACGGAAGAGCGGAATATCGCATATTTCTGAAACTGTTAGAGGAAATTTAATAAAATTTGGTATTTTGATGAAGCGATAATAGGAAAATATTATATACTACATAATTTAGTAATAGGCTATGGGCGAGTGACTCCACTTTACCAAGGGAATTATTATTATGATCCTACAATTTCTCCAAATTAATCATAGTGGAAAGTATTAAAGATTCGGCATGTCCAAATATAACATTCATGCTTGTTAAGAGATTTATTTTTTATTCTTTTCAATTAAGTCACAAATGAAATTTTGGTGATTTTCCTTTAAAGCTGCAGCACCCAATGAAACCAGCCTTGGAGTTCACTTTCAGTCCCTGCGACCTTTCAAAAATATGTGTATTTACAAATAATAATGTAGTACTCTACACTACAATGTTGTTGATAGTTATGAAAAAGTAATGAACGAACCTCGTATAATTTCATTTTGTGATGCAACTTCATTATTGTGAAACTGAAATTTTTGCGAAATTTATGCATTTTAAAATGAATTTTTGTGGGGGTTAAATGGAAGGAGCTACAAAAAATTATGGACCGATTTTGCACATCTAATTTTGTTTATATTTATCTTAATTGGACGTATTTTTATCAAAATACCAACGCATATGTGAGATTTATAACTTTAAATTGGAAGGGGACTTGTGTGGGACCTATAAAAAGCACAAATTTAGCGCATCGGTTTAGAATATCATAAGACTTATTTCTGTCAAATTTCGCTTAATATTTAGGACTTTTATGATTTAAAACCTCATTGGCCAAATTCAAAAGGCTTTGTCCTTCGTCATAAAGATATCTCAAAAATTGCGACTTCTAGAGTGTTTGCGATATTTACAGAATGGTGGATATCGTTAAATTGATTCAGAAAATGATTCTGAGTCGAACGGTAAACTTAAAAGTGGGTGTAATGTCATTTGTTCTGTATGTTACAAACATCAGCACAAACTCATAATACCGCAACCACCTATGATGGGTATAATGAATATATTCTTCTTCTGGCACAATTTAAGACTACTGGTTTTTAATTTTTTAAATTATTATTATAAATTGGAATAGAATATTGTGTCATTGAAAATTCTTACGGCGTATACTTAATAAATTTGACTAACATTGCTCATACGTATTAATGTTATTGATTTAATATTTCTGAGAAAATATTAAACAAAACAACTATAATAGTTGATTAAAACCGAATATAATACCCTATACATTGGCGTAGACCTGATAAATTATGGACCGACCCTAGTTGAATTCGATTCTTTCATTTTTACTTCTATATATCACACTTATTTAAATTGTTATCATATATTCACATTTATGAGACCCCGATCAAAACATCAGTTGAAACGAATAATACCCCAACTACCTATGGTGGAGTACACAATACAACTTAAATACCCTCAACCACTTAAGTAGTAAAATCAAAAAATTCTTAATAAAAATGAAACCACTAAACGTAGTTTTTAATTGACGAAATTTTAAACTCTTTTCGGAAACTCTTCCATTCCATCATCTCTGTTAAAACCTACCGCCAAAATCTTCCACAGCCAGCACGTACATACGTTTCGTCATCCAATATGCAGCAAGAATATATATTTTTTTGACAAATTTAACTTCAATTTCCACGATCTGTTTGTGGCCTATAAATTTTAAGCAGCATTCTTGACAGGAACCTATTGAGTCTTGTAAATTTTTAAACCTGGATTAGCTTTAACTTTTCGTTCATAATAGCCCAAGCCGTGAGCTAAACGGCTGTTTTCCTGTGTTTTTAAAAATGTTTTCTATTTTTTGGCTTTAGAAACATCATTAGGACCATTCCTTCTTCCTGAACCAGGTTTTCTATCAACGTACAAAGTTATCCTGGTACCCGACCAAAATTTTCAGATTAACAATATATTCATCTGTTTGACATTAAACAGGTTTTAAGTTCTTTCTTATTACTATTGTATCCTTCATCAAATTAATCACTGTCCAATCGACACAGTCTTAAAATAAATTATAATCAGAACCGATGATGGATATATATTTATGTTTGCCAAACATTTTGGTAGTAGTGAAAAGATTTCTTAAAAGCATCAAACCGAACGATGTGGGAATCAAATCTTAAAGGTCTAAACATAACATATTCATGGAAAAAATAGAAGTTACTACAAAACTATGAGAAAAGAATTGATTTTTGATAAAACCTGTTACAAAAGTTTGCCACAAAAAAGCTTAAAATATGATCTTATTAGTGCTCCAAATCGTAATGTTAATAAGCCCTCCAAAGAAGTGGAACATTGAGCTAGAGGTAATGAAAGAAAAAGGTTAACAAAATCTGCAAGGTTGCAGCTCAACTATTGTTACAACACAAAACCACTACCATAACATAAGATGATGTTGAGATATAGACATAAGTGTAATGAATTTTCTACCAAATGTCATCTTAATATCTTTTTCACATTTTTAAATTAAATTTTTCAAAATTTATTATTCGTTCAAATTGTTTTTTGTTATTTTTACAATTTTGATTAATATTCAATACGTTTGTCTTTATAATATATGCAATTATTTATTAATTTTAACTTACAAGTTAATTGCTTCTTTGAAAACAAAATTTAAAACTAATCAGTGCTATTTTTGTGCCAAAAAGATACAAAATATGAAAGAAGAGAAAATAATTTATATAAATGAAAGACAATTTTAAAGCAATTAGTTAAATTCCTGTGTTAAGTATATAAGTAAATATATATTAAATATATTTTATACAACAATAATAGATAAAAAATTTTACAAAAACAAAATATACGTAGATTTAGAAGAAAATAATTAATATAATTCATTAGCAACTGATGCAGATGATAACTTATCTAATTTGAGTATTAAGGCGGTAATAACACAAGCACCAGCCTCTTTGGTAAACCAAGTTTGATCTTTAATAACAGGAGCAGATGATAGAGAAGTAGAGGCGCCACCATACGTATCAACTGCGGCCCCAGCATGTTGACCACCAGCCGCTGAAGATGATGAACAAGCTAAATCCACATCAGATGTAGATGAACGTCTTTCGGCTTCATGTAATTTGGAGGCTTCATTTGCTGTTGTTTTTGATGAAGCACATATACTTTGTCGCCTGACATACACCTCAAAAGCGGTGTTTATTTTATAAGCTTGTCCATTATAATGATACTTATGCTGTTGATTAATCGGTATTATAGCAGTGGAATTTGGTGTAAAATGTAATTCTAATCTTGTGCCAGGTTCATCTTTTTGATTACCAGATGCATGATTATGAGTCTCACCATTTGTATCCATGGGCAAGGGTTGACCATGATCTAATATTGCTCGTATCTTATCAACACGAGTCATGTAAAACAAGGGTAACCAATCACCATGTAAATCGGAATCTAACGCATGTTGTGTAGATGAATTGGAATTAACAGTTTGTTGATTAAGCTTAAAATAAACCCAACCGTGTAACTTTTCCGAAGCCTGTGCATTGCAATGGGTACAAAAACAGATGGGTTCTATGGTCGATTGAAAGAAGGTATCGGGCAGTACTAGAGAGCTACGAAATTGTTGTACCAATTTCAGGTATTCACAATCTTTACGTTCTATGGAAGCAATCGATTGCATACTGTCAAATTGTGTGGACGAAGAGGAAGAATTATTTTCTAAGTTAAAATGCTCTTGCTGCATTAAACGTTGGTGTTCTTGACGTCTTTGTAAACGCAACTGTCGCAAAAATGATAAACTATCATTATAGGCTTCCACATTTGTTTCTGTCTCTTCATTGCCTGCTGTAACATTTTCTCTATAATCATTTTCCTCCTCAGCAACTGTTGCAGCTATTGAAGGATTTGTATTATTATTTATTTCTAAACTATGAACAGTATTACTATCTTGCTCTACACCATTCGTATTTTCATAATTAGTATCTTCGTTACGTTGTTGTTGCTGTAATGCTAAATTGGCTTCTTCATTTAATTCATGTAAATTCTCTTTGGATTCACAATTTATATCTTCACGTGATGAAGAACCACCAACAGCTCCTATTTCTTCGATATTCTCAATATCTTTATTTGTATCATAGTTCTGTTGATTGGTGACCATGGTCGAATTTGTAGCCGTAGCAGATGAGGAGGTCGAAGGACCATCAACCACTACTAAACAATTATCATTTGATGGTGAATATGCATATGATATTAATGCATTATTAAATAAAAATCTTTGGGTACTCTGGCTACGTTGTATATTTAGATTAGTAGTGTGCTGGAGTTGAAGAGATTCACGAAGACAGCTGGTTGTAATAAAAGAACAAAAGAATTTAGTTTTGGTTTAAGCAAAAATCAATTATGGAAGTTATTGACAATTAAATCTAACCATATTGCCATATATGCGACCTATGTTCACTGATGAATAATCAAGCGTTGTAGTAAAATTTTAAATATATATATAGTCAATTGAATTGAAACCAAAATCGAAGGTTTTTCTGGTAATAGAACTTCTTTAGTTGAATCAAAAAAAGATCATTCACATACCTGAGTTTACTCTTATCGCTTCTCCATAATAGACATTTAACAGAATCTGATATCAGCATGGAACAATAGGTCCAATGCCATCTTTGAATAAGATAGCGAGATATTCTGTTTGTAAGACTGATTTGGATTCCTGGACACAGTAACGGTTTCGGTAATTACATCGCAAATGAATTAGCCAGACATGATACATCAGG
This sequence comes from Cochliomyia hominivorax, assembly GCA_004302925.2. NCBI lineage: Eukaryota > Metazoa > Arthropoda > Insecta > Diptera > Calliphoridae > Cochliomyia > Cochliomyia hominivorax. The sequence goes on along the minus strand of PYHX02000413.1, from coordinate 73,221,489 downwards.
ATAAGCTAATTGCGTGGATGGGTCTATCTAGTCTGTCGCAGTTGTCATGACAATTTGCACTTACTATGCTACAGCCCTGCACTTAGAGAGTTAAGAAATGCCGTGTTTGGAACCTTTACTCATGAAGAAGATTATCTTGGTAGTATTAATACAAGATAGCTACTTTTTTCCTTACAGGTTTGGATAACCCATAATGAAGATCGCTAAGTAATAGTTAACTGTTCTCTAGGGTATCACAATGAAGTCAGATGCATATGAACCCATGTGAAATGTCTACAGGACACTGCCCTTGGAACTAACTAACTACCCAATAAAGATTACATAATTTCCTGTCCTGGAGTTAAACCAAATCAACAATCGAACTAGTCTTTTTATAATTAGTACAACAAAGTAAAATAATAAATAGTACCGATTTTATAGGAATTGAACGAAAGCAATAAAAAATTAATTATTACAACAATATAAAAACATCTTCCTACAATTTATGCAGACATAAAATGCGAAGTTGAAATCGATAGGGAAGAAATTCTTGATCGATAAGTATATTTCAAAGTGTAGATTTCATCAAATTTAAGATAAAAAATCAACACAAATATAACGATATCCGAACTAAAGAATGTTAGAAGAATAATTAGAAAATTAAATTGATTTGAGTTCAAATCCTTAACTCCTTTCAAATACATTCTACCTTATCTTTAGTTATTAACTTACCATGACGACGAAGAGCTTGGCTCAACGGAACGATTTTGTTCAACAGAACGATTTTTTATGGACATATTTAATAATAAATTCTCAGAAACACTTTCCATAACGGAACGGCTCCTAAGAAAATATAAAATATACAAAAAATAGCTTCCTAATACCACATAAACGTATGTTTATAATAATTACATAGCATTTGATGAAGAGGCACCGTTCATATTTACAGATATTGGTTGTTCAGTTTCTTTTTCATGTACTTCTAAATCAGCCTTTTCACATTGTGGAACATTAGAGTCTTGATCATTTAAAGAATCATGTTCCAAAGCTGATGGTTCTTCTATAATGGGTGTACCATTGCGAGCCGCATCACTGCCCGTAATAATCGTAATACGTTCACATTTACCATATAAATCAAATACGGGATAAACATGATTTGAAAGACCAGCTGTCAAATCTTCCAAATTAACCGAACCCACCATAATAACTAAAAAATAAATAAATAATTTTGTTATATTAGAAATGAATCATAAATATTTATACAAAATATGTTAATACTTACTTAACATGCCAGCATGTGTTAAGGTCATTGTTATAACTGTGCCTGGTTGTATATGATCCAAAGCTTCACCATATTTGGAGGCTATTTTTTGACCATTTATATTAATATAATCATGTGTGGCCACCCAACAAGGACGTTTACATTGTATAATGGACGGTGGTAGTGTTGTAGAATTTGTTAGATTGGGACATTGTCCTACTACGCCTAAACCTATGGTACCCTTCCATTTACTATTAATAGCATCAATTTTTATCTAAATGAAAAATATAAATATTTTTTTTACAAATTTTCCTTCACAAAAGAGTTTTCCAAACTTACACTTATACTTTCACCTTTGCACAAAGGTTTTGTTATATAAACCAAAGCATTATTATATGATTGTGTACGCATGGCCGATCTATGATCTTCCAACAAACGTATATTTTTTCCACAATATTCGGAAAACTCATAAACTAAAGCTTCTGAATCGATTGATTCTAACATAGAATCTTGTTTATTTAAAGGATCTACACCAAATTCCAAAGAATCTTGTAAACGTAAACTAAATGGTCTAAGTGGTGAAGTTGGTCCTTGTGATGATATAACTTGTACAGCCATAGTCGAACCTTGTAACTCTACTACCACATAAACATCCTAAAAATTTTATTAAAATTATTGCAAAAAATATTTTATATCTTCTTAATTTTTCTTACATTTGGTATATGTTGAAATTGTATATTCATATCTTCTGAATTTAATAAAATTCTTAATGTTCTTGTTGGTGTCAATTCCAATGCTATACGATCTCCGACACGTAACCATTCTAGTGATGTCATTGATCTTTGCAAAAGTGTTGAATTGTAACGCACTTCATTACCGGATACATACCACACATTGGCCGGTATACGTTTTATACTTAATGGTATATTTTTACGTACGTTATCATCGGATAGATTGAGGTCAGTGATGCCAATATTGAGACAACCTATGAAATAAATCATAATAAATTTTATTTAGTTGGGAAATTGATCACTGTCCATGCATCAAAGATTAAAGTTTTCAAATAATTTAATTCCAAATAATTGAAATATATATTAACAACGAGAAAACATTGTAAATCAATCAATGGGAAGATCGTTAAAAGCCAAAAGATATGCAAAGAAACCGTGTTTATGGATCATATGCCGATGTTGGGTTTTCATTTAAAAATATAAATATGAGCCCTATGATGTTGTAAGACCAACTCTCACGTAAGGTTGTGTGGTATGGTGGATCGCGTGAACCTATTTTCACTGTTCTCTGGAGGTGGTAATATCTGAACAAGATTCTTGGAGAGGCATTAAGAGGCATCTCGTAGGCTGAACTATCTTAAATGATGGATTGTAAACGTACGAGCGCACTGAAACTGGTGCATATACCATGAATTGTGATGTGAGGATGGTATATAGTCTTCGGAAGAGTTTAACGTATTTCAGGAGACACATTCCGATGAATATATAGATAGTCGGGCAGCACTCAAGGCTTTTGAGTAGTATCTTGTGTAGCAGTGTAAGAGACTACTAAATAGCCTCATATCTATGATATTTTGTTGTTTGATTGATGTGAGATTGCAAACTTGGGTTAACCATTCATGGGATGAGCGGTATGAATGCTGGGTACAAGGACCTTATGGCCATAGCTAAACCCTAGAGGTACGGACTTCATCATTGACACGGGTCGCAGAGGTCCCAAAGCTTTGATAGGGATTCTAACGGAACATGAACTCTTCAGCCACAGAATGCATTTCTGGATTAGAGATGATCAAGTTCTGTTTCCCTGTCCAAGTCTGCCGACCTGTAGCAAGAAGTGGTTAGGTAAGCGATACTTTCTCCTGGTAGCTGGTAGATCTAAATGGAGATAAATTGGAGGCTTACAATTCTGCAGTTACCTATTGGCTTTTGGCCTATTACTTTCTTACTTTTTGTCTTTTCCTCTTCTTATTCAAAGTGGTGGCGTTAAGATGTCTTACTTATATCAAGGATCTTGATGTCTTTCCTTCCGAACCTAACCCTAAATATAGTACACATCTGTGTTATGAAATTATGAAATTACGTAGTGTAAGAATTGGCCGAACGTGCTAAAGACTGCAGTTGTAAAGTGTAGTGTCCAATACATCAATTTATCAATGAATGTTGACTTTGAATCGAGGAACATGCAATGAATCTAAATAGTGTAAGAGTGGATGTATATTTTTCAATTTAATTTTTGTCTTTGTGGATAAAAGACATTAATTTAATGTTATATTTAAACTGTTGTTGAGGTTATATATTGTCATAGGATGTTCCAATAGCTATTTGTTTATTAAAGAAATTTGTATACCCTTAACTAGTAAAGAGCGATTTTTAAACTTATAAGTTTGTCATTTATAGCTTTCATTGACACAAGATTTAACCTATTGAATGTAAATTTATAATTAGGTCCTTTGTTACAAAGGAGATTTAAATAACACTTAGAAAAGTGTATTACATAATAAAAAATTACTTAAACTTACCAGCAAATAAAGGATTATGTGAAACAAGTTTTATTTCAAACGGTGAGCCCACACTCAAAGGATGCTCCGAGAATACCACACATCTTGATAAAGCAGCTGATGCACCCGTTAAACGTGAGGCCACAGTCCAATTTTGTGTTAAAGTAACATTACCCGATATACAAGTCCAACGATGTTTAGTTTCCAATGTAGCTGGTTGTATAACCGAAGTGGCTTGACAACTTTGAGAATTTTCACTAGTCGCATATGGTGCACGCATATCAGCAGCCGGTGATTGGGTAAGAGAAACCTGAGCACAACGACCATATAAATCAATAACAGCCCAAACATTTGGCGAACGACATTCGCAAGCGGGTCCTTGGTCTACACCATCTATGTAAAAATGTATATAATCACCGTTACGCATAACACCTACCCTGGCGCCAGCACTTAAGATATCGAGATCTACTAATAAATTTGATCGTATCTTCTTACGATTATGAAAAATCATTGGACCACACAAGATAATAGTATCATTAGCATCCATCTCAGTAGCATTGGCAGCAAGTTGTATATCTTCTGGACGAGAACCCGTTACACCTATTTCAATATTACCAGACCAATGACGTACCATAGTTTCTAGTATAACTTCAAATAATTCCCTTTGTCTAAGAGGGCGATTACTAAAAACTATGGCATCATTGAATTCAGCCAAAGAATTGGGACGTGAAGCTGTTAGACCGCTATTTGAAATACTAGCATTTTTACCATGTATGGTATGAAATCTCAAAGGAGTTTCACTATACAAAGTCGTATTTGAAATAGTAGAATTTCCCGTATCGGGACTATTACACTCGGAAGTATCAACAATGGAAGCTTGAGCCGCTTGGCCATACAAATCAATAACACCATAAACACGTTCGGGAACTTTGGTAGCTGCAGGACCTTGATCAACACCATTCACGAAAAAATGTAAGGTACCATCATCTTTGCGCACTACGCCTACACGATCACCAACTTGTAAACGATCTAAGTTTTCACCATATTTCTCAATAACCGTTATGCCATTGTGCATTACACCATTGCCAGTCATCATCCAAGTACCATCTCTAAAAAAGGAAAAAATTTAAATTGAGGTTTAAAAGAAAACTTTGGATCTTTAAATAAAATATACCTGACATTGGTCATAGTAAATGGAAAATCTAATTCCTCGGCACTATGTGTGGTGACTCCCATTTCCACTGAACCAGCCCATTTGGTTACCACACGCTCTAAACGTACTTGAAATAATTCATTAGGTCTTAAAGGTCTTCTAGTCAACACCACACCATTGTTAAAGTCATCAGATGCACTGAAGCATTAAGAAAACCCAACCATTTATATATAAGTTAAAATAAATATAAAAAATATAAATATATACTTCGGTCTTAAGGCTGTCCTTCCTGAATGCGTAACACAAGCATGCGAACCACACATTGGATGGAAAGTTAAACGATCATCATTTCTTTGGTTACTAGCTGGAGCTGTTAAGGCAGAATCTGCCATGGCTGCTACTTCACTTTCTGGACTTAATAAACTTAAAACCGGTGTAGGAGCCGCCGAATTTCCCAAACCACTACTATTTGCTGCACTATGACCCAAACCTCCAATAGCTCCTGCAGCATTGGAAGATATTAAATTATTACGTCTGGTTACCAAGTTCTGTTGTTCTCTTTCATCACGATCTACAATGGTAACCTTAATGGTCATACCATACAAATCAATAACACCCCACAACGTGGAGGCTACCCTGGTTGCTGCCACACCCTGATCCTGGCCATTGATATAATAGTGCAAGTTACCATTTGATTTACGCATCATACCAACACGATCACCCTCACGCAATTCATCCAAATTAAATTCACCATATTGACGTCGGGTTCCTTTGCCATTTGTTAAAATGCCACAACCCGACATCATTATAGTACCAGAACGCATATTTGTCATGGTGGCCGGAAAATGTAATACATTTGGATTATGTGTTGTCACCCCCACCTCAATGGACCCCGACCATTTGTCTACCAACTTATCGATACGTATCTCAAAGAGTTCATTATCTTTGAGCGGTCGATGTGTCATAACTACACCATTATTAAACTCATCCAAAGGTCTACGTCTCTCGGCCGAACGACAATTGGGTGATAATTTCACCAAAGAACCACAACGTGTGTGAAATCTTAAACGATCATTCATATCATAATAATCACCAGCTGAAGATGAAACTGAGGAAGTGGTAGTGCCCGGATTTGTAAGAGGTAAACTACAAAATCCTGTAGTCGGTAGTGATGAGAGTACAGCAGCAGCTGTTGCTAAATAACCAGCAGATTCCGAATGCGTATTAGTGGGATGAGGATTAAATGAACTGGTGACGGTTACGTCAACACTCATGGGTACATCAATATTTTGTACTACTTGTTGGGAATGTTGAGATGAAGTATCGGAAAAATCCTAGAATTAAAATGATTTATAGTTTTAATTCAATAAAAACATAATTTAATAATTAATTTTAATAGCAAAATATCTTATGCTGAAAGGTAAAATATTTAGTTGGAAGTTTTATTAATATAAAACAATAACTCGGGGAGAGGTCTTATATGGAATCTACAATGAAATACAAGAGTTCGTCATATAAGTATATCAAGTCGAAAATATCAGTCTATCAATCTTAACCATCATTCTAAGGTTTGCCAAATGTACTCCTAGTGGGACAATTGAATAAATGAAAATTATTGTGAGAATTTTGATAGCAGGTAGGGTAATCTTTTAGGTAACAGGAATTATTCCTTATCGACAGCATTTGGGAAAAATGCACAATATTGCCCCTAACTTTGTACGGGTATATACATTAAGGTCTTCCGTTACTACCGATTGATACAATACTCTCCGAACACTTGTGATTGACAATCTGTTGACGTCCAATGGTATGACGTCTTCAAGTTCTCTGTAAAAGAAAGAAAGAACTTCCGGATATTCTACAGTGCTATAGTTGGATTGAATTTAGATATTTCATAGCAACGGAAATTGTATACTCAACAACATATTAATTTGTGTTCTCCTCATGTTGATGATCCACTTTCGTCATCTTGATATATTAAATTAGGATATGGATGACATTATTCTGAACTTAATTCTCATTCTCTTTGAGAGAAGAGAGAAAGGAGTATAAATTAGACAGAAATTAATGGTAACAGAGAAACAGAAAGAAATACCAACGTTGTACTATACTTTTCGTAGAGCTGAACTGGACTACTACTAAATCTTCTGTCCCATCTAAAAATTTTCGCCCTAAAAACTTCATTATTGTAAGCTGGACAGTGAAAAAGCAAATTTTACACAGTTTTTAGCACATTCTCAATCTCACATATCTTACAAATGTAAGATTTATTTCATTGCCATTCTCTTCAACAGAAAAATAATAGAAAGCGAGAATAGTCAGTTCTATCAGATGGCATTTCTGTCACCCTAGTTCCCTACTACTCTATTTTCCTTCAGTCTCAAGGAACTCCTTTCAGATATTTTCCATACAAATTCTTCAATTGGGAGAAAGTTGACCAGCTGAAGTGCACTCATAAGTACCTCTTTAATACCTTAATAGAAATATATCTGTGCCTTAGATAGAGATCCCTTCTATTCCTCATCTCCATTGCCTCCCGCATACAAAACACATAAAGGAGACACCATAACAGTAATAATAATAATAAAAAATTAAGATCGAAACAAGTAAGGACAGAACACCATACCGATGACATGAAATATGAGGAACCTGGTCCCTGTTAAAATTTAAATCTCTGCACAAAATAATATTGAAAAAATAACAAAATTTAGATTTATTCCATTGATGTGATTTCGCGATATATTTTCTTGTAATAATTTCTCACCAATTTCATTTACTCTACGTCCTTGAGTCAACATAATCACACGTGTAAAATTTCGTTGTCAAAATTACTAATTATAATTAATTAAAAGTGCATACAAATCTAAGAAAAAATATGACGGTTACAAATAGTCCATTCAAAATATTCCTTGGAATCGTAATTAACATAAATTAACTCACCCCAGCACCAATACCCTCTGCCGGACATATAGAAACTTGAATACATCGCCCATATAAATCAACTAATGCCCACAACGGATTAGGCATATTTCGAGCTGCAACACCTTGTGATTCACCATTAACATAAAAAACCAATTCATTATTCGATGTACGCATAACACCAACACGATCATTTTCATTTAAAGTCTCTAAATCTGTACCATAAAATTCAGTCAGGCATAATCCATCTTTACGCACATCAATTCCAGACATAACCCAAGTACCATTACGCATTACAGTAGCACATGAAGGTAACTCCAATCTTTCGGGTGATTCTGAGGTGACACCAATTTCTATACTACCACCCCAACAGTGGTTCTGTAATACAGCAACAAAGATAATTATGAAAAAATCAATGAACTCTTTCAAAAAAACTCTTTGTTTTGAATAAGAAACAAAGAAATGTACACTCCGCACGTACCTTTTTCTCTATAACCACTTCAAACAAGACATCATCCAACAGAGGTTCTGCACTAAATACCAATGCATGACTAAAATCTCTTACAGAACGGGTTGCTGTGCGATTGCCATTGGATAATGTTATACGACGACCGCAGCGTTGATGGAATGTTTGTAATAATTGTAAATTAATATTTGAAGCATTTGTTCCTCCACCTCCACTATTACCACCACCTATGTTCGTTGTTCCACCAGTAGCCATCGAATTAAATTTATCTTTAGTCTTATAATTTTACAACGTTAATAATGTCTTTTATTAATCTTTTCTGCACTCTATTTCAATAATTTCCCCAAAATTATATTAAATATAAGTAAGAAAATTTCTTCTCAAGTCCTAATTAATGGATCGCGTGTTTACTAGAAAATTTTCTTTATTTAAAAAGTGAAAATTTCTTTCTCTTGTAAAATTTTTCTTCCATTTGACGTTTTCGTCCTGTTTTCTGTTTTATTTCTTTTTTGTTTTATTGGCGTCTGCGTATATTTACTGTTTTTGCAATTCTCTTTTACTTTCACAAACGTAAACAAACAATTTTGTTATTGTAAACATAAGACTTTGTTTTGTTTAGAATGGGAAAACAAAAGGAAGTCTTCAAAAGGATTTATTTAATCGGTGACCTTATAACACCAGCTGTTTTTTCATTCTTTTCCATAAAATTGTCAAAGTTTGCTTATTATGTTTTCATTTCGCTTCGTATTTTGTTTCTATTACTTACTGTTATTTATTGGGAAATATTGGCATATTTTTAATTAGCCGAACATTTCAGAAAATTTTATTTTAAAAACTCGGTTAACCGGGTTTGGTTTGATTATTATAAATTTATAGAAAAAAATATTATTTAATAGAAATCTAAAGTTGAACCAATAAAAACATATATCGTGTAATGACCTCTATATGAAATGAAGTAAAAATAATGGTCAAAATAACCATTTGTAACTTCATCAAATAATCCTTACAGTCTCTTTACTTAAAAAATTTACATTCCTGAACTTGCAGAATATGAAGCTAAATATATTAGTGAAAAGTTCAAAAATGACTTCCATTAAAAACCGGGTAACCAAAAAACCGGCATGTCGAATAGTTCGAAAATAGAAATTATTCGAAACCGGTCGGTTTTCTGAAATGTAAAATACCCGTCAACCGGTTTCGGTTTTTGAATACACTATTTATATATATGTTGCATTTGTTGATACCAAAACAAAACACAAAAAATATAAACATCAAAACAACAACAAAAAATATAAACAAACAATATAAAAAGGACCAACTATTATAAATCATTGTTTCGATATCTATAAATTATAAATTTTAAAAAATTACCCTTAAGTTGCAAAATTTCAAGTAGAGAAATTGGTTGTTGGCGAATAAAATTTGTTGTTTCCGATTTTTTAAAACTGATTTCATTAGCTAGTAGAAAGTACTATGGAACTACATAAATGTTATTTTCGAAAAAGTTAAAGTTTTTTCGATATTCAGGGTCAAAAATGGAAAATTTGTCCAAATGTGAAATCAGAAGCTGATGATCAAAATATGTAAATGATTTGATTTACGAATTTTAAAACTAAATAGCCAGTATATAGGACTATCGAACTACTACAACTACAGTTTCGAAAACTTATTTGAACTTACAGAAATAAGCTTTATATCTTTATAGATGCAAATTTGGCGTTTTAAATTAATTTATCAGTCCTAAAGTTAATGGTGAGTTTACGAATTTCAAAAACTAATTTAAATAACGAGTAAATATTACTTTATAACGTTATAGATATTTTTGAATTTTAATTAAAAAGGAAGAAAATATAAAAAATTGAGGAATAAGTCTAGAACCCTAAATTACCGATTTTTAAATTTGTTATACATAAATCCTATTTTTAATAAGCATAAAAAATACAAAAACTTCCTTGTCTCCAGTAGTTTTCGAGTTATAAACATTAGAAGTTTTGATATACAAATACTTTTATTAACATTAATTTAAGAATTTTTTTCTTTAAATTTGGCATAGTCGAATATAACATTCTTATTTGCTTTTTAATACAAAATTCGTCAAATATCAATTTTCTATATTTTTTCATTACATATATTGACAACATTGCTTAAAATACATCTCTGATTAATTTGTTTACATTATTTTTTCTTTATTTACATATTCGTATTTTAACCATAAATGTTTTTAAAATAAATAAAAATGGATGTTGAAGGTAATAAAAACGTTAATTAATTATAGAATCTAAATAAAAATATAACTCACGTATAATTTTTTTTTAATTACAGAAGAAATGTTTGAGGAGCATTTAGATGAAGAATATCAAACCAGTGAATTTGGAGAAAAATTTAATCAAATTGAAACACAAATTGTAGAATTGGAAAGTAAAAAATTAAACTCATTTTATGATCAGGAACAAAAAGATAAATTGGAAAAAGCAATAACATTGTTAAGATTACATGTACAAAATTATCAGCGCATCATAACATTGAATAGACGTAGATCACGAAAACGTTTAAGAAAAAGACAATGCGCTTTGAGGAATTTTTATCTACAGTCACTGGTAGATATGCAATTAAGATATGTTGAAATGTTACCTATGGCAATAGTACCTCCTGTATTGAAATTTTATAGTAAAGAGTCAATAAAAGAGGCTAAACATGAATGTAGTGCAGTGGGGAAGTTATTACCTACAGATAACAATAAACCCAAATATAATACTGAATGTGAAACAAACGAGGGTAGCGGTAATGAAGATGAAGAGGAAATGGATCAAACTTTAAATTTTTATCAAGATATTGTTTTAAAATTTTCCAAATACCAATGGCTTGATACATTTCATATACCCAAACATGTATTTGATCTCATATGTTCCCGATTAAAATCAAATGCAAATGAAATACAAATGAATTTTGAAACTTGGATTGCAATGTGCATATATATGTTCGCTACAGGTAGCAACTACAATTCTGTGGCTTTACTTTTCAATGTGGAAAAGAAATTCGTGCGTCAGTCACTATATAAATTTATAAAATTATTATTAACAGAATTCCAAGAACATAGACCCAAAATGCCCACAAATAGAAGTGAATTAGAGGAAATATCCGAAGCTTTTGAAAATGCATCAAATATGACACCGTGTGTGGTGGGAGTTTTAAGTCTTTTTGAAGTTCCTAATACTTGTGCATGTGGCCGCAACAATAGCTGTGGTGCAAAAAGCCTAAAAGTGCAAATATGTATAGATAATCGTTTATTATTTCGCAAAGTTGAAACAACTGATTTAAAACCTACTATGTTCCTAAGATCACCCAATGAAATCAGTCTCAGTTGGAGGAAATTGGGCGATGACTGTATATTACCGTATTTCTTAGTGGCACCACCTGGTTACCCTTTACGCACTTGGCTTATGCAAAAATACGATAATCCCCGAGAATCTTGGGAATATGAGTTTAATAAATGTTTTGGCAGTTTAAATATTTTTAGGGAGGTCTCCTTAAAACGATTATTTGGCCGTTGGCATATACTTAGTACCACAGAATGTATCAAACCAGATGCAAAAAGTTTTATAGTGCAGGCTTGCTGCCTTTTACATAATCTTTTGGAAAAAAATAAGGAATACTTTTCAGTAGAGTGGTGTACAAATTTTAATCCAACCAAATATGAATATAGATTAACGTCAGCCACTACAAAATTTTTCAATGACTCCGAACGTGCTATAGAAAAGCGAGATATTATTGCTAAATTAATAAGACCAAGAAAACAAATAAATGAAAATTAAAAAAATTAATTAAAAAAATAAAAAGTAATTATATTTTCTAAACTCTGTATAGCAAATTTAGTTAAAATATGTTTATTTGTGTGCTATCTAATATATTGGACCTATCGTCACCTATAAGACTTATCCTTGGACCAAAAATATATAAATCAAATATCATCATATCTCTAAAATTGTAACCTGTAGAGTTGTATATTTTTGGAAATAGTTTTGTAACTTTCGAGACGTTAGATAATTATATCTTGATTTTGGAGGAATACCGATTAAGTATTTTATTAAATAAGTATTTTAATTATAAATTAAATAATTAATTACAAAAAATGTATGTCACGTCAATTCAAAAATATGTGAAGACATTACGAATGGAAGTAGCTTCTTTTAAACAAACCTTGATATAGATTTCAGTATTTATAGAGCCTGCATCTTGCATTGCTTGCCATAACAAGAATTTTTGAAAAAAAATTACAGGAAAATTTACCCGAACATATATTTTGTTATCCATTATGCGGTAGGAATATTTTTTTAGAAAACTTGACTTAAATTTCCGTCCCCGTTATGTCTTCTAAATTTTAACTTTTTAAGAAATGCTTTCTATTTTAAATATTTTAGAACCATTATGTAGACCTGAACTAGGTTTCCTATAAAGGGTCAAGTTCTCCAAGTACACATATACACCTTAGTTTAGCCGTATCATATGTTGAAGAAAAAAATAAAAATATACCCACTATTTACCTTTATCACCATGAGAGATTCTCCCCCAAATTAAATAAAATCAATACTGCACAGTATTTTTGTAAAATTATTTTTTATTTTACACTTTTAAATTGTAAAAATGTAGTATATAAAAACATAACTTTTGTGATCAAAATCTAGTACAAACGTTGGGGTGGACCCATAGAGGATTTGATGTGCAAAGAGCGTACGTTTTGCCAGTTCTTCTTCAACAATGATACCAAGAAGTTGATAGACAAATGGATGTTTTGAACCAATTCATCTTGTTTCATGTCAACGTGACCGACGGCAACAGACAAGCACAATACTTTCTTCATTTGGAACTTGATGGTGGACTTGACTTCTTCAATCTTGGCCATCATAGATTCTTGGTGAGACAAAAGACCAGGGAATTTACCAGCCTTGTTCAAACCGGGACCCAAGAGACGGGGAATTTGTTTGATCAAAGATTCAGAAGCCAAGAAGGCATCATAAGATTTGGCCAACTTCTTAACCAATTTTTTGTTCTTGTTCAATTTCTTCAAAGCTTCAGCGTCCATGCATTCAACACCATTAGCCTTGGCTTCATCGCAATGCTGTTGATCACCCAAGATGCAAACCTTCATTTTTGGGCGGGGAATGTGCTTCAATCTATAAATTACAAGACACGAAGGAACATAATAAAAAATTAGTTTGCAATTACAAAAATAGCACAACTATATTGATTCAAAGTAATTTGTAGATGTTTTTAATCAGTCAATTATATCCACATGAAAACCAAAAGGCTCTTAAGGTTTTCAGGTAATACATGCAATATTGTAAACATCATTTTAAACATCTAACAAATTGCTGCTCAAATTCTTGAATAAATTGTTAAAAAATAGTTTTGTTAGCAAATTATTCTCCTGATCTAAATCATATCAGAAAATACTTAAAACTTACACATGATCCCTCTTTGTTTAAAGCTCAAAGGGAGAGTAGCAAGTTTTTGTGATTTAAATACAATCTAAAAGGGCGGCTTTTTCTTTTGTTAAAAAAGAAATTAAGCCTTCTCAATTTGATTTTAAGACCCTGAGCAAAGGTCCGTCAAGTGCCAACACACTTGACTGCCTGTAGAAAACCAAAATCACCAAGAGATGTGTAAAAACACCTTTAGAGATTTTTATTTCATACAGGTTGAAATTCAACATACTTGACTGTGCCAGAGAAACGCTTATCCTTTTGGGGATCGTAGTTCTTCAAACCGATTTGTAACTCAACGGTTTCCAAGAAGCCACGCTTCTTCTTTTGGGAGAAGTCCAAGACAGCATTTACGCTCTCGTACAAAGTATCACGTGAAACTTTTGAACTGCAATAGAGAAAACGTGTTATTAATTTTCTTGTTCTTTTCAGAAAACTACGCAAAATTATTCAAACTTTAATGTTAAAATTATTAATTTTATTAAAAACTTGGAAAACAGTAGTTAACAATTTGACATACAATTATTTTATTTTTTTAGCAATTATTTCCAAACTTAAAGTGGACATTGAAGATTCCATAAAGCTGGTTTATAATTGCCATTGCATAAAAAATATTTCAAACATTAAATAAATCAAACGAAATTAAATTAAAATACTATAATATTTAGCCGATTTATTTAAAGATGTTTGAAATATTTTAAGATTTTAATTTTATTAAGTCTACGGAAAACCACTTACGCCATGACTGCTTTTGTCAAAAGTTAAAAGAGAAAAGAAAGCTGCGGGAAAATTTCCCACATAACTGGCTGTCAACAGAATTGTCATATTTTTTTAAACAGAGTTGTATTACAACATTGTTGTATTTAATAATATTAACAGAGTTGTTAACATTGTATTTACAATTGCTGTTTCATAGCAAAGACATTAACCATATTTATTAATAATAAAAAAAAGCTAAATTGAAATCAGCGTTTTTTAAATCTTAAAACACTTTAATTAAGGAAACGTACCTGTACAAAACATTATGTAATATTATTCAAAGTTTTGGTGCATATTTAGATGCGTTTTTACGGTATTTGATTGTAAAGCTATATACGATGATTCCATTTTTGTTTTTCATTTATTAAATTTTTGTAACTTCCAAAGTTTCGAGTTGCGGATTAATTATGGAAAGATTTTTCTAATGCTTTTAAAAAGTATCATGTTGTTAATCCAAGGGGGGATAATATAACTTTTAGGTAATACTTCAAGTTTTAATCAAATATATATATATATATATATATACGAAAGCTTGTTTTAATCCAGTTTTAAACCAGTTTAAGATTATTTTTTTAAACCAGTTAAGATAATTAAACTGTTACGTTTAAAATATATATATATATATATATATATATATATATATATATATATATATATATATATATATATATATATATATATATATATATATATACATATATATATATATATATATATATATATATATATATATATATATATATATATATATATATATATATATATATATATATATATATATATATATATATATATATATATATATATATATATATATATATATATATATATATATATTTTAAACGTAACAGTTTAATTATCTTAACTGGTTTAAAAAAATAATCTTAAACTGGTTTAAAACTGGATTAAAACAAGCTTTCGTTGCGAAAGTATATGCTAGGTAACGCCGTCATCAAAATTTTAAGGCGTTGGACTTTGTTTGATTTGTTTTGATAAATTAAACGAAAAATTTATAAAATTTTATTCTTTAAAAATATATTATATTTTGTGCATCAAACATTATATATTAGTATATATAATTTATGTTTATAACATTGTTAAATATTTGTGAAAATTAATTTATATCTGCATTTTAAAACAAGCCGGTTTTTTAATACAAATTTGCTAAAATTAACCAGGTTAGTAAACATTGACAATTTATTTAAAAAATGAAAATATTTCTTTGTTAGTTGATGTGCCTTATTATCTATTATACGATTTTATATAAATAAACATTATTGTTTCTTTGTGAGAATTTTTGCAAAAATATTTTAAAATAAATAAATCTTATCTAATATATTTTTTGCAAATTTTGTAAGAAGATGCGGGAAGAGATTCTTTATACCAGGAATGGAAAATTTAAATTAATTTTTTATTCAATTTATAATAAAAATTTCAAATTTCCAATAAAAATGTTTGGTTTCTAAAGTAATGTATATTTTTATGCCCTGTTCAACAATATAGATTAAAGGCGCCTTTTACATAGTATTTCAAATAAAATTAAAATAATTCTTTAACTTGCGAACGACATGTTCCATCTCAATGAATTCACTCATATGAAAATCTATAAAAACGGTTCAGATATAATGAATTTGGATCGTTATAAATATTTTTATGCTACGTGGTGTCCGACCTTGGAATCCTTTGGAACTGCTCCTGTTATTACTTATTATTAGGTCCAAAATCGGAATAAATATTCACAAGTTACAGATTTATTACCTTTTTCATTTGAAACAATATAAGGAGATGAATCAAAAATTACTTAACAAGCGTTTTTTAGGCCGTTGCTGGTCCTAAGCAAACATTAGTGTTGTATTATCATACGATTTAAATTGATTATTAGAAATTTAAATTTCCTTTGAATGGCGATCACCTCTTGTGAGGAGTGTAAGTTCCCCTGGATGTGTTTTATAATTCTAAACAGATGCCCTAATATTTTTTTTTAAAATTCAAAATTCTAATGTTTTGTTTTATAATTTTAGCACATAATTATTTGCAGTGCAGCAACCACTATACGGATTCACTCTCAGAGCATTTAATTTCAACTTCTAAAAGAGGTAAAAAGAAAACACAATTTTTTAGTTTTTAACAAAAATAAACAATTAAATGCTAAAAGAAAATATTTCTTAATTTTACTCTCACTATTTCTCTCTTTTTATTCCATAGGAAAAGCATTTTTCTTTAAATACGTCAGTAGGTCGCAATGAGCAAGAGCACGAATGTCAGTGGTGGAAAAATTGAATGAATACAAGAATATACTAATGTTTAATTTCTAATAATTCTGGGCTATTTCGCAACGGCAGAAAGTCTACAGCATTAATACAATACACAACACTAATTATACACAACAACTGATTATCACTTTCATTTACATATTTTCAAAGTGAAAAGAATTTTCTTTTCCTCTATTAAAGGCACTAAAGAAAAATATATATATTTTTAAAAAGTTCCTAATATAAAAAACCAAGTGAAGAATTTAAATAAATGCGTGAACATTGAAAAACTATAAAACGAAAAATTTAATGAATGTGCCTTGATATTGAAGAAAATTTAAATAAAATATCTCAAAATTTAGATTAAAGGAAAATCTATATGAAATATAGAAAAAAGTAATTTAATCAGCTAGTGAAAAAATATCTATAACATAAAACTGCCTCTAAACTATTACATAATTCCATAAATATTAAAACAGAAAATAAAACTACAACAAGTATCTCAGTATTTTAGCTTTATAACATTTATAAACGTGCTATTTTACGTTTAAGTTTTTTTGAATTGTTTTTAATACAAAAAAGATTCTGTGTGCTGTGTTCTTCTGCCGTTTATTGGAATTTATTGCTGACCATAACCTTACACAATGGCAAGACCAATTAGTGATAATCATGTAAGTTTACTCAAATAATTTTAATTCTTTAATTTTATCGATGTTTTCTTTTAAAGAAATGAATCATTTTTATTAAATTCAGAAAAATTACATTTCTATAGCGTATTAATTTCAAGACTGTCGCAATATTTATTTTTAAATTTTTATTTATGAAGTCATTAAATTGCTTTTATTCTTTTTCTTTTTGTGTTATTTTATTTTTTTTGTTTATTTTTAATTTGCATTTTGTACAATATGAATAAGGTGGCTGCTGCTGGCATATATTTCGCTTTCGGTTTTGACTGAATTATTGTGTACATTATAGTTTTAATTAAACAATTATATTGTAAATTTTATGCAGACCGGGTGTCATTTGGTATTTATTTTCTTTATTTTTTATGTGTTTAAATATTTGCTTAGATATGCATTAGAATTGTGGCAAATTGCTCAGTCATAAATCATCTGAATAATTTTTATTCTAAATATTATGAAACTTTACAGATGCACAGTGGTTACAAAACAACATTTTGAAATTATTCTATGACATTTGAACCGTTAGAGATGTATTAATATAATTTCACATGGTTAAAGCTGAGGTATTTTCGAGGATTATGGTTATAGCAGCAGTTTTTTTTTAATTTTATAGGTCATCTGACATCTTCTCCGTGACGTATTTTCTGGGAGATTTTTTCTAACTTTTCTAGAGTCCGAAAGTAGTAAAAATTTCCAAAAGAGTTCTGGTATGGTAAACAATATGCAGTTGCGTCAAAGGAAGCCAATCATTTGATATAAGGACCTCTATAAAAAATCGAAGTTTACATCAAGAATTGCTTACAAAAATATACTGCTTTCATTCATACGACTTCATAATATGTCCACTTATTTTGGCATTCTGGCATAACGGTAAATAATCCCTTAAGTGATAAAAGGGAGGCAAATCCTCCAAACTGCCCGCATCTGAGGCCAGATAAAGAACACTTGAAAAAAAAAACGAAATTTCGATATGTCTACCGGGTAAAGTGTTTCCCCTAATGCGTTTAACATTCATTCACGTGAGAAATTCTTTAGGAATTAAAAAAATGTATAGTGCAGAAGAAAATAGTTGAGTTAAAAGTGAAAAAATGTCATCAACTTTTTGGAAGAAATCGTAAAAATAAAACATTATTTCTATATTTTATCTCAAAATAATATGACTTTATTAGATACACATAGGAAGTTAATTCTTGCTTAACAATTGATTGATTTTGTACAGAACCCAGACTATATTTTAGACGCAAATAAAGAATTTTGGCGATTTTTTTTAAATTTTTGAAATCTACTTTTCAAAACCACCACGAACATGTCTTTCTAGAAATCAGTTGGAAAACATGTGAAATTTTTTAAAAAAATATTCATTAGTTCTAAAGTTACAAAATTATTTCCAAAATAGCCTTTTTAGGGCCATTGTGCAAAGTGATCAACTCTGTCTAACGGTTCATAAGTTATAGAATTATTATCTTTTGAAACCACTGTGATATAGAAAAGATTATTGTAGATTTTATATGAATTATTTAAAAAGTATTTACAGAACAATTAGCTGACCCAAATAGTATTTTAATGTGATATTTTTGTTACATTTTGGCAATTTAACTAAAAATAATAAAAATCTTAAAAAGAAAATAAATTAATCATAATAAGAAATTGAATAATATTAAACACTTCTTGTAACTCTTTAATTATTTAATTTCGCATATTAATTTTAATTTAATTAATTTTTCCAAAATGATATCTTCAACTGCCTTCTGATGTTACTTAAGTAAAATATAACTTGTTACATAATATGACGTTTATTTTTGCTTTTTATATGCATAACGTTTCTGTTATGCATATTATTTTTTTTCGCTTAAGAATTTTTTGTGTACAATTTTTAGAAGGTCATTGACCGGATTTTGCGCATTAGTAATTATTACTCATACAAGATATTTAGTTAAATTTACTAAAACTAAACTCATAAAGAAGAATTGGATAAAGTTTTAGAAGAATTCATAACAACTTTCATGTTCAACATGTTTTATGTCATAAATAGTGACTGGAGAATCTATTTCGATTTTTGTTAAGAATTAATTCTCCATTAAAAAGACGCTTATTTTGTGATCGATTCCTCAATGCCAACTTTATACTGAAATTGATTTTTTGTGGTTTAGTAATCGAACAATATTTTTAATTTTTTCTAAATAAAAAAAATTTTAATACAGAAAATAAATATTTCTTTTCAAAATGTATTTTACTTATTTTGTAAAAAAATTATTATCGAAAAATCGATTATTGATTTCAGTTATAATTATGATTTATCATTTTTATATTATTATAATCTATAAAATATTGGAATCGTAAACTTTAGAAGAATAGGAAATATGGCGAAAAATATTCTACAATCTGGATGTTGACGCTTGCTCTACTGGTATTATCTTTATATATATGCGATTCTGAGATAATGATAATGTTGGGTTCTATACTGATAACTGTGAAAATGCCGTGAAAAATGAGTAACAATGCAATCGTCCTAATTTTTAAATTTGATTTTTAAGTACAGTGTAGTTTCATTAGGATAAAATTTGGATTCTAAATTTCCAACTTAAATTTCTACACTCAACTACACAAAGCTTCTGATCTGTTTCCAAAAACTTGATTAGAATTCTTATTAAGTAGAGGAAATAAACTTATGGGTCAATTACGTATGGCAACCGAATTTTAGTTGTGTTGTCAGTTGATTTCTCTTATGTCATTTAATTTTTATAACAGAACATTTTTTAACCTCTTTGCGAAGCGAAAAAAGAGAACTGAGGTTAAAGGATATTATGTGAACTATTGAACAGTAAATTTTTAATTTAATTTTGTGTTCTTATATTCTACACCATCATATGTGGTTGGGATGTTATGCATTTGTGTAAAAGTTAATCTGCATCTCGATGTAAATGTGCCTGACTCCATTATTTCAGTTAGCCTTCATACAAATGTATAGGAACCTTATAAAATTCCTAAGTATAAAACGATTTTAACAAATGTTGTTACAAATATGGGAAATTATATTTTAAAACAATGTGCCAAATTTTACGATGTTCACTATTTTTCATAGGTCCCATAGAATCTCCTTCCAATTATTAATTTTAAGGGGTTAATTCTAACATACGTCTTGGTAATGTAACAATATTCGTTGAATTTAAGATAAATGTAAGCAAAAATTGATGTTTGAAATTTAGACTTTTGCTTCACACCGTATGTAGTGTAGACATAAGTTTACTATTCTCATTTTAGTAAAACAGCTGTGATTTTTTCAATCAATATGAACTTAACAGCTGTTTTAATTCAATAAAAATTGTTGAAAATTTTCTTCTTAACCTTGAAATATTATGTTCTCTTATTAGAGTGTCATTAGCTGAAAGTTTATGTGTACTACTAAGAAAAAGAGTAAAAATTTAGACATACTCTTTATTTGGCATTATGACTCTATATACTTTTTATTTATTACTGAATCACGTATACATTGCACTATTTAATATATAAAAGATAACCAACCGCTATATAATCATGACATGTTGGTATTTATATAATAATACTCTTAAAATACTCTCTAATTTAAAAATAATTTTTAAGTTGAAGAGTTTCTTTTCAAATGTTTATCAACTCATTTTCTATATCATTATTTTTATATTCGTAATATTAACTTTAGTATTAAACCGAATAATTGTTGTTGTTGTTTTATAAAATATAATCTCATGAGTTGGAAATTTAAGCTATATTTTTGTTGTTATTAAATATCAGGCGGCAATCTATATCGTACAATGTTATGAATACAAAATGCCGCATCAGTCAACAACAAGAGTAGCAAGCGTTAAGTGTTAACTTTATATATTTAATAAAAATTTATTATTCATTTAATAAAAAAAGCTAATAAAATATTTTGTATTTTTTTTACAAATAAATGAATTTAAATTTTAGTGTTAAGTAATTAATTTAAGTGCAAATCTAAAGTTTAACAAAATGTCTTCGAAAGCTGATGAAATCGATGTAAGTTTTTTTTCATTCTGTTTTACTGAGAACAAAGTGTCTTCCTTCATATTTATTCGAATATTTCACCCTTATTTAATATCTGTTAAATAAAGCTTTTTTTGTAAAATTAAAGTACTCTTTGCGTCGTTCTCTCTCTTTTTGCTTGTCATTTTGTGTAAAAAATGTGCTGCGCGTGATAAAAAAAAATGTTTAATAAATTAATAATTTTTTGGTTTTACTTTTATGTTTTACAATTTTTGCTTTTCTTATAATTTATCATCTATCTATTTTATTTAAATAAAGGTCAGGGTTTCTAAACATATAAATTTATTTATTAGTTTGCAAAAACTTTAAACTGACACATAAACATACAAATTTCTTGTGTCACAGTGATTCAGCTGGTCTTTTCTATTATCAAACAAATTTTGACAAGTTTTTATTTTCTTTAAATTCGGGATTTTAATTATCAACTACGTATCTTGTTTACAAAATTAAATTATACACTGTCACATATTGCTATAAATGCATATGCAGTTTTTAGTGAAATAAACAAAAAAGTGGAAAATAAACTAACTTTTTTATTCATTGTTAACATACTTTAAGAAGTATGAATGCTATATTTACAATTTAAAGTTTCGCCGTGCCGAATTTTTTCTTATATGGATTTTCTTAATTTTAATAGGCTTTCACAATATCTTTACTTGTAGAAGAAGGAGAAAATGACAGCCATTACTATAGCCTTTGTATTATTTATATCAACATAGATGTTTTAGAGAACTCAATATGCATGCAAAGTTTTATTCAGATCACGGGAAGATTTCGCTCTCACTAAAACAATACTAGTATAAATTAGATTCGTAGCTGGCCCAGAAGTGTCAGAATATGTTTTCGTTCATATCTTGGAAACTTATGTCCTAATCGGGTTTATGTCTTCAAATGAAAAATCCACAAAATTATTTCTGACCCCCTAAAATTCAAATCCTTTTTTATTGTTGTTTTTTTCCTATAGTTATAAACAACAACCACATGGGACAATTAATTAAATTTTTAAAGAAAGAATTGACCATATCTTGGTGGCTTATGATCCGATTTTGAAAAATGAGAAAGATTTTATACGGGAACAAATTCATAATCAATCAGGGGATTCAAAATATCGGAAAATATGTTTTTGCCTATAACTCAGAAACTAATGGTCTGTTTTATTTCATGTCTTCAGCGCATAAATCCGCTAATTGAAATCTAACTGTGAAATAATGAACGCTCCAACTCTTATAGATACTTCAAAAAATAGAAAAAAAACCCGAAAAAAGTTTGAGGTACCTTTAGTTTTTGGACAATATCTGAGTCATTTATGAACCAATTTTCCTGAATTTTAATAGCAAAATTCTCAAAAGCATTTCCAATCTTTGTATATCAACTATAGGCCGGTTTTATAAGCTTGACTTCAACTAACACACGAACGGACATAGCTCAATCAATTTATTTTTTCATACCGATCCAGAATGCATATACTTTGGGTCTAAGTCGAAAATTGTAAAAATTATAAACGGAATGACAAACTAACTGAATCGATTTCCAGGTTTTAAATAGGAAACTTCTTAGGGCAATAATAAACACATCAACGTGCTAACAACACACAGACAGATTTTTGTGGAATCTTAGATGGTTTCTTCTTCGTATAACAAGAATATACATTAAGACCTTTCAAACTGCATTTCTTAAAATCAAAAAAGATTATTGCGAAAAGTGAGGAAATTACTTAAAAAAAATTAGGATCGTGAAAATATTTGTTTTTTAAACCATCCACCACCACAAATGGTGATGTGGTATACCAGGTATGCCAACATTATAATTTCATTTGTAATGCTAAGAATGAATCATCTAAGACCTCATAAAATATTATTATTTATTATATTTCTGAAGAAGATAATATAATATGCAAAGCAATTTAAAAATGAACTAGAATTAGTTTAAAACATTCAATGCCTAGAAGACTAAACGATCTATAATTAAATTAGTAAATTGCTTAGGACAATAACAAACAATCTGGCCAAATTTTATTGAATTCAGATAAAAAATGTGACGGTGAAAGTTTGCAACAGTCAGGCGGACATGGCTTAATCGTCTTATCGGGTCTTAGATGATTTCTTCTTAGCGTTACAAGTTTTTAAGTGAGTTTAAAGCAATATGTACCAGTGTATTTTTAACAAACAAAGTGCATCAAATTATTTAGAGAAATCTGAGATCGTTTACGTTTATATTTTTGTGATATTTTTCGTCAATTAAAAATTATTTGAATAAACATTCTCAAGTTATGTACAATAAAAAATATTATTGATTCATTACCAAATTAATTACTTTGACATTACTTTTATTAATAAATATTTCTTAGCAATGAAATTTAGACCTTGATCTGTTAATAAAAACCAGTTTTGTTGTTATTACTAAATTAGCAAACGTTTTTAACTTTACATCGCCAAAGGCAATTGAGATATAAAGCGTTTGTACAGATATTTGTAACGGACAGAAAAATATAGTGTTTTAAGTTATCGATCAATTCAAAATAACTTTCTGAGTCGGTTAAATGACCCATGTAACGCTGTAAATATTCAGCAAGTCACAAATCGGAAATATCTGGATAAAATTAGTTAATGATCGTTCTAATATTTCAAATAAATTTGGAATAAACAAAAAATCATGTACTAATTAGTGAGATTGAAAAATTCTTAACACACGTTTTTCATTAAATTTCATTGTACGTTGACAGAAAACTGATTCAAGTAGAGGAAATGATCCACATGATGTTTCTAAAGCCAACAATTAAAAATCATTTTCAAAAGAGCTCCCAACACAATCGGTTGAAATGCAGCTCAGTTTGCTTAGTGCTCGGACTATTTGATATAAAATGTTAAAGCTAATACAAGGTTTATAAACAAACAATGCTCAAAAGTTCAACTAAAGTCAAGTTTTCTAAAAACTATTCTTGCTGCATAATGGATGACGAACATGTTTTCTGGGAGATTTTTTGAAACTTTCTGGTCAAAAATTGTTCTTGGTATGACAAGCAATGTGCTGTTTCGGCACAAACGATTGACTTGACTGATGGGTTCAGTAAATACCAAAATTAATGTCACTCATTTTTGGTTTACAAGAACAATAATGTGATATTTGTACCAAATGAGGCGAATCTTTAAAAATGTGCGGCTAATGCTAAGACCAGAGAAGAGATATTGGTCTCTTGTTAAAAGAGAATTGTAGATCACAAAAATGGTATCCAAAAGTGCGGTAGATTTTAAACGCAGATGGACTAACCTGTTCGAGCAAAGGTATATACATATAGAAGTATACGCACATATTATTGACAGACTTAAATATATCTGTTGATCGGATCTCGATTTAAAACCAGCTGAACTGTAAGTTTTAGTGAACAAATCTTTTTTGAATTTTGTGGATATACACACAGAAAAAAATATGAAGCAAGATGATCAACATTGAACAAAGTTGATTTGAGAGTGAATAAATCTTTTTCATTTAGTTTAAATTTAAGATGTTTACGTTTGTGGTGAAATGATATTGCACATATTAGAAACATTCTAAATTTATATATGCAACGATAAATTTATAAAATAACTTTTAAGAACTAAAGTTTCGAGTAGTAAAATTTCAAAATTATTCCCAGGAAACTGTATTTTCTGTGAAACAATGTTAAATTAACATTTTTTATCTATGAAACAAAATCATAACAGAAAAATAATTAAATTATTTCTATTTAAGTTGATTTTACATTGAATTTTTTCTGTGTGTTTTAATACGATACTGTATGGTATTATATGGGTGTGCTTGAATAACTAAATTTATGTTAGAGGTCAATTAAATAAAATTAAAATTTAATAAACTGTAAATAAATTGTTTTAGTTTCTTATTTCGCTTAATAAATTTTCAATATTTGCTTAAGCTTCTTTACAAAAATTATTATATTTACGCTTATTAAGGTTTATTTAATTTATTACTAAACTACTAAAATTACTGTTGGTGACACTTTCTGAAATGAATAATGCGCGTTATACAAGCTATTGGAATATAAACTTTAACCCTTAATCTAATACCCTCTCAATTTATATTATCCAGTCGTACGTTTTCTACATTATCTACCTTTTTTCATTTGCTGTCAAAAGTGATTATAAAATTTGTATAATTTATAATTTAAAATAATTCATTTAAACTGATATGAATGAAAACAGTGTTTATTTTTATTTTTTGTTTTATTTTATTTTTGTAAAATTATTTATTAAATGTTTGTTTTGTATGTTTAATTTTTTATTTTATTTTAGAAGCGTTAGAAAAATGTTTATATTAAGTAAATATTTGATGTGTTAACTTCTATTTTTATAAAATAGAATTATGTAACAAATCGCGTGTATATTTTCTCACTCATTAAATATAAACTTATAATATTTAGTGGGAACGTTTAAAGGCAAACCTAAGAAAACTCCCTAGACACTCCTTGTCTTATGTGTTCTATTTGGAAAGATTAATGAAAAATATTTTTATATTTACGTGGGTAGGGAAAGGTCGGTTCACCCAAAGGCCATGGTGGTCCATTATGGTCACTTCATCCAACTTGAGCAGGGTTGGAATCCTGTAAATGAAGGAAAAAAGAAGAAAACGCTAGAAAGGAGAAAAATATACTTATTCCTAATCTTCATTGGTGCCTCCATTAATAATTAATTCCACCAGAGTTTAAACAATTAAATTTACACACCACACAAAATGAAGCAGTTCTTCGTTTTGATTTAGCAAAATCGGACCAAGAATAAACAAAAATGTTGAAGAAAGTTGGAATTAATTATACTTCGAAGCATGTTTTTTGTAAGCATGTAAACATATCCCAGTAAACATTTTATTTTTGTGAAAGAATTATTCTGAGGTTTAATCCCGTTCATTACATTCTTCCGCTTAAATAAAGTGCTTTTTAATTATACGAAAAACTTTCAGGTTTGTTCGGTTAGAAGTTCTTCTAGGTTAGACAGGTTATGACTTGGGTCGTGAAGACAATTTCAAGTTACCTGAAGCGAAAATGAGTGGAAAGAAGAGAGAAAGTGGAGATGAAAAGAGAGCGAAGTTAAGAATCTAAGAAGAGAAGTATAAAATAAGTAGTAGGTAGATAAATGTGTGGAGTCGAAATAAAAAATTATAAATGGGAGAGTGCTGCATTTGGTATATCAATAAATACCACAGAAACCCGCGAAGAGTCTAAGGAGGAATCCGCAATCGGGAATAAAATCACAAAACTATCAGAGATTACAAGGAACTGCAGCCCCTGAAGGCTGCATGTATTCCAAAGCGACAACATCTAGATGCTGCAGCTACTGTGTCCCTCAATGTAGTTCTTGAGATCTTAAGTAGGATTGGCGTTCTAACTAATCTTGGCCATACCATTCTGGTAAGCAGACAAGTTGGTTTATTATTCCGTACGTGTCTTACATACAGTGAGTGATAAAACACACAGGCGATCAGTGTTTTCGTTCTTTAGCTCTTTTTTGCCAGGGCATCAGTCTGAAGTCTTATTTCTTTTAAAGAGGGAATTTTTTGCTATCAGTTTTCCTAGGTCGCTCAATAATTTTGACTGTTGTTGTTTTCCCATTTTCACTTTTAATATCCCCCGAAGTTATTAATTTGTTAATGTTCAAATGATTTGGTATACGTAAAAACGATATATGTGTACCAATAAATATTATAGAAATGTTCATTAATTAATCTAAAGAGAACAATAATGCAAATACTTCAAATAAAACTAATAAATAGTTTAAAAAATTTTAGAAATTTTAATTAAATTCATTTTGTTCTTTTTTATCTCGTAGATTATCCCCATTGCTGTAGGCATAGTGGCCGTAGTAGCTGGTGCTGTTATTATTCACTATTTAATCAATAAAAAATCCACAAAGAAACCCCGCCCAGAACCAAATAGAACAGCACGTTTACGTACTTTAATCGATGCTAATGATAAATATCAATTACCTTTGATTGAAAAAGAAGTTTTAAGTCATGATACTCGCCGTTTCCGTTTTGGTTTACCCTCACATCAGCACATATTGGGTTTACCAGTGGGACAACATATCCATCTTATTGCCACCATTGATAATGAGCTAGTGATACGTCCTTATACACCCATTTCATCGGATGATGATGTGGGTTATGTTGATTTGGTGGTTAAAGTATATTTCAAAGATACACATCCCAAATTTCCAGCTGGTGGAAAAATGTCCCAATATTTAGATCAAATGCAAATTGGTGATAAAATTTCGTTCCGTGGTCCTTCGGGCCGTTTACAATATTTGGGTAATGGTAATTTCTCCATTAAGAAATTGCGTAAAGATCCTCCTAAAACTGTGAATGCTAAACGTGTTAACTTGATTGCTGGTGGTACTGGTATTACTCCCATGTTGCAATTGGTACGTGATGTTTTAAAGCATAGTGACAAGGATAAAACAGAATTGGCTTTATTATTTGCAAATCAAGTAAGTATTTCTTTTTCTATTTTATTTTTTATGGAGTTAAATAATTGTGTTTAACTTTTGCATTTTTAGAGCGAAAAGGATATTTTATTACGCAACGAACTCGATGAATTAGCTAAAAAACATCCTGATCAATTCAAAGTTTGGTATACTGTTGATAAAGCTGGTGAAGGTGAGTATCATATTTGATTTTTTGTTTTACTTCATAATCATATTTTTATTATTATTTATTTTTGGTATTTTTTATAATTATTTTTATTGTATTTTTTTAATTAATGATTACTTAACTTATTTTAAGATTTTCTTATAATCATTAGTTATTATTTCAAGTACAAAGTTTTACCTTATTAAAAAATTTTTTATTGCCATAATTTAGAATATAAGTTGACACTAAATATAAATTTAATAGATAGAAAATATGTAGAATAAACCCCATTTTTAAAGTGTTTAATTCTTTTGAAAATAAATGTGTAATAAGAAAAATATTTTTTATTTATCTATTTAAGCTAGAAAGTCGAAGTATGTAGCTCTCATAAAAAAACCCACTTTCAAGAATTTACTTTGATCCCCATAAATCTCAAACAACTTCAATATTGTAATAATATACTGCAGAATTAGTATATATATTAACTTAACAAAATAGTCTCATGGTTTAAATTTCATACAAATATGAATATCATGGTGATATTTTGAGCAGGTATTTGTCAGTTAATATTAAGAATCAAATTCTATATATCCTAAATGATTGACGATATTATGTAGCCAATCTTTAACGACTTTTTCAATAATATGTCATCCCGGAGATCATTTGTGATTCATTGCGAAATCCTCAAGAAGTGTAAGAAATGTCCTGTTGGAAAAAAGTTAAAAGAAGGAAACAAATACTAAAGAAAACAAAACCCATCCGTACTATTCACTATAGAAAACTTTTTAACAATTCTATACCATTTATGAAATCTAATAGGATTTAAAACCTTAAACGCCTTAAATCCTTAATTCCCATGACAATTGGACAACAACAACAACCCTAAATCGTTGGGAGCTATCAGTTTGTCAACTTCCACTCTATTATTTGTTTAATAATAAAGTACGAACATTGAAAAAAATACTTATTTTGAAAATTCATTTCTTAAAACGTGAGAGTTATGACGATGTTTTGTGTTGCATAGAGCAGAAACTCCTTTTATAAAAGTCTTTATAATTTTCGATCCTTTTATATTTCCATTCACTATCTTTTGGTTTGCTGGCATTCCCAATATTTTAGGTTCTTTTGTGTTTCTGCTTTAAAATGTTGACATTTAAAACGTACTTTTGTTCCGAGTTACATTCATTTAATACCAACATTTGTTCGCATTGAAAACCAACTTTATTTGATATTTTATTAAATTAATTTTAACAATTTCATAATTGCGGACCAGTTGTCAATTCACACCTCTACAGGTGTTTTCCTTTTCGAAGCGATTGAATCACTTTACAATTTAAATGAATTACAAATTTACATATTTTATACTCAATACAGTAAAGGGGTTTGGAATATTATGATATTTGTGTGTTGAAGTAATAGTTTTATAAACTCTTTTCAGTATAAAGATTGATTTCATCGAGCAGTGGCATCTAAGATGAATCCTATAGAATTTGGTCATGATCTGTAAATTTCACATAAATGTTTTGTCATGATAATTTGTAAAATAAGCATATTTTATGCAAGTAAACTAGTAAAAACCAATTTCCATGATGATCTATTCATAATATTTTAATCTCCCTTATGGTCTATGGTGTTATACAGTCAAACTTGAACTTCTATTTCATTTTTAATTGATTTATTTTGTTACGAGCAATAAAAGTTTTAGGAGAGGAATATTTTTTAATCATATAAAATAGAAAAACGAAGATTTTTTGCGATTTTTATCTGGCACCACTTTTGTAGGTTATTATATAATTCATCTTGGAACCCATAAAGTATATATTCTTGCTTCAAATAAAAAAACTAAGCTAAGTTTGTCTGACTGTCTGTTGGAAACATCTCATGCCTAGAATAATTGTCCGATTACAATGAAATTTAACCACATTGTTTATTGTTCCAAGCTGTTTGGTATTGGAAGCAAACAGCTTCGTCTATTAGCAAAAATTTATAAGGAGTGAGATCGAAAAATTATTATTATATTTTTATTAAAACTAAACCACTTTTTAGTCACTAGTTACGAAATTTTTATAGTGCTCGTAGTTACTTTCCTCGAACTGGTATTCCATTTCCATTTTAAATCTACCACACTTTTGGACATCTTTTTGTGCTCTTTTTATAATTCTCTTTTAATAAGGAACCAATATCTCTCCACTTTCTTGGTGCAAATATTGACAGAATGCTAAGTTCGGCTAAAAAGAAGTGGACACATTATGAATTCTTATGTATGTAAACAGCTTTTTTGTAAGCAATTTTTGATAAAATTGGCTTCTTTTGCTTTCCATACTAAAAACATTTCTTCAACATTTCCTCGAGCATCAGCAACATAAAATTATTGACCAAGAAGTTGCGAAAATCTGCCAGAACATACTGCTGTATTTTTGTCCTCTAAGAACTTTTTGAACCTTGTAATTTTTAACATGCGTTACCTTTAATTTTTCGTACCAAATATTCCGAGCACTGAGCTACCTAAACCAGGTTTTCTATCAATGGACAATTTCATCCGGTATTGTTTTATAATATGGAAACAATTTGACGGCAGACCTTAGAATGTTCGGGAAACTTTTTGTAGTGAGCAATTCTATTGAAATGCTGACAATTATCTAATTGTCCAAATGTTCCTTTTGTTTAACATTAATTTTTTAATAATGTTGGACAATAAAATTGTTGGCTCCGGTACCAACATTTTCAGAGAATTTCGAGAATATGTTACCTTATTTTACTGTTTATATAAAGTTTTTTGCGGAATCGGCTGTTAAATTAGATTTCTAATATAATGTGAATGTTTCCATTATGGGGTATTTAAGATTCTGTACTGCCGAATAAAACATTCATACTTTTAATATTTAATTTGTTAATCGAATAGTCTTGTATCAATGAACCAAATGTGAATCTGTTTCCTGAGAAAAGAAAAAAAGTGAATTAAACATTTTTTGTTTTCTTCTGAACAAGAGATTGATCAAAGATTTAACAGGTGGAATATAATAAAACGTACAACTTTATTGTTTTAAATTTTTTACAGAATTGTAAATAATTTTTTTAAGTGTTATTTTGGACTTTTATTTTTTGCTTAACATTTTTCGTTATAATTTCTTTCTTTTCATTTTCCAATTATTTTAACATAAAAGAACATAATTAATATACCAAAAATGTTCTATAATTCTTTTTGAAAATATTATTTTTTTAAAAAATGCTGCCCAAAAAATACGGACACCACGACGAAAACGTAAAGGTTGGACATATAATACTGGCTATATAAATGATGATATGATGAAAGATCATTTGTATGGGCCAGCTGATGATACGTTATGTTTACTATGTGGACCACCACCAATGGTTAATTACACCTGTATACCTGGTCTCGATAGGCTGGGCCATAAAAGTGAAATGCGTTTTAGTTACTAAAGAACATCAGAAAAGAAACAAATATTGAAACAGAACACCATAAATAAATAATGTTCTATGTAGTAGAGAAATGTTAAATGGTATCTGTAGATAAAATATATTGTGTGTTTTTACATTACAGTTTATCTGTTATAATTATTATATTTATATTTATAATATAATTTAATTTATTTAATTTATTTACTTAATGCTGCCTTCATGTGTATAATTTAAATAAGGTATATTTATATTTTATGCCCTCCACCACCACAAGAGTTGAAGAGGGTACATTAACTTTGTCATTCCGTGTATAATGCTCAGAAGGAATCATTTCAGATACTATACCGTATACATATATTCTTGCATCAAATCAAAATCTAAGTCGATTTAGCTATGTCCGATTGCATTTTCGTCTGTCTCTCTGTTTATCTGTCTGTTGGCACGTTCACATCCACAATAATTGTTAGTGCTTCATTAAATTTTTCTGAGTATTTGTTATAGTCCTGAGAAGTTTCCTTTTTAAAATCAGCAGAATCGGTTTAGTACATTAAAAGATGTATACCGATATGATGTAACCTCTAAGTTCAAGCGAAGAACTTTCGTAAAAGACGACAAATTGGAATAAATTTCTGCCGTTATATTCAATTATGTGAACTTCATTAACATTTCAAAAATTATCAAAATCGGTTCAGTAGAAAAAAAGGTTATAAATAAAAATATAACTAATTTTAATACTCATTAAGTGTTCCTGTGTTATATTTAAGAAAAGCTTTTATATATTGTATACGTTTGTCAGTATATAGGTAAGTGTGTATGTACTAAACACAACATAAGCATTTGTGGTGGAGGGTATTGAAGATTCGGCATAGTTGAATATAGCATTCTTACTTGTTTTGAATTTGAATGAATATTACAAAAAAATTTCGTTTTTTTATTACAGGCTGGACCTACAGTGTTGGTTTTATCAACGACATGATGATTAAAGTTAATTTGTTCCCCGCCGATGATTCTACCATTACTTTAATGTGCGGTCCACCACCCATGATTAATTTCGCCTGCAATCCTGCTTTAGATAAATTGGGTTATCATCCAGATAATAGATTTGCTTATTAAATTAATTAACTAATGTAATTGTCTCGTCCATTATACGTTTTTTTACATAAATTTTCTATAAATTTTTTATTTGCATTTCTTTATCTTAAACAAATTTTTTTAATTTTCAATAAATTAACTTTGTTAATAAGTGTTATTTTTTTTGGAATTCTAAATGGTATCAAATACTATTCTTATTTTTGGCTGTTTTTTATATTGTGAACAAAAATCTTCTTTTTTTGTGTAAAAGAAATATGCGCAAATTTATTTTTTATAAAAATGGAAATAAAAAACATGAATTGTTGTAATACTTAACATCATTATATTTGTAATTCATTATATAATTCATTTATTTAAATAAAAAATACAAAACAAATCATATGTTATATGTATTTCTTTTATATGCAATTCAATTTATAAAATTATCTTATCTTTTTATTAAATGAAATCTTATCATTTCATGATTTTTTTATACTTCACTCCATTTATGATTTATTTAATTAATTTTTAGCTTAAATTATGAAATGGTAATCGTAAACAATTATTTTATATTGAATGGGTCATATGTTATCTGTTATATGATTTTGGTAAATATTTGGATTAATTTTTATACCCTATACCACCATAGGTGATGGGGGTATTATGCATTTGTGCAATTGTTTGTAGCGGCCGGTAAATAAAGTCCTACCACCATTTCCTAAAATACCGTTTACTACAGAATCACTTCCTGGTTCGATTTAAGCATATCCGCTCGGCTGGTTGTCCATGTAAAGTTTGATTAGAAAGTACAAGGGCGTTGCCTATTGAAATTAGTTATGATCCTACCATTATATCATGTAGGCCCTATACAAATGTTCCCTTGAAATGGGTTTTTAGCCCTAAATATAAAACGATTTTAACGGGCAGAAAATATAGTCCTACCACCATTTTCTAGTATAATGTTTTCTTCCTGATTCGATTTAAGCATATCCGTCCGGCTGGTGGTCCATGTACAAGGGCGTTGTTTATTGAAATTAGTTATGATCGTACCATTATTTTATGTAGGCCCCCAAAATGGTTTTTTAGCCCATAAAATTCCTAAATATAAAACAATTTTAAAAATTAAGTCTTATAATATTCTAAAACGATGTGCCAAATTAAACGATGATCGGTACATTATTTCTCATAGGTCCCATACAATCATTCTTCCAAAAATCATTTTGAAACTTATAAATCGCACATATTTTAATACTACTTAGTCTAATTATAAATTTAAGCCAAAAACGCTATGCAAAATTATACGAAGGTCGGTCCATTATTTTTTCTAACTTCCATAAAACCCTACAGATAAAATTCCTTTTAAAACGCATAAATGTTAGTATCATAATAACCTAATAACCTATTATACTCATAAGTATGTGGTGTAGGGTATTACATAGTAGGGCTTAAGCGACTATAGCATTTTTAGTTGCTTTTTTGTGATGAAGTTGTATTTGTGAAACACATTAATTATGATTAATGTCAAATAAATGAATATATTATTAATCCGATAAAAATAAGTGACCAGAAAAAATTACGCACTGAAATTATTACATGGTTTTAACAAAACCCACATGGTCCTGCAAAAAGTTAGATAAGCATTTAAAAGACTGTCTTCAAACTGTTTCCATTGTAATGAAAGCCTGGTTCAGGTGAAAGGAATGGTCGCCATGATTTTTGTAAAGCCAGAGAAATGGAAAGTATTTTCAAAGAGCTTCCAATGAATCCAGTAGAAAAGCAGCCAGACTCGTTCACTATTTGGTACGAAAAATTAAAGCAAATGCAGGTTTATAAACATTGAAGGTTAAAAAGTTCCTGCCAGGAACGTTGCTAAAAATTAAGAAGCCAAAATTAGAGCACGGAAATTAAAGTCTAGTTTTCTAAAAAAATATTCTTGCTTTATAATGGATGATGATTCGTATGTTGCAGCAGATTTTTCGTAACTTCTTGGCCAACAATTTTGTGTTGCTGGTGCTCGAGGGAAAGTTAAAGAAAAGTTAGGCCCAAAGCAGTCACAATTTCTTAAAAAGTTCTTGATATGACAAGCAATTTGTAGTTGGTATCCTGTGACCTTTGAGTGGTACAATAACATAATGTGATATTTGTACCAAGAGAGCAAATTTCCAAACTGTCTGGAGCTAAGGATGGATATTGGTCTTTTGTTAAAAGAGAATTTAAAAGTATAAAAAAGGTGTCCAAAAGTTTGGCAGTTTTTAAATCGAGATAAAACTGTAAGTTTAGTGTTTTCGTTTAATTAACATATATGTATGTTAAGAACTTCCCGTTCTCGATCCTTTATAGAGTAAAGCAGCCCTGCAGTCTACATGATAGCAGGAAGTCTACTTATAGTTTGTTGTAATTTGTATTGGATTTGTGAGACATTTCTTGAGGTACATTGTTCTGATGCCAACTAAATAAATGTTTGTTATTTGTGCATAAACATTCAGATAGTATTTTCGAATTTAAATATTTCTCTATTTATATAAAATAAAATGTTCCCTTAAAACTATAAAATCCCGTAATACCATTATTAACCTGCAATTAATTGATATTCAAATTTATTTCTGTTGACCTGTTGTCACTTTCAATTCAATTCGTTAACAAATTTTATACAAATTAATTCGCCACCACATAACGCCATACAAGTTGATTGAAATACAATTTTGTATTTCATAAATATTTAATTTTCTTTATAAAAAAAATTAAAATTAAATACGAAAAAAAGTATACAAACGAATATAACAGAATAAACAAATAAATGAAATGATGTTATGATGAACATTTTTCTAGTGGGTTCTTGATTCGGGAAAATGATCCCGAAAGTTAGCATGGGCATTCTGGAGAGATAGGCTGTTCCTTGTGGGAACTGATGTCGGAAAATGTGGTCACTTCGGAAATTTTTTTCTTAGCGTTTCACATGAAAAGTTAGACAAAGTTAATATACATTCTTCACCACTTGTAGTGGTACAGGATACAAAAATAGAATGCTTTTTCAAAAGAGCTCGCAACAAATCCGGTGCTCAGTGATCGAACTAATTGGTGCGAAAGTGTAAAAAGGCTGAAAACGTTGAACACTGTTCAAAATTTAGGCAGAAAGTCCGTCAGAACTAATGTTCTGACAGATTTTTCGCAACTTCCTTCGTAATAATTTTATGGTGGCTGATGCTTAAGAGAAAGTTTAAGAAAACTTTCGGACCCAAAAGCATTCAACATTTCCCAAATAGTTCTTTGTATGGCAAGCAATATTCCGTAGTGGCAAAAGATGCCGAAGATGATGTACCTGTTCGAGTAATATGACTGTAAGTTAGTTAGTTGTATGTTACGGTTAACTTCTTTCTAAATCCAGTTAGTTTTTGTTGAAAAGAATTAGAAGAGTTCTTTTTTTGGAATTTTGAGGTTAAGTGTATAACATGTTTGCTAATAGATTGATATAGATTAGGTCGACAAGAAACAATGTGGCCAAATTTCATTGAATTCTAATATTATTTATTGGATTTAGATGATTTGTTCTTGGCGTTACTCTTATTTCTACTTCACATCGTGGTCGTCAAATGTAACTCCCAAAATCCGTGGGTGGTTAACAGCCGGTTATGGTGACTAAATTTATATTTACTTCTTTTGTTCAGGCGGCGTAGAGTGTTGCAGTTGATTTAACTGGTGAAAGTTTCGAGTCTCATGCAGTGAAGAAGTTCTTGAACTCAACTCTATGGCCCGTTTCTGTACAGTCGCCCGCACATGTTATCACGTCAACTCCGGGAGAAGGTGCTGGGAATTTCTAAAGGTAGAAGTTAAACAAGTGTGTTGAATCTACTTGTTTACTCTACGGAGTTGTGATTTTTGTCTCGAAATTCAATGAATTAGTGATGTCCACTCAGACAGGATATCCGGGAAGAGAATTTTATAGCTGACAGTATGAAAAACTTTTGATAGGTCAAGAGTCACAATGATTGTACGTTCGCATGGTCTCTGCTGGTTTAAGTCATGTGCAATTTTGAATAATTACTGTTGTTGTAGCTGCTGTAGGGGCAGGAAAAGGGGCTCGAGATTCTTTGCGAATGGTGATAGAAGAGAAATCGACCTGTAAGATTCTCCCTATTATATCATTCCCGAAAAATTGTTTGGCTAAAGGCTTTGACCCCTGCAACTTAAGAAAAAATATACCTTCATCACCACTTGTGCTTGTGGAGGGTATAAAAAACGATTCCACTGTGCATTGTACCACCATTATAAAATATATTGTTCCTGACATTTTGCGTTTTCAAAATTCTTCTACATAAAAAGAAAAACTCTTTCATCTTCTGGAGCAATCAATTTGTCAATTTTTATTTTTTATGGCATTTTTTTATTATAATAATTCAAAATATATATTTATGATTAAAAAATAATTAAATTATGTTAATAATAAAAGTAGATTAGTAAGTGTACGTGTGTGTGAGAGACAGTAAAGAATTATATTTATAAAATAATAAGCGTCTTTTGTTTTTTATTAAGAAAATTTATAAATATTTGAATTGTTTTAACCGGAAAAGAAATGCTTTAATAAAAAAATAGATAATTTTCAAATCAGGCTAAAGCATAATTTAATACTTCAAATTAAGCTTCTTAAATTATACAATTTTGAATTAAGCTTAATTTAAAACTTTGTTTTTATTTTTATATCTTTAAATTATGGAATATATATATATTAAGATATCTATTAAAAGGATAATGAGTCGTCAAGTGTATTGAGTTTGTATCATTTGTTCAAGAGCTTAATGTATAGAGCTTTTGTTGCTTAATTAAAATGTGCTAAAATTTTACTTAAGTAGTATGATGAAGAGAGGCGCGTTTATGATTTATAAATCTTAGTTTTTTTTATTAAATTATATGTTTTATACTCAAATTTTTCACATGTTTCTGTTTTGTATTCTATAAAGTCGTTATCAAAATGATATTTTCCAACTTATGTCAGCATGTTTACGATTCGTTTTTAATCAATTCATTGTTCTCAAAATTGCAAAAATTAATTATTTTCATAAATAAAGTTTATATCTCTGCTGAGAGAGGAGGCTTTATAAAAGATTTGTTATTCGCTACTGGTGAGTTTTAAAAGTATTACAATTCGTACTTTTATTGCCCAATTATCACAACTCCAAATATGTATTGAACTTTAGTTTTAATTATTGCTTGAGCAACAGTGTTTTCGCTGTTCAAAGACGTTTCTAAATAAGCAATAATGTGGATAATAAGAACCACAATATTGCTTTCTAATTTCAATGAATAATAAAGTGTTTGCTCAGCAGCTGAAAATATATTTTTGAAATTTCATATAGGAAAATTTCATATCGAAAATGTTCTATAGGAAAATTTGGTGTCGAGAATTTTCAGTAGGAAAATTTGATAACAGCCATTGGAAATTATAATTAGCTACTGATGTCTTTTAAAAATCTTAGAATTAATTTCTTTACATATCGTTCTTTTATTGCCCGATTTACGCAACTCCAAACATGTATAAAATTTCTGTTGTTCAACGATGTAAATAAATTACCAATAATGTAGAAAATAAAGTTCATAATATTGTTTTCTAATTTCAAAGACTAAAAATATATGTTTTGAGGAAAAATATTGAATACAGCAAACTTGAGTTGGATATGAAATTTTACCTAAAAATTGCTCTGAGAGAGACTCAGAGCTTTTAGAAGAACTTGAAAGTAGTACGGTATTTAGTAATCGGCATATCAAGAGATTTTCATTCTGGAACAGATTATTTAGCAACATCTTTTTATTTATTTCCTATATTCCTTTCAGAACTTTATGCTTCATTTCAAATTTTCTTTGTATCATAATTTTTATAATTTTTTGTATATTTTTTTTAAGATTTTTTTTTTGGTTCACAGAACTTAAAAACAGTGACAAAAAACAATTAGTTTTTACAATATATAAATAATAAAAAAGATGACGACTACAGATGTCATGACATTTTACATATTAAAAAAATATAGAATTATTTATATATTTAAAGAATTTCATAAGAGTATATAAATTGTAGGTGTA
Source organism: Cochliomyia hominivorax (assembly GCA_004302925.2). NCBI lineage: Eukaryota > Metazoa > Arthropoda > Insecta > Diptera > Calliphoridae > Cochliomyia > Cochliomyia hominivorax. Next base: position 73,182,809 of record PYHX02000413.1, on the reverse strand, counting down.
AAAATAGAAATAATGAATTAATTAGCATTACAAATATACGAACTTAAAATTAACAAAAATATATATAATTATAATTTTTTCTAATGGCAAATAAATACAGCTTTTTTGGGGAAATACTAAGAATTATAAATCTTTTCAAAATGGCAAAACATTTGAATTTTGTCCTAAAAGATATAAATTTTGTATTTAAAATTATATTTAGATTTTCTTTATAAGAAAATTTTGTTTTTTTTTCTAAATCTTTTTCTGTTTTTTTTTTTTCAGTCAGAATTTTTTATAGAAAGCGTGATATTTTATTTGCCATTTTATTTATTGTATTTTTTAATGTTTATAAATTATTTCTTTTAAATAAATATTTTTAAATTACATTTAAAAAGAAAGACACAAAATTAAGTATAAATATTATTTTGTGTACGTGTGTTTAAATGGTCTACATATGTTTTTGTTAATATTGTTGTTGTTTTGCTTTTTGTTTAAAATAAAATAAAAAAATGTTAATAATAGAAATTAAAATCAATGAGAAATTTTTTATATAAAAAATTATAGCTAAAAATCTTAAATTTCTTATTGTGTTTCTTATGTTTTTAATTTAATAATAAAAAACGAAAAAAATACATAAAACAAAAAATGATAATTTTTTTATTAAATTAAAACTTAAAAAACAAATTCACTTTCGACGAAGATGATGTTGTTGCATTAGACCCTGAAGCTGCTGCAAGGGCATTTAATTGTTGTTCTTTACTTTTTTCAGACAATTCATTGTATTGTTTTACAATTTCATCAAATTGTTCTTCAGAGATTTTTTGTGGTGTTAATGTGGATACTTGACGGTATCTGTAAGATAAAACAAGAGAATAAGAAATTATTAGTTTGGAAAATTAAGAAAAGTTTTGTTGGGCCTAAAAGTATGCTTTTAATAGATTTAATTATTGCAATATTTATTAATTAGGTTGCCAGATGTTTTCTAATATTGAAAAATTTCTATAAAAAAATTTGATATCGAAAAATTTTTATAAGAAAATTTTGATATTAAAAATTTCTATAAGAAAATTTTGATATTAAAAATTTCTTCAAGAAAACTTTGATATCGAAAAATTTCTATACGAAAATTTTGACATTGAAAAATTTCTATAAGAAAATTTTGATATCGAAAAATTTCTATAAGAAAATTTTGATATCGAAAAATTTCTATAAGAAAATTTTTATATCGAAAAATTTCTATAAGAAAATTTTGATATTAAAAAATTTCTTTAAGAAAAATTTCTAGAAGGAAATTTTGATTTTGAAAAATTTCTATAAGAAAATTTTCATATTGAAAAATTTCTATAAGAAAATTTTGATATTAAAAAGTTTCTATAAGAAAAATTTCTAGAAGGAAATTTTGATTTTGAAAAATTTCTATAAGAAAATTTTTATATTAAAAATTTCTATAAGAAAATTTTGATATTAAAAAAATTTCTATAAGAAAATTTTGATATTAAAAATTTCTAGAAGGAAATTTTGATTTTGAAAAATTTCTATAAGAAAATTTTGATATTAAAAATTTCTATAAGAAAACTTTGATATCGAAAAATTTCTATAAAAAAATTCTGATATTGAAAAATTTCTATAAGAAAATTTTGATATCTAAAAATTTCTATAAGAAAATTCTGATATTGAAAAATTTCTATAAGAAAATTTTGATATCGAAAAATTTCTATAAGAAAATTTTGATATTAAAAAATTTCTTTAAGAAAAATTTCTAGAAGGAAATTTTGATTTTGAAAAATTTCTATAAGAAAATTTTGATATTAAAAGTTTCTAAAAGAAAATTTTGATATAAAAATTTTATAAGAAAATTTGATATTAAAAATTTCTATAAGGAAATTTGATATTGAAAATTTCTATAAGGAAAATTTGATACGAAAATCTTTCAATAGGAAAATTTGATATCGAACATTTTTATGGGGAAAAAAAATTTTCTCAAATATTTTACTTACTTTTCTGCTTTGTACTTCTCCTGTATAGCTTGTTGTGGCAAAGTTACAGCAGCATTATGACTCTTACACAAACACAGGAAGACTTCCTTTAAATCCTCCAAACGATAAGTAGTTATTTCTTCCAACTCCTCGGACCAAATGGGTAAATTGCATAAATGACGGGCCAAAGCCAATGAAGCAGCCGATATCATTGAAGGATAGAAACGTAAATAAGGATCAGCCTCAAGCAAAGATAATTCAGCAATGTACTAAAAAATAATAAAGAAAAATTATTAAAACATTTATTGTCTTTTTTGTTTTTAAATACACAATTCGAACTAAAACTTACCAAAGTCAAGAATTTAACTTTATCGGGTATATCAACTAAAACGGAATAGGTGTTAATGAAAACGTAAGCAGTGGGTGTACATAAATCGAAAGCTAAAATTTTCAATATAATCTGTTCCATGCGTAAAACTTGAGCCTTGTTATAGGTGTCATCGGTAATGAAAACAAATTCAGCTACATCTGGTGGATAGATTTCTTCATATTTGCTGTAAGAGAGAGGGAGATAGAAAATTTAAAATAAATTTTGTAATATTTTAAAGTAAATTTGTTTTAATATTTTTTATTATTTCCCCCTTTTTTTTTGATATATATTTGCACATTTCATTACAATTGTATGTAGAGTATTAACTATGTTGTTAAAAGTGCTATAAAAACAAAGAAATGAAAATGAAAATAAAATTGAAAAAATCATTTTTCAAACTAGTTGTTTATCAATAATGCAGCAGCAACATGTACTCTTTAGCAATGCAGTAAACAACAGAACAATTCAAACTCCCAGTAAACAGAAAACCGCAGTAACAAGGATTCAATATAAAGAGGAAAATATAATAAATTCAAAAGCAACATATATTGGGTGATATAAAAAGTATTTGAGGTTAAATTAAAACGTTAATAACAAAAAAATGACTTAAGGTCTACAACATATTTATGTTTGTTATTGAATGGACAAATGGACAAATGTTTGTAGAAATTATTCCAAAATCAGATAAAATACGTAATAAAATTATTAAGTTATTTGAACAAAAACCCATCTTGGCCCTACAAAAAGTTGGTCAAGTATTAGAAGGTTTCTTGTCAATCTATTTCCAATATTATTAAACAACAAAACTTGTCCGTTGATAGAAAACCTGGTTCAGGTAGATGGAATGGTCCACATGATGTGGACTATTGGTCCGAAAAATAAAAGCTAAAGCAGAATATTGCTACGAAATAAAGATTCTGACAGGAAAACGACTACAAATTTAGAAACGAAAATCAGAGCCTGGAAATGGAAGTCGAAAGGAATGTTCTGGTAAATTTTTCGCAACTTATTGGTAAAAATGTTGATTTAAATGGTCCACATGATGTGGACTATTGGTCCGAAAAATAAAAGCTAAAGCAGACTATTTGGTACGAAAAAAAGATTCTGACAAGAACACGACTACAAATTTAGAAACGAAAATCAGAGCCTGGAAATGGAAGTCGAAAGGAATGTTCTGGTAAATTTTTCGCAACTTATTGGTAAAAATGTTGATTTAAATGGTCCACATGATGTGGACTATTGGTCCGAAAAATAAAAGCTAAAGCAGACTATTTGGTACGAAAAATAGATTCTGACAAGAACACGACTACAAATTTAGAAACGAAAATCAGAGCCTGGAAATGGAAGTCGAAAGGAATGTTCTGGTAAATTTTTCGCAACTTATTGGTAAAAAAGCAAGAAGTCAACTCATTTGTACAAAGGGCTCTATAATACCAAATGTACATCAAGATATGTTTTTTAAAAAGGCTGCTTCCATTTATAAGATTTCTTAATGTGTCCATTTATTTTTGACCTTATTTGCCATCCTGTCACAGAATAATAATGAGGCATTTTTATCAAAAGAGGCAAATTCAATTCAAAACTGCCCAAAGCTATGGTCAATGAAAAGATAGTGGGCACAAAACAGGTATACAAAAGTGTGTTAGATTTTAAACGGAGATGCGGTACCTCTTGAGAAAGTGTCAGAAAGCTCTATAAAAACGTTAGTAGAAGGGTTTCCAAGAAGTTTTAAAATCATCAAGTTATAAAAACTAGAAATTTATTTTTTATTAAACAATAATTCAATCCAATTAAAAATAATTAAAATTATAAGTTTAGTTGTTTAAGAAATAAGAGTCAATATCTTTACAATAAGAGAAATATCACAATCTAATCGTGCATACTCTCTTTAACAGAATTTGAAAATCAAAATTCAGAAAAATATACAGACACTTTTTACATGACCCTATATTTCGATATAATTGTGTATATTGGGTATAAAGCTATTTGTGTGTGTGTGTGTTTGTTTCCACTTACATATAAATATATATTGTTAGCAAATACATCAACAATATATCGTCGATACAGAGAAGTACAATTTGTTTTAGGGGATGTTGCAAATTAATGGTTAAATATTAAAGAAACAAATTGTTAAAAATTTATCAAATTTCTTTGATAAACTTTTCCCCCAAATAATAAATATGTATAATGTTAGGGAAAATTTGAAAATAAAACCAATTTTCTTATAAATTTTGTAAGATTATTAGGAAAAAAATTCATCAATAATAACTCTACAATCTCAATGACATTAAAAATTTTAACTTTTGGAAAGTTTTACCATTAAAAACTAATTAAGATTTAGTAATTTTTCTATAGTTTAATCTGTTAACAAATTGTATAAATCTTGTAACAACAAAAATAGCCAACAACTCCCTTTATATTTTTTCCAATAAAGTTTTTTTCATATTTTTATAAAAAGTAAAAGTTTGTACATCTCGTTTATAAATTGTTTGTCAGGGTAAAAAATATAAAATTTGAAATGAAAAAAAAAAAAAAAAAAAAAAATCGTTACCAACAATTCAACATCAACCGCAACAAATCGCTGTCAATCTTTAAGAAGTTAAAGTAAGGAAACATAAGGAAAAAAACAAGTCGGTTAAAGTCTGTCAATATAATACCCTACACTAGAGATGAGCGATATTTTCACCACTGAGATTTAATCGTTGTGATTGGTAAATTACTGGTAACTACAGTGACTGAAATTATTAAATAACAGTTACTTAAAATGTCGTTCTTTCTTCTTTAGTTGCATACTTAAATGTATTTTTTTTTATTTTTTGACAGCAATTCATCTCTAATAGAGACTCCAGTGTGATATCTAATAAAGACTTCAATTTTCAAAGGAAGCAATGTCCTCTGTCTTCATCTAGAAAGAAAATTATTGGTGCACAGTGTGAACTCTAATAGAGATTCCAATTTTTAAAGAAAATAATATCATCTGTCGTCTTTTACTTCTTTTGTTTTTCGAGATTTTTAATATTTTATTCAAAATATTCTTGTTTTCCTTTGAAATACTGCGATCACTGTCACTGTTCCCAAAAACAGTGATTTTAAAATCGATTTCACTGGGTACGATGTACGATAAATCGACAGAGAGGCTTTAAAGGAAGCTAAATTAGAGAGGTCATTTGTTACGCCTCCTACTACTGAGGTCCTGTACTCGTCCAAATCAACTCTTAAACAACTTAGTTCCATCTAATATTATTAATATATCTCTATCAGTTCAAAAGTAATTAATTAAAAAATACATTATTTTGGAATCATGTATGTGGTGGTGTGGGATATAAGTATTTTTTTTTAATACAAGAGTTAAATAAAGTAAAACTTTTATCGTTTAAGTCTGACTATATAATGCCCTACACCGAACATTGTTAAAATGACTGAAAAGGTGGTACTGTCTCGACTGGAATATTTCAAGAGTTCAAAAACGTTCTTTTTTTGAAAAAATTATGAAACTTTTGGAACAGTTAGAGAGATCTAAATAAAATTTTCCAAATCGACATACCAGTGTGGCTTTAGAGTTTAGACAACTTTGTAGGGTCAACAACTGCAACTACGACTATACTCCTCCGAATCAACTCTAAAGCATTTTGGTTCCATACGATATTGTTAAAATATCTCTAACAGTTCAAAAGTTACGAAATTAATAAAAAATTAAACCATTGTGTGGTGGTGTAGGGTATAAAGTAACATTTTTGTTAAGTTAGATTGTAAAGCAAATCTGGTGAGAGAAAGTATGTTGTAATATTGTAAGATATTTTGTAAAGAGCTTTAAAGACGCTTTTGCAGGAATAAAAAAAAACAACAACAATAATAATGATGATATTGTCTTTTGTTGTTTGAATTACGAAATAAAAAAAGTACATATATTTTATTTCTTTTAAGGAGTCAGCTATATATATATAACATCAGAATTGTATTTTCTTGCTAAAACTCTTGCAACAATTTGTAAAATAATAACAAATTGTTAGTAATAAACGTAGAATGTGTAAGTAGGATTTATTAGAAAGGGTGTTTTCCAAAAATGGGTTAAAAAAAGGATAAAAAACGAAATGAGTGATTTTCATAGGGATCTATGGTAAAGATAAAATATTATTCAGCAGATTAAGTACATTTCAAACTTGCATTTTTTTCTAATAAAAAATAATTCTCATTCACATTTGGTCCCCCCCAAACACCTTGTAATAACTTTTTTCAATATTGATGTTTATTTATTCAGGGAATTACACATTTATTTGTATTTCCCCACACCCAATTTGGCTTTTCCCTTTACAGTCTCAAGAAGAAAATCACACTAAGATTTGTCAATAGCATTTATAGGTTTTTTTCCTTTTTTTTCGTAGCACACTACTATCGCATCGCACATAGTAAGTAGTTTTCAACGTTATTTTCTTATTATTTTTTTTATATTTTAACTAAACAATAAAATTATTTAAATGAGATATATGGTGTATTTATGTATTTTATTCTCCCGTAAATAAAAATACTTACGATGCAATATACATGGCTGCAGTGCCAACCAATTGTAATTTATTTCGTACCACCGACATGTGACTAAGGAAACGATCAATATAGCAAACTGATAAATATAAAGTTTCTGTATCTAAATTATATTCTTCGGAAACTTCAACAAGCCAATCAATTAAAATGGTACGCATAGAGTAATTAATATCGGTTTGACGACGCATATAATGGGGTTTAGGACGATGTTTTTTCTGTAAAGAGAAGAAGAAGAAGAATAAAAAATTAAATTTTGAAAAAAATATATATCAAATATAATAAATATAAATTAAAGTTTATAATTTAATAATAAAATATTTTTAAGCTAAATTCTTCGTAACGATAAAAAAGGAATAAGTACGAAATTTCGTTTCGGGGTTATTTTCAACTTTTCTTCCTCTTGTAAATATTCGGTAAATGCTACAAAAACATTTCAAATTTGTAGAAATGTATAGAAATTAGATATTTGAGAGGTCCATCTTTAAATTTTTGGTCGATCTGTGATGAATTATGCTGATCCATTGTGGGCACCATCGCTAAGTAATACGCAGTGAAAAAATATCCAAAGTTGACAAAATGCAGCCTTAGGAACCACAGTGGGTTGTATGCAAATGTTCTGAATTCACTATCTACATGAGAAAAAAGGGATTTTTTTCTAGTTAAGGAACATAATAAAATGCTTAGAAAGCAGTTCTTTTTAGGGTGTTATCGGAGCAATTTTCCTAACTTCAATATTACACAATTGAAGTTACCATCGAGGCATATAAGAAAGGATATTCGACATTCATATTCAAGTTACCGTATAAATGTCATACTTGGAAGCCGTTCAACGCCTATTGCAGACAATGAACAAAATTTGCCGCTGTCAACAAGAGTAGTTCTGGCACAACTGAGATCGAAATGGAGCAAAGCCTACTGGTCTCGTACTGACCGTACCGGATTATTATTGTGACCGTTAGAATATCTCCATCGGTTCAAAGGTTACATAATTAAAAAATCTCTTAAGAACCACTTTGATTGCTTATGTTTTTTACAATAAATAGAAAATTTTAAATGGTTCTAGTATTTATATAATAATCTTATAAAGAGACCATTATGTATTATTACTGATATTTTTTTAATCTGTTCTTGATCGTATAATATTTGTATATAACACTGTTTGAATATACTAAAGAAGAACTGTTTGAATGTAATTTTTAAAGTTTTTGGATTTAACTTATAAATTAACACTTAAACCCTATTTCCAAGATATAGATTAAATCTCATTAGGAACAACCCGTTCAAAAAATAATGCTCCAATTTTTGTTATTAAATATAAATTTAATTTTTATGTAAATTAATTAGCTGCTGCTTATTAAAAATTCCACAAAAAAATCAAATTGATTTTGAAGATTAAAACCATAAAAACCTTTTAAAAAATACAACAACAATAATAATAATTTACCTTTATTATAATAAAAATGTTAAGACAATTAAAATGATGTGAGAAATTTGATTTTATTTGATTTGAAAATAAACTACAACAACATTAACAAATGACTCAAAAAATAAATTCAAACATCAAAAGTCAAAAAAACCGAATACTGAATAAAATAAAAATTAAACAAATCTTTACAATCATACAATAATATATATAAACAAGTAAGTATGTTGTATACAGTTATGATGAATCTTCAATACCCTTCACCACCAAATTCGTGTGAAATAAATATGTTACCCAACAAACCAAGTCGTATACAAAATGTAAATATAAATGTAAAATAAACTTATCATAAAGAATTTTTGACAACATTTCATAAGCATACTTATTATAGATTTATTTTACTCAATATGTATAAATAATTTTAAAATAAATATAGCAACAGTATTTGTAAAAATACTTGCTATACACTTGTTGGAATAACAATATTTACAAATTTGATGGTAAAAAATAATTTCTCGCAATAGTTTTGTAAGTGTTTTTGTATAAAAAGTCCAGATTTGATGTATAATTTAAAGTATAAAAAACCAAAATATAGAATCTGTGTTGAAAACATGGGCTATAAAAAATAAATTGTCCATAAGGAATCAAAAGAAATAGTTAAATAATAAAAGTTGCAAAATAGGTAATTTGAGTGAAGTTCCCACCAGCTCCAAACAGATTAGTTCCAAAATTGGTGATACAAATTTGGATACAAGTGAAAAAGAGATTTCAAGTTCTGAAGATAATGTGGATTCTGACAAAACTTTTCCAGACTCTTTTTAAATTAAATAAAGTTATTTATAGATAATTTAGCACAAAATTTACTTTAGAAAGGAACAGGGGAAACAAGTGTACGTAGCTTAAGTACATTCAAAGCCATAAGAAGTAAATAGTAATAAACTTTCAATCACTTTTAAAAAACTATTTTAATGGTTGAATTTTCTTAATAAACTAATTTGTTTCATAACAATTATCATAACACTTTTGCAAGTCTAACACTTATGCTAATAAGTTTGTTACAAACTTATTTTAAAGCCTTTTGGTTTATTGGGTATGTTTCGTATAGACACACTCACAAACATTATATAAACATTTATCTTAATTATAACACAGGAACACTTAATGAATCTTAAATTAGTTACATTTTTTGCTTTAACTTTTAACCGATTTTGATCATTATGGCGAAATTTCATTCTAATTTGTTGATTTATAATTAATAATTTTAGAAAAGTTTTTCTGTTTGATCTAAAAGGTTGCCTTAGATATTGGTCTATATCTTATAATGTACTGCTGAGGAAACTTCTCAGGAGTATAACAAAGACTTAGACAAAATTTCATTGAGATCTGTAAATTTTGGTGGATGTGAGCGTGCCCTCAAACAGGCAGACAGACGTACATATCTAAATTGTTTCAGATTTTTATTTGATGCAAGAATATAAATACATTTCTTAGCATTGCATACGGAATGATACAATTAATATACCCTCTTCACCACTTGTGGTGGTGTAGGGTATATAAAAACAAACTATATGGGTTTCTTTTAATAATATTAATAAACATTTCTATATTATTTATATGAAGTATAAAGTGGAGAAACAAAAGTATTATTGGTGTATATTTAATAGTTTACGCTTATTAGAAGTTAGAAAAACGTTTGAGTATGAGAGAGAACGAGAGATGTTATCATCAACATCATTGCCGTGATCATCTTTCATGGACCCCTATTAAAGTATTTCACTACTCATATTGTTGGAAATTAATAAGAAGACATTTAAATTAAGGCGCCCATATAAATATATTAAATATCTTGAAAATTGTGTGTGTATGTATGTCAAACGTATTTTTTTTCGTATTCTTCTTTTTCTTTGGTTCCATATGAATTATTAGAGAGTGGTGGAGGGTGTTAATAAAAATTTTAAATAAATTTAAAGAAATTATGAATATTTTTTTTGTTTATTCATCGTTTAAATGATTTTGAGTTAGTTTTTAATGGTCATTTATATTATTTAATTTTTTGTTTGTTGTTGTTTTACTCTACAGTGTAAACATATAATTATTATTATTTTTTTGTATTTATTAAGAAACATGTAAAACAAAAAAAATTAAATTTGATTTTAACACTCTTTAATAATTTGTGTCCACAAAAGAATTAAACAAAAAAAATTAACACTATTTAAACCTGTAAGTGAAAAAGATATAAAAACTATAGAGGGACAGAATTTTGAATTTTTACCGTGACCTTGACATCTCCGATATTACTGAATTTTTGTATTTTGGTATACGTGATAATAAAGATTCAAGTTCTACTCCATTTTAATCGCGAAACAAAGATCGATTTTTTAAACCTCCTAATTTTTATTTGAAAAAAAAAAAGGCTGTCGTACTTGTTTAAGGCTTGAAAAATTGTGGATCGATTCATATTTGTATAAAATATAGTTATTTAAAAATAAAAAATTATGTATGCGAAATTTTATTGAAATATTTTCATATCTGAGAGTTTTATGAGCTTAAATACCCAGACCGATCATCACCAACCAAAAAATCATCTGTATTTAATTGTGTCCTTCAGAGTGCTAACAACGTTTACATGGGACAGGCAAACAGTTCGTTAAATAGACTCAGAATGTAAGAATTAAGAGTTGGATCATGAAGGAAGGATTCATGAAAGGTAAGTTTTAATAAAAAATTTATATTTTTTAAAGGTCTAAAAAATGTGAAATGAACTCTGACTATTCACTTAGTATCCCATCAAAATAATATGCAAATCCTTTCTAATGAATTACATTTTCATTGCTTCCGAGAAATCAATAGGTGTATAATTTTTCCCATCCTAGAAAGTAATCTTAAATAAATAACATTTAGAAGTTGATATTAAAGGTAACAAAAAATTATGGCGGATAGGGGAGGAGGATTGGTAATACTTTGGAATCCCAACGCAGTCGATTGGTCACATAAGTAAAAAAACATATTTTTATATGCACACAAGAAATGACTTTTGTATCCAAAGGTTCAACTTCCGTATAAACAATTTAAGAAAATATACAAAATGTAATTCTATAGAAACAAATTAAATTGCTTTTATAATGAAGAACATTTATGACACGAATTGAGAAGATCTTCGAATATCTGAATAGAGCACATTCAGATATGACAGGGATTTGTACGACAGCTTTTAGCGTCATTCTCAGAAACACCTTTTATTCCACGTTTTCAAGATACTGTATGAATGTCGTAGTTAGACGCACTCAACCACCCATCGCAGACATTAACAGAATCAGCCTGTCTACAAGATTACGTATTAACAGTTCCAACCCTAACATATGTCCAGCATGAGGTCAAGGATCACTTAATAAACAACATATATTTAACTGTCAAGCTAATTCTAGTCCAGAAGATCTATGGACTCATACTATAGAGGTGGTAAAATTTCTTGGTTTGATGTAAAAGCAGAACAAACTTGTTTCCACATCTGTCAAAAAAGCTGAACATTTATGGGAATTTGGAATAAAGATATGAATTCGCATATTCAAAATTTCCTACATATTTATTGTTATCATACTATTGTTTATTAACATAATTCGATCTCTGTAGTTTATTGGCCAAAAACTTGAACACGTAAATTTCAGACTTTCTTTTCGGGGCTTTTTTTAGGGAAGTTTCACCCAATTGTTCTTGTCAAAATGCTTGCTGATTGGATCTAAAACTCAATGTTTTTCAAAATGGTTGATTAAAGATTTTATTTAACCCTCTATAACATTGACGTGGTAGTCCAGCAGTCACCAGTGTTGTAAGAAAATACATTTTAATGTGATTTATTGGTCCAAATTCAAAAAAGTATCATAATATATAACAAGTTAAGCCGTTAAACTAGAAATATTATTAGTGGAATCGAGTTAAAAAAAAAACTGAATTTAGCAGAAAAATGTCAGTGTAAACAATCATATGAAATCACATCACTTACAAAGGGTTAAGAGTGATTATGACGCAATTGTTTCCACTCTGGTAATTTTGCAATGTGGTTTATGATAAGCGAAATTATTTGCAATTAAAATGGATTTGATTGATTTCGATTGGATTTTAAAGTTTCCTTTCAAAATGAAGAGGTGGTAAATTTGCCAATTGTTTCTCAATTATGCGATCATGAGAAAGTTATAAACAATTTTTAAACTTATTTATTATTCCTCTGGTCATCTAATGTTATAGTTTTAACGGCTCAATTAGTGTTAATAAATAATTATAAATTACCGATTCATTTGCCACCCAAATATAAATTCATTTGAAATGTTTTTTTTTATTTTTAAATGGCCATTTTAATAGCGTGTTTACATATCGTCATCAATTCTTTTTAAAAAAATTTAACAAGTATTAACGTTTTTTATGGATTTTCAATTGTTTAAGATTCGAACCACTTCAATTGAAAAAGGTTCGAATAAAAGTTAAGTAAACACAAACAACATAATATGAAGGCAGTAGAGGTGTCCATATTAAATTCTTAACACATTTCCAACATGAGCTGATTATACTGAACGTGCCTAATATAATATTTAATAACATTAGAATGCATATCATGTAATTGTTGTATGGATAAAGAAAATACCTTTAAAGCCCAAAATGAAGTGGATAAAAGGTATAAAATATTACCAAAAATCATTTAAAAAATTATAAACTACAAAGTCGGTAGGGCTTGAGAAAGAAAAAGAAACCAAAAACTTAAAACTTAAAATTTTTGGAAAAAAAATTAAGAAATACAAAAACGTTTTTAAATATTTAGCTTTTGGTTAAATATTAAATTCTTCCCTGCTTAATAACAAAATATATTTGATTTTTTTATCATCGTTATTATTATTCGTGATTTTATCACATTTTTATATATTTTTTCATATACTATTTTTGAAATTTATGTTGAAAACTAAGTTTTCAATTTAAGTTTTAATAGGTCAGGATAGACAGAGATGTAAAGGTATGAAATCATATATTAGAAATGTAAAGAGTATAGATTTTGTAACACACCTTGTTCATTAAAACTTTTCACCCAAATATTATTTGATTTTCTTTTGAAAAAGTTTGAAAAACATGTCTGTAATTATGTTACATATGAATATATCACTAATATGATTAAAATGAGAGACACGAAAAAATTTTCAACACAACCCAACTTCGTCCTACAAAAAGTTGGCCATACATTCAAAGGTCTATTTGGTACGAAATGCTAAAGCTTATGCAGGTTTATAAACTTACAAGGCTCAAAAAGTTCTTGAGAGGAACGCTGCTAAACATTTAAAGGCAAAAAAATAGAGTCAAGTTTTTTTCTATCTTCTGGCAGATTGTTTACCACTTCCTGTTTAAAAAACATTATGTTGCTGATGTTCCAGAAAATGTTGAAAAAAAGTTATAGGATCTAAAAGCAGTCAAAAGATCTTGGAATCGCAAGCAATATACAGTTACAGCAAAAGAAGCCAATCATTTATTACAACGGGCTCTAAAAATACCGAAATTTACATCAAGGATTGTTAAAAAAAATGCTTCCATTCATAAGACTTAAAAATGTGTCCACTTACTTTTGACCTAACTTGGCATCCAGTCATAATGGTAAACAAAACTTGCTTGGTGGAATAACAATAACAAGAGAAGCAAATCCTCCAAACAGTCCGGAGCTAAGGCCAATGAAGAGATATTCGGCTCTTGTTAAAACAGAATTTAAGAGCAGAAAAACGTATCCATAAATGTATTAAATTTTAAACGGATATAGATTATCTGTTCGGGCAAAGTGACAGCACTATAAACACGTTAATGGAAGGGTTTTTGAAAACGATTTAACATATTTAACACAACATATTTGTATATAAAGAATGTTTCGATCTCATTTCTTAAAACGATATATATTTTAATTATAAAATAATGTTAATAAGAAAAGTTTTCATTCCTTTAAGATTCTGTCTTTCTAACTTTATGTTTATTCATATTCTTTTGAAGAAAAAAAATATTCATATAAAAGAAAACTACAATTCAAATTGTTACTACAAAAGAGAGAAAAATATCAAAATTCAAATATGAATTATTCATACACATTCAAATATTTCTATCAAAATCACAAGGAAAAATGTTAACATGTATTTGTGAGTTTTTAGTAACATCTTTTTTCCCCTTTCATTCAAGTTGGTTTTCTAGGATTTGAGTCCATCCATCAATACAACAACAAATTGTATTAAGATTTTGTTTCTTTTTATTTTATGTGACTGACTGAATGAACGAATGAATGAATGAATGATGACATAGATATGGTTGAGTCATAGATTAAATGATTTCCGGTTAATCGAACACTTGTCAAAAGTTAGAAAAATAAGTAAATTTTATTAAATACAGAATCTTAGATGAAAAAATTAAAATTTTAGTTAAATTTTATTTAAAATACTTAATAATTTAAGATATTTCTCTTTTTATAACCTCAAAATCATATACATAACTTAATACCCAATTTTACAACACTATTATATATTTTACTGTTAATACATATGTAAATATAAAAAAACACTTATGTATGTCACATCTATTTTATTTTATGACTATATATTCATTTTTTTTGTTCACATATCTTATTTTCTTGTTACAAGTAAATCTCCTGTGAAATTCTTGGTTTATGTCAGTTAGAAAATGAATTAAAGTTTATTGAGATGAAATTTTCTTTACAGCCAATAAAAATGAAATCAACATACTTTCAGAGGGGAGGGTAAAGGATGGACCAAAGGTTTTGAAAGTTCAGAAACAGATGAAAATCAAATCTCAAGAGAAAAATTTCACATTTTTTTGTAGTTTTTATGATGCAATAAGGAAATTAGGAAAAAAAGTATTAAAATTTAAGCCATCAAAAATTATTAGTTTAAATGGGGTAATAGAGCTAATTTAAACCTACAAAGTTTTCAAACTCAAATTTAAATATATTTAAAAAATATGACATTAATTTTGGTATAAAAAATGTTAATTTGGTGTTAATAAAATAAATTGATCTTGTTAACTTAACAAGCTTAAAGTTTCAAAAAAGCTTTTACAGGTTTAATAAGTATTTTGGGAATAACATTTGCTAGTAAAAAGATTTATTGACAAAATTCAATTTATATTGTTTTAATTAAAAAAATAATTTTTAATTAAAAACAAAAGAATTATTAAGAAAATTTTTAATAAAAAGTGTATTAAGGAGTGAGAACAAAAAGTTCTGAACACACGTTTTTCATTAAACCTGTTAGACCAAGTACTATTTGATTATTTTTAATCAAGTTACCCTTTTAAAACATGTCAAGTTACCGTTGTAAAACATGAGTTCAGAAGAAAGTACGTACTAAAATCACTTGGTCTTACAAAAAGTTGACCATGCATTAAAATATCTGCCATCAAACTATTTTCACAGTACCGGGATAATTTGTCATTTAATGGAAAACCTGGTTCAGATAGAACGAATGGTCCACATGATGTTTTGAAAGCCAGAAAATTTTTAAGCCATTTTAAAAGAGCTCCCAACACACCCGGTAGGAAAGCAGTTCAGTTAAGTCGATGCTCGGACTATTTGGTACGAAAAGTTAAAGCTAATGCAGGTTTAAAAACATACAAGGCTCAAAAATACTTTACGGGAATCTATACAAAACACGTAAATTCAAATTAAGTTTTCTAAAAGATGTTTTTGCTGAATAATGGATGAAGAAACGTATGTTATGTTGACAAGCTTTTCACAACTTCCTGGTCAAAAATTTTATGTTGCTTAGTTGAATAGTTTAGAACCCAAAAACAGTCAAAATTTTCCAAAAAGTTTTAGGTATGACAAACAATATGCAGTTGCCGCAAAAGAAGCCAATCATTCGTTGCAACCTGCTCTATAAATAAATGGTTGCTTCCATTCATAAGTTCTTATGTGTCCAGTTATTTTTGGCCTGAATTAACATGCTGTCAGGAAGGTAAACAAGGTCTTGAGTGATACAGGAACAATAATGTGGTATTTGTACCAAGAGAGGAAAATTGTCCAAACAACCTGGAGCTAAGGCCAGTGGAGATATTAAAGAGCACAAAAATAGTGTATGATCATATCTTTATTAAAACTTATTTTTTGTCTATGAAAACTTATAAAACTAATTTAAAAGTTATATATTTCTAATTTTTTGAATGCCCTCCCCCTCTTAGGGATACAGAAATTAACATAAAATCTATTTTTAAACTGTTAAGAAACTAAAAAAAAGCTAAAAAATTAATAAAAATTCATTCATATTTTTTGTTGTTGTTCTCCAATTTTGATAATAAACTTCAACTTTACATAAGATTAGTGTATGACCAAGAGACGATGGTGTAGTATTGTGGTTGCGGTTTTGGGTTTCTTAGAATGCCTCAAAACACAACAACAACAACAACAAAAAATCCAAATTTCAAACTTTTGTAACGTATATTTTGTTGTTGCTTTAGCCTTATTTTTGTTCGATTTTTAACAAACAAATGAGACTGAGAAAAAAAGAAGTACATGGATAAATAGTGTACATATGTATGTATGGCAAAGTTAACATGGCAATCAAGCGTTTCACAAATGTGTGTGTCTAGAGTAAATAATGGAAACATTACGTTACGTATCCCAAGAAACACAAAAATAATAAACATATACACATATTTGCTCCATGTCAACAGAAAACAAAAATCTGAATAAAAAAAGTAACAAAATAGAAACAATGGAAAGTTGTTAAGGGGGAAAGACACATCAATTAGTTTGAAAATAATTTAAGCTTTAAAAAAAACATAACAAACAAAAGTTGGTGTCAGACGGACTTTGGAGTTGAGTATTCGTTTCTCTTCAAAATTGAAATTTTTGTCTTTAGACAACAAAAGAATTTTTGACAGGAATTATATTTTTTTAATATAAAATAATTTTTTCTTTAAACTAATTATATTTTATTTTTGTTTTATATAAAGCTTAAATCAAAATTGAACCATGAATCTGGGTATAATGACACAGGCAGATTTAAATGAAGCTGCTAAATTGGAAAAACGCAAACAATATGAGGAGGAACGTAAGAAACGTATATTTAATGCCAAACAACGTTTATACGGGGTAAGTGTGAAAAGAAATACAAATTTCAAGAAATTTAATTTATAACTTCCTTTTCCAGCTTGATTTGGACACCTTAGAACGTCAAATAGCTGAAAAATCAAAATTGCAACAAATTGAGACGGAATATGATCGTCGCTATGAACAGCAAAGCGACATGATTCAGAAAGTCATACACAGCAAAGAATTAGAGTTAGAGAAACGCAAACGTGTGGTGGAGAACGATATAAATTATTATCGTTGTCGTTTTCAACGCAAAGATCAAAGACGTGAATTTGATCTTAATGATCCCGATTATATACGTAAATCACAACCGGTGCGTATAGCAGATGATGATTTTACTTTAGGCATTTCATCGGCCCAAATTTTCAATGGTGAAGATTTAGGTCATCGTCAGCGTAAACAAAAACAACGTGAACAACAAAAAGCCTGGTTAGATCAACAAATATTAGAAAGAAAACAAGCCGAAGAAGCTCGTCTAAAAGCCGATAAAGCTTTACAGGAATCTATAGAATCACGTGATCAACGTTTACAAGATATGGCCAAATCGGAATGTAAAATTCGCCATCAAATTATTGATTCTATACGTCAATATAATTGTCAAATGGCTAAACAAAAACAAGAAGAAATATTACGTAAAAAGCGGGAGAAAAATGAAGATGATATGGCTGAAATATATAATATGTTGACCAGTGACATGTTAACTGAAAATCCCGATGTGGCACAATCTAAAACTAATCCTAATAAGAAAATTGCATTTATGTATCGTGGCATGACACCAGAAGAATTGGAAAGATTTCGTAAAGATCAACATCAACAAATGATCGATAAAAAGAAAGAGAAAACGGAATTGGAATTAATGGATAAACAATGGGAACAATATGCTTTAAATATGGATCGTGAATTACGTATGAAAGATTTAGAAATGGAACGTAAAAAACAAAGGGAATTTGAAAAAGTATTGCAAATTAATGACAAGTTGGCTAAAGAGCAAAAAGTTCAGAATGATATTAATAACAAGATTTTGAATAAAAATCAAGTAACGAAAGAGTTTTATGAACAATTTAATAAGAGTTCGCGTTAAGCTGATCATAATTTAATAAAAATTAATTAAATATAGTCATTTAAAATTAATAATACTTTTTTTATTCAAAAAATATGTTTTGAAAAAAATCCTACTTAATTCTATAAAATAAACATGTTCCAAAATCATTAAATTCAAATGCATTCCAAAAGCCTTCATGAAATCCTTTAATATCATTGACAATATTGCTTTCTTAAAGTGTCATTTCTCTTATTTTTTTATTTCTTTACTCATTTACCTTCTGCACAATTTCTCCAACAATTTCATTGTTTGGTTATGTATCGCATGTCATAAACCATCCTCTGTGTTAAACCAGTAAAAGAAGCAAAAAGAACTGTACGAAAATTGTTATTTAAAGCAATTAAAATTCAACATGTTAAAAAGAAACATAAAAGAAAAAATGAAAACAAATAAACAAAAGAAAAAAATGGACACCATAAAGTAAATAAGAAAGAAAATTGTAATGTTAAGATAAAAGAGAAGAAACAGCAGCTGTCAGTGATGGTATTTAGAATAAGATACCCAAAGATATGAAAATAACTGAAGCAGACAGACGGACGGACAGACAGGCAGATAGACTATGTAGAAGGTAAGCGTAAAAGAAAACTACTATTTAGTTACTGTTGATTGGAGAAAAACAACCCTCATTTAAGGGGAAAATTATAAAATAAACTATCACAGACAGAAAACTAATCAAATGAGAAAACTGAAGGAAAGAAAAAATTCGAAAAGGAAAATTATAATCTAGCAGACATCAGGATGTTTTCAAGGGAGGTATGGTGGTGTTTTTTAAAACAAATTAGTAATATTTAGAAGAAGGCAACAGCGACATGAAAAATACTTTAAATAATCTTTGAAAATTTTCAAATTAAATGAATTAAAATCGCATATTAATTAGGTGAACGGTTCGCTATTGAAAATTATATACAATGTATGTACACTCATGAACAAAATTCACCATCAATTTGCCATTAAGTTATATTCACAGAAAAATTACCGATTTTTTTTTCATTCAGCATAAAATACAGTCTGTCTAAATATTTTTGCAGTTAAAATATTTATTTTTTGTTAGACATTTAAAAAAATTAATTATAATACACTAAATACTTCTTCGTTCACCTGAGCAGAAGTTACAAATTTCTTTTATTTCGATTATTTTAGTCAATCAAACCTAATAAACGATTATTTAATCGAAATTTTTCTATCAAAATTGCGAAATAACGAAACAATTAATTTTTTGTTTAACTTTTTATGATTTAAAAACTACAATTCAATTTTTTGATTAAGAAATGAGATTGAAAACTCTTAAACAAATGGATATACTGTTAATATGATTAAAATGGGTGACCAGATAAAGTTACATACTAAAATTGTTATATATTTTCAACGAAACCTAAATTCTGTTTCAAACTGTTTCCAATCTTATCAAACAGTAACAGGAGAACTTGTCCGTTGATGGAAAACCTGGTTTAGGCACAAAGAATGGTCATCATAATGTTTCTAAAGTCAAAAAATATAAAACATTTTCAAAAGAGCTCCCAAGACAGCCGGTAGGAAAACAGCTCCGGTTAGCTCAGTGCTCGGTCTATTTGGTTGTTGAAGCAAGTGTTAAAATGTTACTTGCTGATACTCGAGGGAATTTTGATGAAAGGGTTTAGGACCCTAAAGTAGTCAATATTTTCCAAAATTTCTTGGTATGGCAAGCAATATTTTGTTGCGGCAAATAAAACCAATCACAATGGGCTCTAAAAATACTACAAATTTTATCAAGAAATATTTAATATATTTAATATTGTTTCCACTTATTTTCAGCCAGACTTGGCATCCTGCCACTATGGTAAACAAACTCTGTAATGGTACAAGAACAGTAATGTCGTATTTGTACCAAGAAAGTTAAGTCCAACAAACTGCCCAGGGCTAATACCAGAAGAGGGATATTTTGCTCATGTTAAAAGAGAATTGAAGAGCACAAAAATGTGTCCAAAAGTGTTGAGAATTTTAAAATGGCCTACCTAGTCGTGCAAAGTGACACAGACAGCACTATAAAAAACGTTTGCGGAAGGGGTTTTGAAAAAATTTCAAAATTCCATGGCTAGTGATTGGTGGAAAATTTATCTAAAATAATGACATTCAATCTCAATTCATATAAAGGTATTATTTCCAAAAAAACTACAAACAAATTTACACAATAAAATACAATTTCTTTGAATTAATAATTATTTTTTGTTCAAGAACTGTGTTTTCTAATATAAAAAATGCCTTCTCAAAATAATCAAAATAAATTATTTATAAAATCTTCAAACAAACTAAAGTTTTACATATTAATTTATCAACATTATTCATTACCTATTTCAAGATCTAAAGATAAAAATGGATAATGGTGTTGAACAGTATCTGGTAGCCAACAAATTATACATTGAAAAATGATAAAAAAAATAAACAACCATGATACCATTATGTGAAAAGAGTTCCAACTACTTATACATATTATTATACAATTTTACAGCAGGAGGATAATTAAGGATGGTAAATGAGAAAAGAAAAAAATACTGTTAGAATTAGAAAAAAAATAGTGCCAAATAGAAAACACCATCTGCTCATAAATGACAAATTTTCATTGTTCTTTAATAAAAAAAAGTAGAAGAAAACTACAAAAAGCATATGCTGTTAATGTTTTATATAAAATTTCTTTTACCGAAAAAATAACACCATTCACACATGGAATATTATTATTATGGAATATTAAAAGTAAACAACATTTACCCTAAACAGGACTCAATGATGGTGTTGATGAAGAACCCAACAACAATACCACAGTATGTCCTTTTTTCATTTTACCGTTTACATCATAATGTAAAAAAAAATATAAATAACAAGAAGAAATGAATAATACTTATAGAAAACTATTATTATGCTACAAAGAACCTATTACTACAGACACATACATACACACACTTATGTACCACATGTACTATATATATATTCTTCTTACATTACATACTTCTAACATACACTTAAGCAATTAAAAAGGCTTAAGGGGGAAAAATAAATTACAAAAGAATATAAAAAGAATTTTCTTTTTATAAAGAAAGAAAAAGAAACGTCTCATAATAATGTACAAAAGTATTAAATGATAACAATTACATATTTCATGTGAGCAGAAAATAAGAAAATATCTGATATAAAGGACTACGAAACGGCGACTGATTAAAAACATTTATAAAGAAATATTGAAATTTTTGAAAATTCGTAAAAAAAAATATTAAATTTTTTATACACTCAGATGCCACAACGTATTTTATTCTTATATAAAATCAAAATCTGCGTCGATTTAGCTGTCTGTTGTTGCATGCTCACATCCACAATAATGAATTTTGGTCTAAGTATTTGTTATAGTCCTAAGAAGTTTCCAATTTAAAACCAGCAAAATCGGCAAACCAACCTCTAAGTTTAAGCGCAAAATATTCGTAAAATTATCAGCATTACCGTTCCAAATCGGTTCAGCAGAAAAAAAATTATAGCCAAAATGAAAACTAATTTTTTGACTCATTAAGTGTTCGTTACATAACGTATTTACTACACACATTTGTGGTGAAGAGTAGAAGTTTCGGCATAGCCGAATATATCATTCTTATTTGTTTTAATGTTTTTTTTTCAGTGTCAGATATGCTTTATTAAAATAACTTGTTTTAAGATTATTTTTGTAACAGAAATAGAAAAAAATATTTGTAAATATTTTCATTTAAAAGCCATTGACTAAGAAAATAGTTTGTATGTTTTAAAAATATAAGAAAAAAATAATATATCCTTTGGCTATTTAAGCTGCCATTGCCATTGAAATTGTTTTCGTAACTCCAAGACTAAAGAAAATTCTCAAAAGCAATAAAAAAACTTATTTTTCCATGCTGCTATAACATTCTAATGAGTTGTTTATACCTGCTGTTTTTCTTCATCTTTATCTTCTTCTCCTTTAAATTCACTTGCAATATACAAATATTTTCTTTGAGAAATTTAAATACAAGAGTTTTTCTTATATAATTTTGTGTGACTTCTTAATGATTAAGACAAACTAGAAGAAAATTGTTTTATATCTGTGTGTGTGTGTTAAACAATTTAAAGGTCATTGACTATGAAATCCTTTTAAAGCTAGAGAAAACATAGACAGATAAAACGATTATTTCATATTAGACTGTACTTTATAAATAGTATTTCATGTTGAGGTTTAAAACTAATTTAAGGTTTTAATAGAATTTTTTGTAAATGAATTTTATATATTGATATCGAAAGATTCTAATATGTACAATATAATTTTATCACAAACCTAAACACGTTCAATTTAAACTAAAAGAAAAATATATATATGCAATCTTAAATCAACTATGTTTAATGTTGAATGTGCTTCATGTTTTTCTCTGTGTAGAGTTTCCACACATAAATCAGACGGAAGGGAGAGAATAACGCTTTCAATCGACTGTTAAACATGGCACTGCTGGTGTCATGGTATTGAAGTTGTATATCGTCGGCTAGCGTATAGTATTTTTTGATGAGGTAATGTTTAAAAATATTTGTGGAATATGAGCTTAAGCGCATAGCGGAAATTATTTGATAATAGATCTCATATAGTACCCCATTCAGTCTTAAAACATCTCCTCAGTCCAATCATACCAATAAAGCATTTATGGGGCCACTTGGAAAGATTAATTCGAAAACATCACATTACTTCAAAGAACATGTTTTAAGAGAAATTAATGGAGGAATGAGAGAAAAAGTTAGTACATTTTATGCAAAAACTTATTTTTAAGAGACGTTAAATACTGTAAATGATAGATGAGGGTGACTTTTGTTCCATGTGTGCATTTTAAGTTACTTTATGAAATTTCCAATCGTAGTTTTAACTTGTTTGACGTTATTAAGCTTAAACTATGAGAAAAGTATTTATACCAATAAATGAATAAAATTTATTTAATGGTATTTATGTGGTAATTTTTTATTTTCTTAAGGTACTTTTCAATACATTTAAGTATTAAACTAAGTATCAAGTAAAGTGCTATTTTTTTAATTTAATATTTCGATTATTAATATATTTCAATATTTATTTTTTGCTTATTTACTTATTCACTTGTTTAATTATTTATGTATATCGAATGTGTAAAAATTTATGTTGTTGTTTTAAATTATGTGAAGAATTATATTTGTTCTTTAAATACTTTTTTATTTATTATTAAAATATTTAAATATTAAATTTTATTTTCAAAACTCATGCATCAATATATTTTATGTAATTAAAGTTAAAAAAAATCATATTTATAAAAATATTTTATTATATTGTTATTTACCTTTGATAAATAAAACTTTTGTACAACAAATATTTATTTATTGGTTTAATAATTATTAAATTAAAATTTTCCATTAAGACCAAACTTCCTTTTTTTAATACAACTAAAAATCCTTTTTCTCCAACCATGGAAAACTTTTTATTTGTATTTATTTTTATTTTGTATTCTTTACCTTTAACATAAAATTAAATTTTGAATTAAACAAATAACATTTTTGTATTTATATTTTTGTTGTCCTTGATTTTATAATATTGTTAGTTTAGATTTTAAGGTTGTTTTTCTTTTTTTTGAGAGACCATTAAGACCTGGTATATTCTCTTTGTCGTTTGGTCAGTCAGTTAGTCAGTCACTCAGTCATTCATTGAATCCCAGGTTCATGTTCATTTGTAGAGTTGATTTGTTACGTTTCTTTTTTTCTTTTTTATTTATTTACTTTGTTGGAGCAAAAATATTTATTTTATTTTGTTTCCTTTGGCTTTTTCTTATATTTGTTTATGTGTATGTATGCGTCTTTATTTATGTTTTTCTTTATTTTTCCTAGAATTTTCTTTTGTTTTGATAAGGTTTTATGATAAACAAATAAAGTCTATATGCTCAAACTCTTAAAAACAATTGTACAATTTTTTTCTTAAAACATACAAAATGGGGAAAAATCTAACCTTAAACGTTTTACAATATAAAACACATATACATACTTGGGTATACGTGTGTTTATGTGTACAAGGACTAACTGTGCCACCATAACCAGAAACCATAAGTTTTTTTTTTCTTTTTATATTTCGATTTTCTCTGTAGGAGAGTTTTTATGAATTTATCCCTGAACAAATCGAAAAATGAAAATAATATAAAAAAATATATGTATTTTATTTTTCTGAATTTGTTAAAAAATTCAAACAATTTATAAAAGTTTAAATAGAAATCTATTAGAGAAATTGTTTTTAATCTTATGGAAAATTTAATATTGAATTGATTGTGTTTAAGAAGAAAAAAATTTTTGATAGAAATAAATTATTGTTAAAGCATTTGGAGAAATAATAATATAATTCGAGTCCTTAATAATTTCAATACTCTTTTACTAAAACTTTAAATTAAATATAATGCAAGAAAACAGGTATGCTATATTCGGCTATGCCGAATCTTCAATATCCTCTACAACAAATGCATGTGAAGTAAATTCATTACATCTCAATCATACACACGCACACATAGACTCAAAAGCTTATATAATATAGAAGATTTTACCTTAATATAACACAAGAACACTTTATGTCATAAAATCAGTTATGTTTTTGACTAAAACTTTTTTCTATTGAATCGATTTTGATTTTTGGAATGGTAATGACGTACATATTAGTTAATATTATGGCAAACATTTCTAATTTGACGATTTTAAATTGACAATTTTACGAAAGTTTTTCGCTTAAATTTAGAGGTTGTCTCAGATATCGGTCTATATCTTTTAACATACAAAACCGATTTTGATGATTTAAAAAAAAAAACTTTTCAGGACTATAACAAATATTCAGGCCAAATTTCATTAAGCTCTGTCAATTATTGTGTATTTTTCTTAGCGTTACACCCGGAATGACAAAGTTAATGTACCCTTCTTCACCACTTCTGGTGGTGGAGAGTGTAAGAACATTATTTAAAAAAAAATACGGTTGAATTGTAAATTAGTTTGATTAAATAACTCTTCCACCTTCATGTATTTTTAACCTCAAAAGATTTTTGATATTTTTATTTGAAATTTGTTACAATTTTTTGTAACTTTTGCTTTTTTCCTTCAATCTTATAAAAACTTACCTCACTTTCACGAAAATATTCCAATATGGAACGTTGATATTCAACAACTTCAAAGAAACGTTGACGATCATTACGTGGTATAGATTCTTTATCATCAGATGATTGTTCGGCAATTTCCTTAGAATTGCTATCGTCGAATAAATGTGAAGCTGAAGCAGAACGATCTACAGACATGGGTGATAAAACATCAGAAACCGACATAGGGGTAGTATCCAAAATATATTCATTTTCTTCATACTTATGAATTTCACTAAATGAGAAAAACAATTTTAAACGATAAAAGAAAATCCAATTAGAAAGCAAGTAAGTACGTAATTAATAGACCAACTATAGAATACCCTACTCCTTGGCGCAGTCATGCAAAATTATGGACAGATCCTCATAAAATATCAAATATTTTCATGGTACATTTGGTAGATTTAGGCCATTTGAGGTGTTTTTTCGGAGAGCTATAGGAAATTATCGATCTTTGAGGTGCTTTTTGGGCGGAGGGTTATATGGGGGCTATAGGAAATTTTAGAACGCTCTCTAAGAAGTGAGTAAGCTTTTTGAGGTGATTTTCGGACGGAGGGTAATATGAGGCTTATAGGAAAATATAGACTGATTTTCAAGAATTCTGGTTCCGTATTTCCTGGGTGTAATATTCTTATGCATTTAATACGTTCTCTTTTTAAGTGGACCGATCCGTTTCTTTCGGCGTAATGAATTCAATTGAAATACCTTAAAATATGTGAATTTTATGAGCTTAAAACTTTATTCCGGAAGGACATTTGTATAGGAATTATTTAAAATATTGTACCAAATATGATCATAGGTCTCGCCCTTGGCCTAAAATAGAGTAGAGTATTTACATGGAGCTAGCCAGACGGACGGACATCAACTCAGAAAATTATTCTAACACGATTTGTATATTTAAAGTAAACATATCTTGAAAGTTAATTATATAGAAACAGAATAGAAAATCCTCACCTTCTGTCTGTTAAAATATGTTGTTGTTGGAAACGTTGTTGTTGCAGGTTATGTAGTTGTTTTTCATGATATACATTTTCTTTATCAACAACATCATGACTAGTTGCTGTAGCTGCTGTTGTTGTTTCATTTTGTTTTGTTATTACCACCACTGATGACTGATGCTGTTCAACCTCTTCCACTTCATTGTAATCTTCATAGACTGAAAATGTTTTAAATTGTTCCACTGGTACAATTGTTGATTTTTTTCCCGCCAATGTTGTCTCATCTTTGTTAATGTTGTTGCCCTTAACATTGCCAACTTCACGAAAAGCCTGCAAGTAAAAAAAACATAAAAATAACAATAATAATCTTGATTAAACAATGAAAGAAAATAGAAAATGTGGAAATGGAAAGAGTGTAAGTGTAAAAAGTAAATATAGAATACATAACAATACAACAAGAATATTACAAAGAGCAAACAAATTGCATTTTATGTTATTGTCACATTATAATCTCTTTTGGTACAGATGTTAGGAACTTTTGAACTTTAATTTATAAATGTTTTCTCTATAGTTGTTATTGTCACTTGAATAGTATTAATAAAAAATGATTTGGTGGTGGAGTGGAAGGAGTGGGTTTTATATTAAAGAGTTAAACTTTATATATGAAAATTTTTATAGATGATTTAATTTAAATAAATTTAGAAATAAATGAATTTTGAAATAAAATTTATATTCGAAATATATAAAATAATAGTTAAATTAGATTAGAGGAAGCTAAGTTCAGGTTGGGGTTTCAGCCAAGTATTTGGAATCTATGAAAACATTAGAAATTCAAGCAAGAAAGTTAAATGAGGAAGGCACAATTATTAGCCGCCGGGTGGCATACTTGTTAAATTCGTGCGGACTATGATCTGTGTATTACACCTAAAAGCCTTCGAACACAAGGTGATTGGTAGCAGTACCAAGGTAATGAAGGCAGAAGTACTTAGTGCCTTAAACTATTCGCTAACAGCATTTCTCCAATGTCTATGGCACGGGTTATATGTAACCTTCTTAAACGGCAATTAATGCTTGCATTTACACTGAATTGGAAGTGTTAAACAGAGTACTGGAAGATCATTCTAAATGAAGCAGACAGACGAAATGTAGGGTCTGTCAAATCGAGTCCAAATGGACAATTGTGCAATCTCTACCCTTTGGTTATTATGCAAAAAAAAAAAAAAAATAAAATAACTGTAATTTCAATACATAATCACAGTCAGGAGGGAGATCTTTCGTTGTAAGTTGAAACAACGACAAACAAGGCTCGGAAAGAAATAACGTTTTATCAAGTTCACAGAATGTTATTTGCTTAGTTGTATCCTATTTTTCCTGTTTCTTTGATTCTAATCTTAACATCTAACCATTTAAGAAAATGTTTAAGAAAATTATTAATTTCCATTTTTACTTCCTTAATTTTCCCTTTGAAATTCCTAAATAACATTTTATCAATGATTATAGAAATTATTGCCTAATCCGCTGTGTATGTCTGATAGAAGATGGAAAAACAATCCTGTCTATCACATTTCCTTTGCCTTCACTGTCGTCTCTATATTGTTATTGTTACAACGCTGTTCGCTGTTTTCCTATGTTGTTTAACGTTAAAAACCGTTTTTTCTGTTGTGTGTTGAATTTCAAATTTTGTTTGTATGACAATTTTCGCTTAAATTTTTCTTTGTGAAATTTTAAATTTTCTTTTTTTCGTCTTTTTTTGTTGTAGGCTTATGTGTTAGTTGAATGCATACTTTATTTGTTGTTGTCTTAGGTTTAGTTATTGTTTCTTTTTTGTTTATATATTTCAATGCATTTCTCTGTGTATGTATGATTATGTTGTACTATTTTGTTGCTATTTCATTATACAAGTTGTTATCAGTTTATTTGTATGCAAGTTTTTACAAGAGAGTGTAGATATACAATTTTTGTATACGTTTGTAAGTGTGTTATATTATCATTATTTGTATTTTATGTCTTCTCTTTTAAGTTCATACTATACTTATGGGAAAAATCCTGTTACACACGAATAATTTTGTTTTTGTTTTTTTTGTGTAATGTAAAATGCATGTAAGTTGATATTTCTCTTTCTCTCTCTCTCTCTTTCCCTGTCTATTAGTATAGCATTTTGTTATTTTAGTATTAGTACATACTTTTCTATGTCCTCTACAAATATATTAATATTCTTCAAGTTGTTATTATGCAGCTGTATATGTATATATATTTTGTTGTTGTTATTAGACTTGACATTTTAGTTTGAGCGTCTAAATAATAGAAATATTTATTATTGTATTTATTTTTGTTTTGAATTCTAACTGACAGTAAAGAACCAAACAAAAGAAAATTGATTAAAAAGGGAAAATGAGCGGGAAATATTGCATGAGTTGGTAAACAAAAGATGTCAAGTTAAAATAAGAAAACAAAATAATTATGCAAAGAAAATTTTACTTCTTTAGTGGATTATAAAAATTATTATGAAAGAAAAATATAATATAATAAATAAAATGATAAGACTATTAGAATGAGGTTATGTAGATAGAAAAAATTTAAGAATAATAATAACAAATACTTTTCAAATAATTTCTATAAAATTTGTTTAATAAAAAAATAAGAAAAACTAAATACATTAAATATAGATCACAGCAACGCTACTAAATCAAGCTCCTTATACTAAAGATAAAAGAAAGAAGAAATTTTCTTCCACTCTCCGATAGTTTTTGAGATATAGAGACTTGAAGTATACGTACATAACCATTCTTATATTTTCATAGTTAATAAATGTATAGTTTGAAAGTTCTTAAAGGTCTTTTTAATGATATAAGGAGTGAGATAGAAAAACCATTAACTTAAAATTTTAATTCTTTTATTTAACTGAAATTATTATTACAATACTTTTATAGTTTTAATGCTAATGATGAAATGATGAACTTTTTCCGGACACCATTTTTGGTTTTCAATTTTCTGTTAACAAGAGCACAATATTTCTCTACTGGCCTTAGTTTCTGGCAGTTTAGAGGATTTGCCCCTCTTAGTAGAAATAACACATTATTATTCTTGTACCCTTCAAGGGCTTATTTACCATTTTGGATGCCAAGTCTGACCAAAAATAACTACACATTTCTTCAACATTCCGTAGAGTATCAGCAACATAAAATTTTTGACCAGAAAAATGTGAAAAATCTGGCAGAATAAGATTGTCGTTATCTATTTTGTATTAAGAATATTTCTTAACAGAACTTGACGTCAATTTCTATGCATTAGCTTTAACTTTTCGTCCGTCCGAGCACTGAGCTAACTGGGCTACTTTCCTATCAAAAGTGTTGTGAGTTCTTTTGAATATCCTTTTATATTTTTTAACATAATGTGGACCATTCCTTCTACCTGAACCAGATTTTCTATCAACGGACAAGTTCTCCCGTGTGTTAAGAATTTTATGATCTCATTCCTTAATAAATTGTTTGTCTAGAATTTGATGTCTTTATTGATCATCAACATTTTACAGTGTCTGTTTATAAAAATTTCACCAAAATTTAATTGTTTGTTTCTCTTCTCCAATTAACGAGTTAATGATTTCATTATTTACATTCTCGTTGGCCGGGGTACTAGCTAATGATTTTTCACCACCAATACAGCAAGAAAAGCTTGCGATACGATTTTAAAACCCCACATAAGGGGTCTTCTAAATATTTATTTAATGTAAATAATATTTCATTTTTTATTTTATTTCTTATCTTAAACTGTTATTTCATTTCTTTTGGGAGAAATAACAGCAAGTAAATGGCAACTTCTATTAAGTATAAATTTGTATGATATGATTTGTTTATTGTTATTATGACATCATATTAATAATGTCTTTTGTAAATATAAAAAAAAAACAATATTTTAACTAGAGCATACAATAGAAATTCAAATCAATTTGCCAAGTATTGAACTTGAGTTGACATTTTTTGCTTCCTTTTTTATCGATTTAAGGGGAGTTCTTTTTTGAGAAACACACATACATTATTTTCTAATAAAATGTGTAAATTATGTTCTTCAAAAGCAAATATTTAAAGAACAAGAAGATGTAGTCGGTCATGCTTGACTATTTAATACCCTAACACCGAATTGTTGGTTAAAAGTGGAAAAGTGTATTTTTTAAATTTAACCTTAAGAGTGCTGTATCTCGTAATGTGAGATTAGTGCCTTCTAAAACGATTTTATTGTGGGTGTTATATGGGAGCTACCGGAAATTTTGGCCTGGCCCTCGTAAAATTTCGCACATTGAGTTTTGCCTATGTTTTTCAAAATTTACGCAAATCTCAATACAATACCAAAGTATATGTGAGATTAAAACCTTTCAAAGTGATACTGGAAAAAGAGTTGTATGGGACCTATGAAAAATAATAATCTCGTATAATTTGGCACACTGTTTTAGAATATCATATGACCTATTTGTGGCAAATTTCATTAAAATCGAATTATATTTAAAACTTTTGTGATTGAAATCTTCATTAAAATCTTTTAAATAATGAACCCGTCATCACCAATTCTGACACCTACCAAATTTCACCAAGATATCCTTAAATCTGTGGTTTGGCTGGACATCCAGCCAGCCAGCCAGATGGACGAATATCCTTAAATCGACTCAGAAATCATCCTGAGACGGATGGTATACCTAAAAGTATTGGTAGCATAATACCCGTTACAAATAATTGTACAATCACATAAAACCCCAACAACCTATGGTGGTGTAGGGTATAAATACATACGCATGTTATAATAAATGATGTATAACTTCCTGTTTATAATTTTAAGAATTTTTTTCTAACACATTCTTTGTATGCAAAATTGGAACTTTCATTTTAGATAAAAATAATAATTTTGTATGCAAAAGGAATATTTAAAGAAATCAAAAAGAAAAAGATTTATGATTTTCTAAATATTTCCGTTAAAATGGAAATGTTATTTTATAAAATAAAATAATCATAAAATGGCAGGTAAAATCTTTTAAAATTTTTAAATGATTTCTATAAGAATCATAATAAAATTTACATTTATAAATATAAAAACTGATCGTGAAAGGTAATTGCGCATTTTTTGTATTTTTCCTTTACACCATATTCGTTTTTATTTGGCATCTAAACAAAGAAAAAATAAATATTAATATTGAGCAGGCGCGTAGTTTTAAAAAAGATTGGCAACACTGAAGATAATAAATGGTGAAAAAGCAAAGAAAGGTAACCAGATGATAAAGTCCTTTTTTAGGAAATTGTTTTAGGTGTTTAATTGTTGATATTGTCGCTTTAAAATATCATTTTCTGTGAGAAGAATTCTGATAAATTTGAAGAAAAACGAACATTTTATCTTAAACGCATAAAATGATTAAAATCGTTTTCATAATCCGATTGTAGTTGAGAATCAATTTTTTATGTTAAAAGTATTATTTTGTGATTAGTGCTTTGATAGTGAGAATCGTTTCGTAACGATTCTTTGTGTGAAATAATGATTCGTTTGTGATCACGATTTTTTTATACTGAAAAAATTGTTTAGTGGACAATTAATTATAAAAATGAATTTTTATTTTTAAAATGTGTTAATTTTAAGATCTTTTTAATCGATATTATAGTACGATTATCGACTTAAATAATCGAAATTAAAATAGTTGGTTCAACGCTCTTAAAATTATACTTAACTTTCTCATAGAATTTTCCATTATTCGAAGAAAAAAAAAATAATTCCTAATTCTTTAAACTAATTTAATTATTTGATTAAAAAATCGAGAATGAACTATAAGTTTCATTTACCATTCCTTTTTTGAAGAAAAAGCCAGTCACTATTATAAACTAATGGATTGCGTGATTCTACAAATAAATAAAATCTTTAAGATAAGAAATTGGGTTTATAAAACCAAGAAGACGGTAGTTGTTATATAAGAGGAACTTGATAAAGAAGAGAATTTTTAAAAGAAAAGATTTTATATACATAAACGAGACATTTAAAAGTGAATTTTGAAAATTGAATCAATTCAACGCCAAAGTAGAATTATCATAATCCCATCGAATTAGAAGCGAAATTAGTTTATGATTGGTTAAAATCGAACAAGGATCACGAGTAACTTCAATTTAAAGAAACAAGATACATATTGACAATTGCAATACCGATCAAAAATTCTATTCAGAAAACAATTTTTGTTTAAACGCTTTATAATATAAAAAAATTTTAGTCGAAGCAAAATACAAGTACCGGGTTTCAATTTACAGAAAACTGATAAGATGTAAAGGAAAATTTGAATGGTTATAAAATTTATTATTATTATTATTTCTTGAATATTATGAAATATTTAGAAAATTAATATATTAGTAATTAACCTTTGCAACTCTTTTGAGATAAAGGGAATAAAAAACTCGATAATCATTTTTGTTGTTGGTTACTTATTGTATATATTGATATCGCTTGAAAAATCTTAAAGAAACTTAAAGAAATATTATTAAGCCAATAAAAAGTAACAGATCTTACTGACTTTTTTAGTAAAAAATGCAATACTCCAATCATTCATTTAATACAAATGTTACTTATCATTAACTCATTCAAAATCTGAAGCCCTAGAAATTTTTAAATTAAACTTGATAGTTTCAAAAATTAAGACTAAATATTTTCTATATATAATTTTATATGACCCAACTAGTTCCAATTAGTCTATTAAAACCGATTAAACAATTTTGATCATCTTGTTTTTGAGGTGAAATTAAAAAAATTGCCAAAGTATGGCAACATTATATTTTCACCCTTTTCAAATTGCAATTTCAAAAGAGAAGAAGGGATAAAAAGAGAAACACAATAACATCTCGAATATAAAATATAAAAAAATATGCAAGAGGATGACACAAAATGACGTCACATTAAAATATAAAAGAAAAAGACTATAATGTGTGATCGAGAATTTTTTTCTTTAAATCCACCACCTTTTTTTTAAGAAACTTTCATTGTTGCAATAATTTGTTAATACTTATTATGAACATTATTTCCCTATAACTTACCACTTTATTATGAGCGGCTGTTAAATGGACACGGGTATTGGCATTTGAATTAAGTACGGCAAAACTAGCGCGTCCTTGTTTTGAAGAGACGCCAACACCGCCACCTAAGCTGGTACCCAGTGGCTGTAAAATATGGGATTTGCCTCCAGCCATAGATTTCTCTTTCAAAGGCATATTGCGAGGATTTTCCTTTTCAGAATCTTGGGCAATTTGAAAAGCTGTTTGAGTAGCCGCCATTGTTTTTTTTTATTTTTAACACACACAGACACAAATTAAAAAAATATGCACAAGAGTTTGTGTTTTTGTTTTACTTAACAATATTTTTGTTGTTAGTGTTATACAGGGTGTTTATTTCTTAAACACGCGTTAATATTTTTTGTTTTTGAAAAAAAGACTAAAAAAGAAATAAATTATTTTTCAATTATTAATTTTTCCAAACTTTGATGATAATATCAAGGTTTTTTAAATAAAATTTAACAAAAAAAAAACAAAATTTGTTGTTTTCTCCGGAAGAAAAAAAACATAAAAGAGAATAAAAGCAAAGTTTTTTTTTAATGTAAATTCCCGTTTTTTTATTTCTGCAAACAAAAAAATGGTGGGTTTTTTTATAACTATATTTTCTCGGCTTTTATTCTCTTTATTTAAATTTTTCCATTTTAATGTATTTGTTGTTGTTGTTGTTGCTTTCATTACATTTAATTCCCGTTTTGCTCAACAAAATCTTTAGTTGGCAATTTTTTGTTTTGTGTTGCTTTACTTTATTTTTTACTTTTGTTGTTGTATTTTTTTATTGTATCCTCACACACGTACTTTTAGAAATTTCAGCACAATACCGAACACTCACAATTTGCTATAAAACGCTTACTAATACACACACGTACACTTTAATTGAATAAATATTAAATTAATTTATTTTTAATATTTTTCTTCTTCTTAATTAGCGCTTTAAAACTTTACGCTTTTATTCTTTAATTTTACATAAAATTACAACATTTTCTTTGGTTATTTTGTGTTTAAATTTTTCTTTAAATTTGTCTTCTTTTTTATCACTCAAGTGATGTTTTCTTGTTGCCGTCATATATCGAATTGAAGACCCAACTTTGTGATCTTTTTTAATGCTCACTTTTTTGAATTTGTGCGCTTGAATTTAGTGTTGCCATATCTTTACTGTAATAATATTTACCCCCTATTTCTCCTGCTTCTGGTGACAGTGGTGGATTAAGTGTTTTGTTGGTATTTGCTAACACAGAGTTGCTATTTGGGATTTTTTTGTTTATATAACATAACGTTTAGATAATTTATAAACAATTATAGCTCCATGTATTAACACCAAAAACATCGTAACTATTAAGATGATTAAAAATAACATTTTAATCAAAAATATTTTAAAATATTGCTTGTGTTTGACTGTTTTTATTAGTGGAAAAAATATTAAAACTCATTTAAAGTGGCCATATCAATGGAAGAATTTTACACATTTACACCATTTCTAAGATGAAATAAATATGTTCCCATTTAAGGAATTCTATTTGATAATTTATAACACACAGTGGTCCAATAACGATTTTTACACCTTCGATTACCACAAGTGTACCACCACAAGAGGTAAAGAGGGATTTTAACTCTGTCATTCCGTGTGTAAAATCTAGAAGGAATCATATCAGACTCCATAATGTACATATTTTTTTACAACAAACCAAAGTCTGAGTTGAGTTAGATGTGTCCGTCTGTCTGTTGTCTGTTTGTCTGTCTATCTGTTGTTGTCACGCTCACATACACAATAATTGATTATTATAGACCAAAATATAACTAATTTTATCTTTTATTATTTATTCCGTGTTATTTTTAAGAAAAAAACAGGAGGGTATTAAAGTTTAGGCATAGTTGTACAATTGCAAATAATAAATATTTTTCTAACAAATTTCATTCAGACATTCTTGAAGTGTTTTCAATTAATTTGAGAAGGAAATGGTTCCAAGATTCGGGAAGAGGCTCTCCAAATTGGTTACCTCAGGTATGACTATTTACTAATTTTAGTACGCACTTTTTTCTGGTCACTAAACATAATAACTGACATGTCTTACAATGGTAACTTTAAAAGAAATGTGTGTTAATTTTTGTTCTCACTCTTTAATTAACGTTGGCACAAAAAAATATAAATCCAGACACCAATTTGCTAAAAGATCCGTTCTCAAAAATTTAGTATTGTGATAATATTTATTTCATTAGAAAATACTGTACTCGATTGGTTAATCATTTCCTAAGGCCTCATATAACCCTTAATACCAAAAATCCTACCCGTCCTATATTTAAATCAGTAAAACAAATTCTTGAGAAGGTGATTGGAGTCGAATTTGAGAACTATTGCTGTTATAGTTCTTTAGATATTCGATTATTCTATTCACCCTTCATTCTGTCCAGTAAACCAGTTACTTGAAAAATTTATTTGGACCAAATTTGAAAACTCTCGGTGCAATGGTTTTTTAGATTCGATTATTAACATTTTCTTTGTATGGAGGCTACCACTCCCCCTGATCCTATCCGTCCTTCATTTTGTCTAGTTAAACAGTTCCTTGATAAAGTGGTTGGCATGTTTTAGTTCTTTAGGTGTTCGATGTTCAAAATTTGCTTTGTATGGGGGCTTCCTCTTCCTCTGATTTTAATCACCCCAAATGTTGCCTTTTAAAATAGTTATTTGAAAAAGTTATTGGGATCAAATTTGAAAATTTTCGATGAAGTGGTTTTTAAATATTCGATGATCAATATTTTCTTAATAATCTTATCCCCAGTTCCTCCACAGTTCTTTAAAGAAGTGATTGAAACCAAATTTGGAAATTCTAGCTGTAATATTTCTTAAAATATTCGATAAACAATGTTTGTTTGTATGGGGGTACCTTTCCCCCTGGTCCTGTCCAAATTTTTTTATATCGAAAATTTCAGTAAAATCAATCCAGTAGTTTAGCTGTCCATAAGTCCCAAATAAACAGACAAACTAACGCAGATTCATTTTTATATATAAAGATAAAGATATCAAAATTAATCTGACATTTTTTCTTTCACTTTAATTTAAATTTAAAATTCTGCTTTAATTTTAACAGTTTCCAGTTGTGCTATATTATTTCCATGTATGGCAATACTCTTATCAATTTAATAAAATTTAAAGCATATTTTTAGGCAACAATTTAATAATTTTTGAAACGTCTTTAAGCAACTTAAGTACAAAAAAAGTAAAACTGTTAAATAAAATTGCTGCTAATTAATCAAATATTAAGGTCACTATAACAATATTAAATTATATATAATTTATTTATCAACCTTAACTACTATGTATTCACATTTATTTCCTCTTCTTTACTTTTATTCATTTCGTCTTTTTGGTTTTTCTTAGCAACATTTTACTTTCGCACCGAACGTTCACTTGACTGCACAAGGAAATATTGTAGATACTTATGAAAATATGAAAAAAAAGAGAGATGGCCCAGTAATTCCATCCTTATACACTGACCCATATTCCTATAAATGCATGTAATTTTCTTTTCTCAATTTTCGTTTTATCTTAACAGTACTTTTTTAAAGTAAACAAGACTTGCTCACATTTTACGAAGAGATGAAAACATTAAATGGAATAAACCAAAGTGTAAGCCATTGCTGAACAAATTGCTTAAAGAAAATCATCTAAAATTCTTACGAAAATACATGAAATGGACAGAGAAGAACTTCTCTGAAAAAAATTGAATTTGAAGTCAGAACTCTCATATTCATGTTACATGGTACGATTTGAGATAAAACGATGTTTGGCGGTGGTAGTGCTATGGTTTGGGCAACATTCTCAGTAAATCTTGTTTTTCTTTTGTTTTGCTCCAACAAAATGAATATCGCAATTTAAGCCAAATTACTCAAAGATGCTTTTCACTCTTTTATGGATGAAAAAAAGGGGCAGATTGAATATTTCAGCAAGGAAATGATGTACATGTTGTTCTTAAGTTTGTAACGCACAGAAATAATATTACTTCCACCTTTAAGTATACCGTTCGACTCAGAATCGATTTAGCGATGTCCGACCGTCCGTGTGGCCGATTGGCTAGCTATCCATGTAAACCTTGTGAACAAATATGCAGGCCTCAGTTTTTAAGATATTCTAATTAAATTTGGCATGTGCTATTTAAGACGATGACTTTTTAAATTGGTGATGATGAGTCCATTATTTCATTTAGCTCCCATATAAATATTCACCCCGGATTGGGTATTTAAGGTCACAAAAGTCCTATATAATATAAAGCAATTGTAATGTAATTTGATACAAATTAGTTTTATAATATTTTAAAATGAAGTGCCAACTTATATTAAAATTGATCCATTATTTCTCATAGGTCCCATACAACCCACCATCAAACATCACTTTGATGGGCTTAAATCTCACAAATACGCTGGCATTGTAATAAGAATTAGTCAAATCTAGACAAATATAAGAAAAAATCGATGTGCGAAGTTTTACGAGGGTCGGTCCATAATTTCTTCTAGCTGCCATGTAACGCTCACGGAAAAAAATTTTTAGAACGTAGTAATCCCACATGGAAGTTGTTACCAGTATAATAAATTAAAAAATACTTTATACGAGGGTGGTTCATTAATTTTTAGTAACTACCATGTATAATCAACAATATTTGCAGGGTATTAAATAGTCGGCCTTGATCGATTATAAATTCTTACTTGTTGTTTTTGTATCACTCAAGGGCTTGTTTACCATAGTGACAGAATACCAAGTCAAGTCAAAAAGAGGTGGATCTATTATGAACTCTTATGAATGGAAGCCGACATTTTTGTAAATATTCTTGAATGTTAATTTATGTATTTACAGAGTCCTTTGTAACAAATGATTGGCTTCTTCTATCGCAACTGCTTACCATACCAAGAACTTTTTCGGAAATTTTGACTGCTTTGGGTCGCAAACTTTTCCTTTACATTCCCTTCAGTAATATAAACTTTTTGACCAAGAAGTTGCAAAAAATTTGCCAGATCACAAGTTTTATCATTCATTCTGTAATAAGAATATGGTTTTAGGAAATTGACTTCAATTTCCGTACTTTGTTCCCGCTCCTATATTTTAAGCAGCGTTCCAGTCAGAAGTTGCATATTTTTGTACCATATAGTCCGTACTATATAGTCCGAGTACTAATCTAACAGAACTGCTTTCCTAACGGATGTTTTGGGAGCTCTTTTATAAATGTTTTCTATTTCTTGGCTGTAGAAACATGATGTGGACCATTCCTTCTACCTGAAACAGGTATTCTATCAACGAACAGAGTTCTTCCGGTACAGTTTAATAACATTGGAAATATTTTCATGGCAGACGTTTGAATACTTGGCCAACTTTTTGTAGGTTCAATTTGGGTTTTGCTAAAAATATCTATTAATTTTAGTACACATTTTTTCCTTGTCAATAATTTTAATCAGATATATTCTATTTGTTTGGCATTAAAAGTAATAACTGATATGTTTTACCAAGGTAACTTGATCACAAAAACAAAAAACAAATATTACTTGGGTTAAAAGTTTTCATGAAAAACGTGTGTTAAGAATTTTTCGATCCTCTCCACTCTTTATTTTTTTGATTAATTTTGTCTAATTCTTTTTGTTATATGCGTTTATAGAAATATGTACTAGTGTATATATATTTTTGCGTTTCTTTATCATGTCGTTAAGAAGATTATGATGAAAATGCTACGGCTACTTGACTTTTTCGCGTTTCGCTTTCTTTCGTATACTTTTTTCTATAAAGAATATTTTTTTCGTAAAGAACATTTTTATATTCTATTTGTATGAATCTTTCGTCCGGTTCCTTAATTGCATTAGTTTTATATATACACACAAACACACACACAAAAAATTTCAGAGCTACTAAATATAGTTGAGAGAACATTTAATATTACAAGATATTGTTAAATGGTTTAGAAGAGGAAAAGAGCTTAATTCAAAAAAAAAAGGGAATGATACCCATACTATGATTGTCACATTTAAAATTTGTTAAAGAAACCAAAATCGTATTTTATATAATTTTTCCATTCATAAAACTAAGTTATCTTTCCTGTTTGGCTTTAATTTTTATACCCTACACCATCGAAGGTGGTTGGTGTGTTATACGTTTGTACAGATGTTTGTAACACGCATAAAAAATGGTGTTGCACCAACCTTTAAGTATACCATTCGACTCAGAATCACTTTTTGTTTTAACGATGTAAGTCCGTCCGTCTGTCTGTCTGTCCGGCTGGCTGCCTATGCAAAAGTTGTGATCAGTCTACAGGTCTCAGTTTTGCAAATATCGCGATAAAATTTGGTACATATTATTATTTTGGCGTAAGGACAAAGCCTATTAAAAATTTCGGTTCAATATTTCAGGAACCTCTCATACAAATGTTCTTCCCGGAATGAGGTCCTAAATACAAAGTGATTTAACCAAACTTTAACACAAGTAAGACTTATAATATTCTAAAATGATGTATCAAAATATGCGAGGATCGGTTCATTATTTCTCATAGGTCCCATACAAAACCCCATCACTTTTTAGGCCAAAAATTTCACATATACGTTATTATTGAATGAATAATTGGTTAAATTAAGATAAATATAAGCAAAAATCGATGTACCAAATTATACGAGGGTCCGTTCATATTCTCTTGTAGCCCTCACATAACACCCCCTCCTAAAAAATTCATTTAAAAACGCATAATTTTAACATTAATCTTCGTGTCACAATAATGTACTGCAGAGATAAGAATAAATCAGAAAATTAAATTATACGAAGGCCGTTCATTAATTTTTTGTAACTAACACTTTTAACCAACTACGTGGTGTAGGGTATTAGATAGTCGGGTTTGACCGACTATACATTCTTACTTGCTATATGTGCACAATTGCTATAGCATTTTTACTACATTTCTACCATAAAAATTCATAAATTTTCATCAGCCTGTCAGTTTAATATTTTCCTTTTTACTTAACTTTTGCATAGGAAATCATATCATCAGTTTTATTTTATTCCTCTCTTCTTCTTCTTTCATTTATAGCAAATGCACAGAATTCTGTTTAAACTTATAGTTTGATGCACTTTTTCCATTTGCAACATTTTAACTTAAAAGAGAAAAAAACTTAAAAGACAAAATAAAAAAAGAGGGATATAAATGGATCTGTTAGAGCACAAACACATGATTGGCATTAACGTTATAAAGAAATTCAAATGGACAGATGAAGTTATGATAATAGACATCAATATTTATCTTATGATTTGGACTAGCGGAAGTGAAAATATTTTTATAAGAGAAATATTTGCTATAAAAAATATCAAAAGAAGTTTAATAAACTTCCTGTTTACTTAAGAGGAAATAAAGGATAGAAATCTTGACTATGGAACAACTAAACTTTAGACAAAAGAATAAATCTAAACTTGAATATAGAATAAACTCTAAAATAGCTATAGTCTGGAGTAAAATAACTATAGAATAACTATAGTCGGGACTATAGAATAACTATAGTCGGGACTATAGAATAACTATAGTCGGGACTATAGAATAACTATAGTCGGGACTATAGAATAACTATAGTCGGGACTATAGAATAACTATAGTCGGGACTATAGAATAACTATAGTCGGGACTATAGAATAACTATAGTCGGGACTATAGAATAACTATAGTCGGGACTATAGAATAACTATAGTCGGGACTATAGAATAACTATAGTCGGGACTATAGAATAACTATAGTCGGGACTATAGAATAACTATAGTCGGGACTATAGAATAACTATAGTCGGGACTATAGAATAACTATAGTCGGGACTATAGAATAACTATAGTCGGGACTATAGAATAACTATAGTCGGGACTATAGAATAACTATAGTCGGGACTATAGAATAACTATAGTCGGGACTATAGAATAACTATAGTCGGGACTACAGAATAACTATAGTCGGGACTAAAGAATAATTATAGTCTGGAGTATAGAGTAACAATAGTCTTGATTATAGAGTAGATATAGTCTGACTATATAATGACTAAAATGACTACTGTCCAAAACATAGAGTGACTAAACATAAACATTAAAAACTATTTATTATTTTTCACTTTTAATTCGTATTGCACATATTTTATATAATAATGAAATCTCGAAAGCATATATTTCATTTATTTGCTACATAAAAAATCTAAATATTTTTTAAAATGCATTTTTTTTGTTAAATATAGAACAAATGTTGCAAACGGAGAAAGGACCTCCTTATGAACCATCTTTTGTTAGGATAAAAAATGTATTCATGACTAAAAAATAGCAAAACAAATTACAAAACATCAAAAAGAACACGAAATAATATTTAAAATAAAATAAAAGTTGTTTTTTTTTTTGTTGTTTTCCAGCATCATGTAACCTTTAGGCTTGATGGCACATGACATATTTCTATTTTGTGCTGAGAACGTAGAATATTTTCATTATATTTCATCTTTTTCATATTTATACCCTACACCATCATAGGTGGTGGGTCATGTTCGGTACAATATTTCAGGTACCTCCCATATAAATGTTCTTCCCGGAATGCGGTCATAAAAGTTCTAAATACAAAGCGAATATTCTAAAACGATGTGGCAAAATATGCGAGGGTCGGTCCCATACAGACCCCCTTTCAAATATCATTTTTGAGGGCAAAAATCTCACATATGGTATTGTAATAATAATTGGTAAAATTAAAATAATTATAAGCAAAAATCGAAATTTTGAATCCACCCACAAGTGGGGAGGGGTTCAAAATTTCTTGTGGTCCCCATAAAAGCCTTCCAGAAAAATTAATTTCATTTCACACTAAAGAATAAATAAGAAAATCAAATTCTACGAAGGTCGTTCATTAATTTCTTGCAACTACCATTTTTACCCGACTATGTGGTGTAGGGTATTAGATGGTCGGCCTTGATCGACTATACATTCTTTCTTGTTTTAAAATAAAAAATTGTTGCAGTAAATAGTCAGAATGTGATAAAAACGCAAACAACGTATGTCCTTTATTAAAGTCTATTTTGGAAAATACATGACAAAGAAAATATGTTCTTGAGCTTTTGAAAAAAAAATTTTCACTTAAAAATTTTGTAATGAAATTTTTCATAAATTATCTGGAGAATTTCACATGTAAAAATTGTTAAAAATAATTTTCTTTGATGTAAGAAAGTAATTTGGAAACCTAAAGACATAAAAAGAAGTAAGAAATCTATAGTCGGTTGTTCTAAATCTTAAATACCCTCCACCATAAGTGTGTTTAAGTAACTACATTATGTTTCGTTCACATTTACACATACATCCACACTTACTGAATCATAATATAAGTTATAGTTTTGGTTATTATTTCTTTCTACTGAACCGATTTTGATAATTCTTGGAATGATAATGAAGTTTATATAACTTTATATTACACCTAAATATTATTCTAATATTCGGTGCAGTATATCTTTTGATATACTGAACCGATTTTTCTGTTTTTAATTGGAGGACTATAACAAATGGCTAAATTTCATTGATCTCTGTTAATTATTGTCGATGTGAGCGTGCCAACAATAAACAGACAGATGGATATAGCTAAATCGACTCAGATTTATATGCCTATGTTATTCTGTAGTCCAGACCATAGAAGTACTTTACTGTCGATTAAACTTGTTTTTAAGACCGTACTAAATGTATTCTGTAGTCCAAATTATAATAATTCTTAAATTTAGACTTGAATTATTTGAAAGTCCAGACTATTCCATAGTCGATACTATAATTATTCTATGTCGTTTGTATTTTATAGTTCAGACTATAGTTATTGTATAGTCCAAACTGTAGTTATTGTATAATCCAGACTATAGTTATTTAATAGTCCAGAATATAGCTATTCTGTGGTCCAGGCATTATTAATAGTATATTTATGATCCATTGTTTTGGATTACCTCGAAAATAGGGTCTGGCATTGATTCTATTAATTTTTAAAGAAGATCGGTATCAATTACCTCCTAAACTCGTTTTAATTTTGGTTTTAGCTCTATTAAAGTCATTAGGCTTTCGTTTTGGGCATTATTTGAATAAATTTTACGCGCCATACATTTCTATAAGTTCTCTATTGGACTGTAAGCCGGCCAGTGAAATGGCTGCGACAAAAAATTTGTGAACAGCGTTATTATAATTT
Organism: Cochliomyia hominivorax; assembly: GCA_004302925.2. Lineage (NCBI taxonomy): Eukaryota > Metazoa > Arthropoda > Insecta > Diptera > Calliphoridae > Cochliomyia > Cochliomyia hominivorax. The sequence continues at coordinate 73,138,980 of PYHX02000413.1, read as the reverse complement.
TAAATATATAGTTTCATTCATAATCAATTTCTAAGTCGATTTTACTATGTCCGTCCGTCTGTCTGTCCGGCTGGCTGTCTTTGTAAAAATTGCGAACACTTTACAATTCGTAATTTTTTAAATATCTCAATGAAATTTGTTATATATTATTATCTTGGCCTAAGGATGAAGCTTGTTGAAACTGGCCATATTCGGTCCAATATTTCAGGTACCTTCCATATAAATGTTCTTCACGAAATGGGGTTTTAAGTTCATGAAAGTTCTAAATAAAAAGCGATTTTAATGAAATTTGAAAAATAATACATTTTAAACGGAAATATATGATTGTAAGTCCATTATTTTTCATAGCTTCCATAACTACCCACTTCAAAATATCATTTTTAAGGGCAAAAATCTCACATATACGTTGGTATTGTAATAATAATTGGTCAAATTAAGATAAATATAATCAAAAGTCGATGTGAAAAATTATTCGATGGTGGGTTCATAATTTCTTGTATACATAATAATTCTATGGTCCAGACTATAGTCATGCTATAGTTCACACTTCAGTTTTTTATAACACATATAAAACAAGTATAAACGTTATATATACAATGTTGGTTATAAATAGCTGTTATGAAAAATTAATGAACGACCCTCGTATAATTTTATTTTTTTGATTTATTTTTAATTGTTTATTATATTATGGTGAAACTAACATTTATGTGAAATTTAAAAGAAGAATTTTTCTGGAGCATTATATGGGACCTATATAAAATTATGGACCGACCCACGTTTCATTTTGCATATCAATTTCTACTTATATTTGTCTTATTTATTACTACAATACTAAAGTATATGTACGATTTATGTGCTTCAATGTGATATTTGGAAGGGAGCTTGTATGAGACCTATGAGAAATAATGGACCGACCCTCGCATAATTTGGCACAACGTTTAATATTATCATAATAGTTATATTTGCCAAATTTTATTTAAATGGCTTTATATTTAGGACAATTATAACCTTAAACCCTCATTCCGGGAGGACATTTGTATGGGGGCTACCCAAAATATTGGACCGAACATGGCCATTTTTAATTACTTTCGTCCTTGATCTAAAATAATAACATGAAAACAATTCCATCGAGATATCTAAAAGAATTGCTATATGAAGAGTGTTCAAAATGTTTACATTAACAGCCAGCCAACTGGACAGACAGACGGACATTCGTTCAGAAAATGAATCTGAATCCAACGGTATAATAAAGGTGGCTGTAACACCATTTTTTTTGCATGTTACAAGCATCAGCACAAATGCATAATACTCCAACCAACTTCGTTGGTGTAGGGTATTAATATAGTTTATGAATGTGACCTAATTAAGCAGACATAATCACGGTTTAACACCTTATTCAGTTGTTTTATCTAATTTTTATTTATTAAACCAACAGCTGATAAATGTCATAATATATAACAAAGAAATTTAGTCCATCTGGTCATTAAGCAAAAATTTACACAAAATTTCATAAAAATTTTCTGAAATTCATTATTCAAATATTGCAACAGTATGAAGAAAATTGCACAGGGGAAGAAAGGGAAAATAGATTTTTTAAAAAATCCTTGATGTTTTTACCAAAAATCTTTGAACACACATTTAACTTTTTTACCATTTTATCCTCATTGTCCACAAATCAAAAAGAAGAGCGAGAGAAAAGTAATTCAAACAATTTTTCTAATCAAAAAGGCAAAAAGATAGAAAACACCACTCAAGAGAATTTACCTGGCAAAAGAAAAACAATCTAATTTGAAAGTGTTTTTGTTGTTGTTGTTGTTTTTCTTGCTTTATTGCTGAAAAAAGAAACAGAACTACCTAAATTGTGTTTCAGAACGAGAAAGAACCTTAGAAATGATATTAATGCCTGTTTGTCTAAGACAAACTCTTTGTCGTTTGACAAGATACTTTTGTTTGTGGGTTTTCCTAAATCTCTTCCTTACTTACTTCCTATTGTTTTCACACAGCACATTCCTTTTCTTTTTGATTTTCTGCCAAACATCTGCAGTTAGTAACAAATTGCATTAGATCTGGAGTTGAAAACACAGCGCCACTAAATGTTCTTACACAGTGTTTCTTACATAAATGTACTGAGTTGATCTTATATTTATCCTTGCGTAAGGATATTAGTACAGCTTTAGCTCAAGATAATTACCTGAGGTGCAACTAAATGGATGCTGTGTGTGTATGTGTGCAAAATGTTTTCCATAAATGACTGACTGCTGTGCAAAAATTTCTTTTCTTCTTCAATATTTCTAATTGTTTGCATGTTTTTTGTTTTTGTTTGTGTGTTTAAAAAATGTATGTCCTTTTTTAACGGGGAATTCTTATAGTCATTTTGTGTAACAGGATGTTTGAAAGGTTTTTTGTTTTGTGTAAGATTGAGAAAGGGCGCGCAATTATAAATTTTCACTTTATTACAAAAGATATAATTTATTTAATATTTATTATAATTAAAAAAATTGCAAGGATTTTTTAAATTTGCCTTTTTTTAATTTTTCGCTTGAATGATCGGGATTTCTTAAGTTATAGTGGATTTTCAATTTTTCTCTTCACATATGTTTTATATCCTGGTAATTTGGTTTATATTACGTTTTGCAACACTTCAGAGTGGGAAAATACCCATTTTTGGAACAAAAAATCTGTGACCTTTGACCTTTGATCAGCTGATTGTGTGTACATGAAGTTATCTATAACGTTAGTGGGGATAAATCCCATAAATGGATTCTTTGAATTTAGACTCTAAAGAATTCTGACAATAGATAGATAAGATATCAGTTACGGGTCAAAATTTACAGATAAAAACAAGTAAGAATGTATAGTCGATCAAGCCCGACTAACTAATACTCTTCACCATATCGTAGGTAAAAAACGGTAGTTATGAAAATTAATGAAAGACCCTCGTATTTCTGATTTATTTTTAAATATAAAGTACATTATTGTGACACAGAGATTTACGTTAAATTTATGCGTTTTAAAATGATTTTTTTCCGGAAAGATCCTCATATAATTTTCCTCATAGATTTTTGCTTACATTTATCTTAATTTGACAAATTATTTTTAAAATACCATTGTATAAGTGAGATTTTTGCCATTAATATTGATATATGAAAAGGGTTTTGTATGGGATCTATTCTCATACATCGTTTTAGTATATTATAAGACTTACTTTCGTTCAAATCGCTTTGTATATAGGATTTTAACAACCTTAAAGCACCATTCTGGAAAGAACATTTGTATGAAAGGCACCTGAAATATTGGACCAAATATGGCCAATTTCAATGGGCATTTTCATCGAAATATTTCAAAAATTGTGACTTATAGATTGTACAAAACGTTTACATTGACAGCCAGCAGGACAGACGGACGGACGGGCATCGTTAAATCGACTCTAAAAGTGATTATTAGTCGAACCGTATTCTTAAATGTGGGTGTTACATAATTTTTTCTGCATGTTACAAACATCAGTACAAACACATAATACCCCAACCAACTGCGGTTGTGAAGGGTATAAAACATATATTGATATCGAGCTATAGAATTTTATGGCCGATTGTTAAACAAAGAATTTTCCTTAATGAGAGGGACTATTAAAGAAGTAGGATATTTATATTTAGGACATTTATCTAGTTTTCTGAATATCAATAGAACTTGTTCATATTTCACAACATTTTAAGCCTTAAACGCTATTCAGGAACTGGGATGTCATAATCAAATACTGACCGGGAAGGAGAGTTAAATGACAGTTATAACAAAATATCAACCGATATCACATATTCAATACAGTTAGAAAATAATCATGATGATTTTAAAATAAATTGGTTCATAATCATATAACAGTTTCATAAGATTTAAACCTGTTTTCCGGTAGGGGGAGTGTTATATAAGATCTATAGCAAAGTATGTAAATAACGTATATTCAATACAGTTAGAAAAATGATTTTGCCAAATTTCCATAGAAGTGATTTTTATTTACTGGATTTATAACCTCAAAACTCTTTTCCGTAAAGGCGCCTTATACAGGATACAGCAATATATGGACCGTGATTGTTCATATTATTAATATACATTATCGATAAATATAAAATAATTTTGAAATTTTAAGGTTATCTAAGATATCGATCTATAATTTTTGACAATGAACCGATATAGCTGATTTTAAATAGGAAACTACTTGAGCAATTTCTAGGCGTGAGAATGTTTTCTTACAGAAAGACGTACACAGCCTAATCGACTTAAATTTCGATTTGATGCAATAATATCAGAAATCGGTCAGAAAAAATTGTGCTACCACCATTTTTAAGTATACTGTTTAACTCAAATAATTTTCTGAGTCCATCCGTTCGGCTAGTTGCCCTTATCAAGCTTGTTCGCAAAATTCAGGTCGCAGTTTTAAAGATATCTATACTGAAGTTTGGTATGTAGTGTTATTTTTAAACAAGGACGATGGTCTATTATTTCATATAGAACCCATAAAAAACGTCCCCCCGGAATGAGGTTGTAAGTCCATAAAATTCTTATATAAGAAAAAACAATTTTAACCAAATTGTGTAATAGTAAGTCTAAAACGATGTGTCAGATTTTACGAGATTCGGATCCATAAAATATATTAGATAAAAAAATTATAAATTGAGATTAATATACGATGGTCGGTCCATATTTTTTATTCCTCTAGGAAAACATCCCTTTAAAACGCTTATACAAAAGTACGGGCCATAATTGCTCTACAGTTTAAACTATAACTATTCTGTAGTTAAAACGATGTGCCAAATTATACGAGGATCGATAAGACTAATTAAATTATAATTTAAGATTAATATACGATGGTCGGTTCATATGTTTTTAATTTCCTTTAGAAAAACATCCCTTTAAAACGCTTATACAAAAGTTCGGGCCATAGTTGTTCTACTATTCTGTAGTATAGAATATAGTTTTTATATAGTTCAGTCTTTACTATTTCAAACTGACTGTTTTGTAGTCTAGACTACTGTTATTTATAATCTAGATAGTTATTCTATGGTGCAGAATTATGAGGTTGTATAAGACAGACTTTAGTAATTCTATGATTCAGACTATAGTTTTTCTATAGTCTAAATTACAGATATTCTCTATTTCAGACTATATTCTACATATAGATTTTATCTCTTGTCTTAAAATCCATCCATAATCCTTTAACACACAAAAAGTATTTTTAAAGACATTTTTCCCATAAACATTGTATTTGAATTGAGTAAAAACTTTATAACTGCAAAGATATATAACAGAAATTCCATTTATATTTTTGGTTGAACTCTTTTCGAAAACACATACACATACACATACACACACACATACATACATCTTTTAGAAAAGTTATTGTTATATACTGTCAAGCTATAACAAAAATTATGTTTTATTTCCGTTCCATGCTCTCTCTCCCTCTATCTCCCTCTATTGGTTTTAATAGTAAAATATGAGTATGGGTATGTATGTGTTGTTATGGCTCATAAAAAATAACAGACAGAATTATAAGAAAAACCGTTCTAATTCATTTTTATCGTTGGTGGACTTAAAACATAAAAATAAAAGTTTATACATTTTTTCCTGTGTCTTCACAAAACTTACAAATAATTTAAAATGGCTTTCTACATAATGGGACTTTGGAACACCTACAAAATCGAACACACACATATATTTATATATGTTCACATAAATCTAGTTATTTTCCAGCAGACATTGGCATGTTCCAATCAATATAAATATTGATTTGGCATATTCCCTTGTAGTAGAAAAACAATAAGTAATTTTTTTAGTTTTCTCAGCTCATTCGTTAGTTTCGATACCCTACAGCACAACAAGTGATGAATGAGGGTATTTTTTAGTTTTCTAAGCTTATGTGACACTTATATTTAATAATGAGCAATATTAATAAATGTCGGAGGCCATGAAATATACTTAAGGTTTAGGTGGGTATTTAGATTTTGCATCTTGATCTAACAGACTTTATTGTCATAATAGGCTACCAGCCTATCCAGACATCAAAGTGTATTTTTGTAATTAATGGTAATTTTTGGAATACGACAGAGGCCCATTGAATCGGCGAAGAAACTTATAGTATTTCCACATATAGCCACTGTCCAGGAAGGCTGATTTTTCCCAATGTCCTTGAGGCCATAAAATGCTTAAGGTTTAAGTGGGTACTTTGCTTTCGGCTCTCTACTTTTATTTATTGTCAAACTTAGATACCAGACCTCCTATTGGGCGCTGATAGAAAATGTCTGAGGAGAGCTAAAGGTTTCTTAACTGCACACTGTCGCATTGGGGCGCTGGTCATGAAATGGGACTCAAGCAATTCGGGCATTTGTAAGATATGCGAGGACGAGAATGAACTGGCGCCAGTGGAACACTTACTCTGTATATGGCCTCGACTCCAGCTAACTAGGATGAGGCGTCTCTTTTCTTCTTCCCTCTCTTTCTTTTATTTTCTTATTTGGAATCAGTTCCCAAGTGATTTTTTCCTGTTCTTTCCTTCTTCACTCTCTTTTTCTATCCTGAAGTATATCCCCCTCTAGAATTTTTACTTATCCACGTCATAGGTCATAAGCTAATTTTTTATATTTATATGATACTTTCAAGTACAAATGAGTAATAAGATCCTGATCTGGATACATCAATGAAATTCAAAAAGCCTTTCAAACTCGTTTAAAAGATTTTCTCTGAGAAGTTCCATTATTTTTTATGGGACTGGAAACTGCACATGAGACACTCTATGACAAAGTATCTAAAAATAAATTTTCTTATGTTAGCGCTACAACTGAGAGGTAAATCTATATGTTATCTACTATAATTTTCAAATATTCCTCTCGCAGGTTCGGCAATTTCTATTCAAAAACGAAGGAAGGACATAATTTATGTTAATTCTTTAAATGGATCTACATCTTGCTATGACACTCTTAGATAACGAATATCACCTGAAATTTTACAAGAAGTCAATTGGGAGCCTTTTAATCGTGGTCCACGTTTCTAACTCGCTAAGGAGTATGCTTAAATTAAAAGAACCCCCCCCACTTTGATCCAAGTTTCAGCTTACTTGAATGTAGTATGACATCAAGGTAATAAAAAGAAAACCGCAGTGGTTTCCTAGGAAGGTTTTCAGTTTTTTAGTATAAAATTTTGACTGATTTGACCATTCAGTGGTATTGAAGTTTAGATCACATAATATATTCCTAATTAGAACAAAATGCGTAATTAGTTGAGCATGTGCCTCCAGTCATTGTTTCGGAATGACAGTAGATATTTTTTCCATTACCCCTATTGGGAGCATATGACTTCACAAGCATCTCTACCTAATTCCTTTATGTTTCAGTTGCCTAGATCTTGGAGTAACGAATGTCTAGAGGTGCTTCTTGGCTGACCACGGCTTCTTGAACCCTGAAGATTTCATTTCAGCACCAATCTGTCTACCCTTCCCGGATGTTTTCTGATAGAATGGCCGATACATCTCGATTTACTATGCTTGATTTGTATTATTATCGGCTCCTTGTTTGAGGAAAAGTTGTAGTTTCGCTTGATATTAACCAGTTTTCACTTCCGTACAATAAAGATGATTTTAATATTCTGATTTTTTTGTCAGGATATTTGTGAGCATCTCCATATTGATTGTGGACAGTCTAATGCACCTTTCGCTTTATTAAGCCTTCAGATGCCAGAAGTTATCAATGTATTACACATAATTCAAATCCTTTAGTTAACATGGGAGACTTCATGCTTTTGCTAATCTCTCTTAACAGACTCCGTTCATTATATCACCAGCTCAATTCTTGTTTTACTCTGTTGTAAAGAACTGAGAATTCAGTGTCCTAGTAACGACAATAGCTATGGACCAACTATTCATTAATGAATTTTTTGCTTTTATTGAAGTTACTGCTGGGTCATTCCAAGACTTCATATGTTTAATAATCTTTCTTTTGGAGTTTCACTTCTACGGATGAGAAAAGACTAAAATCAACAACACATTAATAACTGATACCTGAGGCATATTGAACATTCTCTTTTGATCATTCTCTCTTAATATTACTAGTGTTTCGGAATTGCTCTTCATATAAAATTTCTGCTCATCTTGTTAGTATATTTGACATAAAATGCCTCCGTGACGTTTAGGCGTACTAAAATACTAACTAAAATACTAACAGAAGATTTGTTCCTTCAGTTGGCACCAGTAGAAGAGTTAGACATCACAATGACTTTAACTTTGCATCTAATGTCCGTTGGCAACTACCTGTTTCCACTTCTCCAGTAACATATGAATTCCGTGCCAAAGAAAACTGCTTCAGTTTTGGGCATTGATCGAAATAAATAAGATTTGGAATAAACCTATTTAGGTCTAATTGGAAACCATACAACTGTGAACATGATGGAAGACTATGACCTCCAGTTTGGTGTTATATATTGTTCGCTTTTCGTTGATTCCTTTCACAAAATGAATCGATTGTCTTGTACCGAAGTCCTCCGTAAGTTTCTATCCTGGTTTTAATCGCTATATGATAAGATATCCTTCTGATCCTACTAAATAAAGAGTATTATATTGACTTCATTAGTAATTAGCTTCGACGTTGATTTGGCTTATTGGTCGTTTGTTTAATGTGACTTTTTAAACTTGACATTATTGAATTGTATACAATTTATATAATCAGTAACAATATGATGGAAAATGTCCTTTCTCTTGTGACATTAATGCATCACTTTTGAGATTAAAACTCAAATTTCAGCGTCTTCTTGGTTCACTTCGTATTTTCTCGTTTTTAAAATTGCTTTTTCTTTGCCTTTACAACAGTTTTCTGTGAGTAATACTTCCAATTCGCCATTTTCATAATATGTCGAGTAACTAGGCCCCTCATTTTATCCTTATTCGTTGGTGAGTCACTTCCAATGATAATACAAATTCTTGCTTTGACAAAAATCTTTTTCGTTTAAAGGTTTCATTCGAAATCGTAACTTTGAATCGCGAAATTATAGTTCACATTTTTTTTAGTCGGTCTTTTGTGTTAAAATAATAAAATATTTTCAATAAAATCCAAAATTGGTCCTACAAAAAGTTAGTCCAGCATTCAAAGGTCTGTTCAAACTATTTTCAATGTTATAAAACTGTACCGGGCAAATTTGTTCATTGATAGAAAATCTGGTTCATGTAGAAAGAATGGTCCAACTGATGTTTCTAAAGCAAAATAAATAAAACATTTTCAAAAGAGCTCTCAACAATCCCGGAAGAAAGCAGTTAGGTTAGCTCAGTGTTAGGAGCTTAGCACGGTTAGCTTAGTGCTACATACAAGATTTATAGAGATTTAAATCAAGTTTACTATATTCGCCTATGCCGAATCCTCAATACCCTCCACCACAAATTCATATGAAATTAAAACGTTAGGTTCCGTAGATAAACATATACACACATACACTCACAAATGTATATAGTATATAACACAGAAACACTTAATGAGTCATAAAATTAACTGCCTTTTTTCTACTAGGCCAGATTTCATTAAGCTATGTAAATTTTTGTGGATTTGAGCAGACAGAGAAACTGACGAAAATCGACTGAGATTTTGATTTGATTCAGGAATATATATGGAATATTATGGGGTCCAAAACAATTCATTCTTAGCTGTGTAACGCTTACCACTTATAGGTTTGAAGGGTATAAAAACAAAAAATATGCTTGTTATAAGCTCAAAACTGTTTTCTAGAAAGGGTCTTATAGGGGAGCTACAGCAAAATACTTTGATTATAGTTAGAAAAATCATTGTGCTTAATTTCAATGGAATTGATCGTTATTTAAATGTTTTATAAACCCGAACCCGTCTTCCGGGAAAACGCGTTATAAGGGAGCTATAGGGAGATATGGACTGATATAGAACAAATTATTATAATATCTTTAGAACAATTAGCAAAATAATTGTCTTGGATTTCAATGGAATTGGTCTTTATTTACTCGTTTTATAAGCAGAAAACTGTTTTCGGTGAGGGGCCTGATATGGGAGCTACATCATAATATGAACCGAGATTTTTCTGATTAAAAATATACATTAAAAATAATTCATTGTACTGAGTTCCAATGGAATTGTTGTTTATTTAATTGTTTTATAAGCTCGTTATCCGGGAAGGGACGTTATATGGGATCTAGAAGATGTATTTAGAATAGTTAAAAATTTTATTGTGCCAAACTTCAAAAGAATTGGTTCAAATTTAAGAGTTTTATAAGCTATAAATCATATTCCGGAAAAGGGCCTTATATGGGAGCTGGATCAAAAATTTATCCCAGAACAATATGACTTCTTTGGATTTATTATTGTATCAAATTAAGTATATGTGACAAATTTTAGTAAATTATCTTAAAAATTGGGGCCCATATGACACACAGAATTTGGGATGTATCAAAATTTTGCATATTATGGCCTATAACTTTTTTCCTGTTTATCAGATTTTGATAATCACGATGATGGGCACGTTATGCTAAAATTAATTTTTTGTTTAAGTCCAATTACATTTTTTAGAAGAAATTAGAAGAGTTCTTTTTCGAAATTTTGAGGTTGTTTCAGATATTGGTCTATAGCTTCCTTGCTTATAAACTGATATAGCTGGTTTTAGATAGCAAACTGCTTAGGACAATAATAAACGATGTTGCCTAATTTCATTGAATTCGGACAATCATTCTAGGCGTGAGAATGCTTCCAACAGACAGACAGACGGGCATAGCTAAATGTATATATACATTGTAGGGTCTGAGATGATTCCTTCTTGGCGTTACATACGGAATGATAAAGTTAATATACCTTCATCACTACCTGTGACGGTGGAGGGTATAAAAATAAAACTGTTTTGTGGTTTCTTTGTTATTCGTTTTTATTAATATTTATGTATGTTAATAATTTTTGAATCTCGCTTCTGATGTCGATTGAATATATCTGTATTTACAAATTATTTGTAAAGAATTTCCATTGAAGGGAATTCAATATTCATCATAGTTGAACATTTCTTCTTTTGGCTTCATTTTTAGCTGGTTGACTGTAGGTTTTTTCATGTTTGTTCCTGTTCTATTTGACATTTTTTATAATCTTGCACTATGGTGCTAAAATAAGGTTAACTTTATAAATAAAGGGTCTCATTTGGTTTAAATTTAATCGTAAGAAAAAATAATTTCTTGCTTAACAAATTCGCAGGATTTATGGTTTTTAGTAAAATGTTGGGTTAAACTAACATTTTCATGCAAAACCAGCTATTGTGACCAGTTCGAGAGTGTTAAGTTTTGAACTACAAATAAAAAAAGTTTTGGTTTTCTTTTTTCTTCTCTATGAAACTTTCACAGTTCAGCATATTAACTGCAGCCAAAAGTGAACCTATAAAAAAAGAATAAAAATAAAAGTTTGGCAACATAAAAAAATTATTTTCGCAAAAAAAGAAAAAAAAATCATCTTATAAAATAGAAAAAGTTTCTATTATTATTTTGTGAATTTGAGTGTGTGCGTTTGTTTGTGAATTTTTGACGTAAAGGCGAAATGAAATAATAGTTTTTTTCCAAAGATTTTGTAACACCAAGGAAAAGAGTTTTTTTCTTGCAACAATGTTACATTTCCGGTTAAAAGCAGGAAAGTAAAACTTAAGAAAAAAAAATAATAAAATTTCATGTTCCTATTTGTTGTTACACACAAAATTTTTGGCAGGTATTGATGTATATGGTGATTTAGGTGATTTGTTTTTGTGGAACTAAAAATAATAGCAGTCTTATGATGCTTGTTCAAAGGTAGATGACTTTGAGTCTTAAATACCGTAGTGTAAGCTTAAACTGGACTGTTATGTAAGAATAATAAAAGTTTGTAGGTGGTTTAGGTTAACATAAAATGATTTTAAAGGAAAACTTTAAATAGTTTATGGGAAAAGTTATAAACTGAAAATCGTTAAGGTAATTTTCTTTATATAGATTTTCCTGCAAGATTTTGCTTTAATTTCATAGACTTGTGTAATCGGCCATAAATAACAAAGAATGTTATATGGTGATGATGATGGTTGGCTTGTAAAATGAAACTATGAAAATTTTATTAAAGAAAACTTAAAAAAAAAGTGGAATGAGAATGGCATCTCTGACTGGTGAAGACTCAATGCGATCATCAAAAAAAGAAACTGGTAACAAGTGAACAATGAATTGACATTAAAAATTACCGTTGTGATCCCTCGGTTATGAGCAAATATTTTTTCCAATAGTGGTTGTGAATGTGTTAATTAAATAGAAGAAGAAAATTGGAATTAACAACTCAATATCCAAAAACTGCCTAATTTCCAAAAACAGATCTGATCCAAAAACATTTTCTCCGTGAAAACTTTTCAAAACGTAGTACTACGTGCAAAGCAAAGATCGAGTTACATTCACTCATCTTAAATGAGATTAGTAAATAAGGTCCTGCAGAGCTGAAACACGGGAAAGAATTAAAAAGGAGTTTCATCCCAAATCGGAGAAGAATCCTTATTTAGTTGTTGGAGATTGAAAACTTGCTCGAAAATATAATCTAGAAGTACATATCAAAAATACTGATGATACTTGATGAAATAATGATGATGTATTCTAAAATAAAAGTGTTACCTCCCCTAATCCGTAAGCAGATCAAGCCGGACTTAGTGGAATAAAATTTTATTCAGCGAAAGGAGTCTATTAGAAATATCAATTCCAAAAATGGAGATAAACTGGATCACATAATCAAAAACAGTATATAAGAGTACATACATGAAAGCAGCGATAGTATAAGTTGGAATGTGGTTTATATGAAGCTGGATTTCGTATAGGAAAATAAAACGACATCCTAAAGCCAACTAAAAAGTCAGTATACGACAAAGTATCCATAGACACTTGCATATATTCACATACTTATCATCATTGGAAGGAACTGAATATAGGGTGAATTATGAACACAAAGATAGATCCAATAAGATATTCTTATTAGACCATTAATCTATAAGTAATTTTACCCAAAGTTGTCTTGTCCTTGGAACTTCCACTTAGGAGGTAAACTTGGAAGAAGCGTTATCTTTTAACATCATCATTCAGATCTCCTCCAGACTATCAAGAATCTCCTCTAGACTAAGGAATATATTGGGAACCTTACTCATCTGAGTACTTGTTTTTGGTCATAATAATCTACGTTAGCTTTACCCTACAGGGGCAAAAAACAGAATTCAATCAGTAGCTATTTTTTTTTAAAGATTGACTATACACCAACTAAATGACATTAACACTTGATGAAATTTCTATTTTCAAGATAACCTAGGAAGAGGAGTATCTTCTTCTATCACCGAAATGCTTTCCTCCGAAGTGAGAAGGCTTTCCAATAATTGTCCATATGCACCTACTCAAAATCCTTATAAACGATGGTTTGTTCGATATAAAAGATTCGAGATAGAGAAAAAAGTGAGGTTAGATCAACAGTAAAAGTTTGGATATAAGTAATTGAAAGCATTACTCGATGAAAATTATAGCAAATTGTAAAAACATCTTAAATTATCATTTGGAGTCACTTAAAAAGTCGTATATTTTTTGTGATCAAAATAGTATTTTGGGCTTTGAAATCCAAATGGTATTTGATGAGGTAAGTCTTTGCCCCTGATAAACCATCCAGATCTTATAGTATATAAACTACTCGAAACCGAATAAAATTAAGAGAAAAACGTGTTTTTAGAATTGTTATACTCATTTGGTCGTGCCAAATAGGGTTTTTATAAATTTATTCAACATGCAAGAAACGGGTTAAATCGTGGCGTACAATCTCTGGTGATATAGATCTAAATCTCTCCAGATGATTTTAGATATTTAAGTAAGTCGTTAAGCCTTGTCCCTAATAGATTTTGTTGTATAAAGACTGGTCAAACCGTTTCTTTTTGCTTTCCAGAGCTAGACATTCAAAGAGAAGTAGGACTAACATCGCAGTTAGTCCCACTTAGGCGGTTAGGCGACAGTAGTCGCTGAAAGGGCAATATTCTTCTGGCGCGTTTGTCTTACTTTCAGAGGCCATATTTTAATCTTCTTTCAACTCTGACTTATGAGACTTATGTGCTATTCATGTTATAAAAGAACCACAACTCCTTGGCTTTACATGAGTATAGCTCTGCCCATCTCCATTTATCTTAATAAAATTTAAGTTTTTGATGATGGTTCCCCTGATATATTCAATTTTATTTTGTACTAATTCATGATTAATTCATCTGCATGTTCAATACTTATATGGTTTCTATGCGTAGGGTGTCAGGTAATGTCTGATCGATCGAGCCAGCTATATCAGCTCTTCACTGCTTTTATGGACATGTAATGATTTAATTGTAGAGTCATATAATGACATAACTGTAGAGAACTTTATTGACAGAAGTGCCGTTTTATTCTCGTCGAGAGTTTCAAGATATCCACTAACATTTCTGAGAGTGGTAAAAATTTCGGTCTAGAAAAAACTGCATTCATACGGGAAACGATATGTAATTCCAATTTCAATTTCAAAACCGGCAGTTACACTTCTGATAATGATATCTGGGACCACACTGTTCAATATAATCACCAAAACTTTCTGAAATAGACTTAAATATAGAAATATCTTCGCATAAAGAAATTATTAATTAATGTTCAGAATTATATTCTTAAGATATCGGACAAAAGCAACATTAATTGAAATGTTTCCTTTTCTTTTAATCATTTCTTAATTGCTTTATTGTACATTTTTTAGACGATAAACTTTTTTTCAAATGTAACAAAATTTACTGTTTCCTTTAAGTTTAATAATATTTATGTGGATCAAATATATTAAACCATTTTGCACCAACTTTACCTTTCTTAACCCAAAACTTCTTTTGAATTCTTTAATTTTGTATACTGAAATTTATAAAAAACAAGTAAAAACTATAGTCGGTCAAGCCCGACTATTTAATACTCTACACCACATTGTTGACTGTTTATGGAAGCTATCAAAAATGAATGATCGACCCTCGAATAAATATTTTTTTTTATTTGTGCTTAAAAGTGAAGTATATTATGGTATTATATGGACTTTTTCTGCGGTGATAATACGTGAGCTAAAGGAAATTATGGACCGTAAAATTTCGTACATCGATTTTTGCTTGTACTTAGTTTAATATGACAAAGTATTTAAAATAATGTTTTTGGGGGCTTGTATGGGACCTAGGAGAAACAATGAAACGATCCTCGTATAATTCGGCACACAATTTAAGAATACTATTAGACTTATTTGTGCCAAATTTCATTAAGTCGCTTGGATAGCCAGTCAGCTAGCTGGCCAGACGGACGGACGGACATGGTTAAATCGAATAAGAAAGTGATTCTTAGCCGAAAGATATATTTAAAAGTGGTGGTAGCAACATTTTTTCTGTGTGTTGCATAGAAAACGCATTACACCTATGATGGTGTAGGGTATAAAAACCAACAAGAAATATAATTCAAGAAACATTTTCTATAACCCAATAAACAAAACAAGTAAAAAAAATTTAGTCTGTCAAGTCCGACTATGTAATACCCTACACCACATTTTCTGTTAAAAATGGTAATTACAAAAAATTAATGAACGACCCTCGTATAAATTGATTTTTTGATTTATTTTTAAGTGTGTAGTACATTACAGTGATAGTAAGATTTATGTTAAATGTGTGCGTTTTAAAAACCGACCATCGTATAATATTTCACGTGGACTTTTGTTTACATTTATCCAATTATTATTACAATAACGACGTATATGTGAGATGTTTGTCCTTAAACGTGATATTTAGAAGGGGTTTGTATCTGAGCTATGAAAAAAACTGACCCTCGCATATTTTGGCACAAAATTTGTGCCAAATTTTGTTTTAATCGCCTTGTATTTAGGACTTTAATGACCTTAAAACTCAATTCCGGGAAGAACATTTTTATGGGAGGTAAATGAAATATTGGACAGAATATAGGCTTCGTCCTTAGCCAAAATAATATGTACAAAATTATATCGAGATATTTCAGAAATTGCGACCTGCAGACTATTCACAACGTTTACATTGACAGGCAGACGGACAGACATACAGATAGACAGACGAACGGACGGACATCGTATAATCGACTTAGTAAGTGATTCTGAGTCGAACTCAGAATCACTGGTATACTTAATAGTGGGTGAAACACCATTTTTACCGCATGTTACAAACACCATCGCAAACGTATAATACCCCAAAAATTTCGGTAGTGCAGGGTATTAAAAGGCTAAAAAACAAATGAAAGAAAAATATAAGAATTAAATTTAATGTATATTTTTTTATTACTTGAAAAAGGGTCAAAGTTTTGAAACCACAAACAGTATGAAAAAATATAAAATTACAATTGGGTCAACGTCATAAACAAAGACCAAAAAAAAGTAAAGAAATAAAGGGGAACGAAAGTTTTTAATCACAACTTTATTTTCTTGTTTATGATGTCACTACGTAATAAAATAAGAGCAGAGGTAGACTTGATACATAAATTGGTGTAGGAACCAGTTTTGATACAAAGTTGGTACCATGGGAGATATTTGAAGTTGGGATAACAAGATTATAAGTCTTAATTAGGGAACTAGTGGTTACAAGTTTTCGAATATTTTATTTCCAAAATAACTGTAATTTTTACGAGGGCTTTTTATTCTGGGTGAGCTAAATGAGGTACTATTAAATCGGTTCATGATCGACTAAGTGGTACTTATTTTGCAAGTGAGCAAATATGGTTAGGATGACTTATAGACCCAAAGTAAGAAACCTAAATTGTCCGACTAAACGGTTGTTGCAGCTCGATCCGAAGGCAGTTGCTACAGTAATTGAATAGAGAATAGAAGAGTGCAGTACTGAGTAATCTTGCTCCACTCCTGTTATTTGCAAGTAGACATTAATTGACTTTTTCAATTTAAAACCATTTCTCAAAAAGGGAATTTTCGATTACTATTCCTGATGCTAATGGAAGGACCTCAGATCACGATCATAAAGCTGAGAGAGTGGGAAAGAGTTCGTTATTGTGGATTTTGATATTAAAGTATTCGTAACGTTAAATGGTAGCAGTATCATCTTACAGGCTGGTGTTATTTCATCAAGAATGGGGCCAACTATCACTCTTATAATCGGATATCGGGAAATATCAGGATTATTATCTACAGCAAACAGTCATCATTAGATCTATAACATATACTCATGCAACATTGACATTAACGTTTTAATGGTTAAATTGAACCAAAAATAAAAAGCAAAAATAAAAGCCGCGACGTACCTCCGTCTTTTCAACTAAGTACCTCCAATTACTCGAGATACGAATCGACAATAAGCCTGCTTTTTTGCGCAGCAGTTTTAATGTGCGCATTAGGAAGAAAAGTCTATCACGGAATTCTTTTGATCCGCTCGTGTTATTTAAAAGTTGGTATTAATCCACTATTGCACTTCAAAATTTGATTTTCGATGACTATTCCTGATACTGACCTCAAAGCACGACCGTAACGTAGTATACCAATGGTTCTAAGCAACGTGGGAGAGTGGGTCCTTTATTAAGGTTTTAAGGCTAAAGGATGACTATGGTATTCTATAGGCTGAATTTTCTTCCATAAGAGCATCTGGCTCAGATATACTTGTATATCGGAAGACATCTGGATAGTTACTAACAGCAAATAGGCAATCAGATCGAATGATGCGGAGCCTGGTGCTAGCTGCATCGACTAGCTGGTTGCATTGACTCTGGGATGGTTATGCGGGGTTTAAGGAAACGCTATAGGGAATAGCGAAGATGAGATGTTTAACTGAGTTAAGGAGTAGAATTTCTCGCGATATTTGGCCATGCATCGACTAGCTGGTTGCATTGACTCTGGGATGGTTTAGGCGGGGTTTAAGGAAACGCTATAGGGAATAGCGAAGATGAGATGTTTAACTGAGTTAAGGAGTAGAATTTCTCGCGATATTTGGCCCATGTAAGATATTCGAAGGGTAAGGAAATTATCCGCTTTCAATAAAAACAAGCTGTTTTTCTTGTGTCGATTATTATTTTGAAAGCTCGAAAATGATGTGACTTGCCCATATCCTATAATATCTTCTGTAACATAATGAAATCTGGTAGAGGGGACGGTCAATAGTCTACGATTAGAAGTTGAAGGGTATAAAGAAGATGCATATTTCAAGATCTGAACATGATTCTTGGAAGAGCCGTCGGAATAACGATTGTGTAGAAAAGTCATCTAAGCTACCAGGATTACGCAAACGAATTTTATCTACTGGTGTACAATTATGGGAATTTAACGGCAAAATTATTGGTGAAAATAAATTAAAAGACGGAAAACAATTCTGAGAAAATGCCTGAGAAATCACCGATATGGATAAAGAAACAATATCTTGGCACGGGATGTAATCGTGGTTCACAAACAGCGAAAAAAATGGAACAGATAGGAAGAAGATATTGGAGAAAATTATCATGGATTTGTTTTAAGTGGTATAAGATAATCTATACAGTCACCGTCAGTTTCGTAAACTGACCATTGAAATATCATATTCGAATGTCTTCCCAATTTATCAAGGGATGTATGGTATTTCAGGACTGTTTGTAATCTTGGTAGCTTCATCTATTTCAAGAATACGTTTCAGTATTTTGCATTACCTTCAACACATACAAATATTTCCATAATGTAAGTGGGGGAGAATATTCAAGATTCGGTACATCCGGACGTAGCATTCTTACTTGTTATATTTGTACCCTCGACCATTATAAGTAGTGATGTTGGTATATTAACGTTGTCATTCCATATGTAACGACAAGAAGGAATCATCTCAGATCCCATAAAGTATATATATTCTTGCATTATTTTAAAATCCAAGTCGAGTTAGCTATGTCCGTCTGTCTGTTGGAAACATTCTCATACCTAGAAAAATTGTACCGAGTTCAATGAATTTTGGCACAATATTTCTCATTATTCTATGCAGTTTCCTATTTAATACTTTCAACAATGTAATGTAACGGGATTTAAACAAAAATTAAAACATAATATACAGTTCTATATTTTTCATTATCGTACAAAAAACCTACAGAATATAAGTTATAGGCTGAAATGTGCAAAATGTTGATAAACCCCAAAACCTGTGTGTTGTATGGGTCGAAGTATTTAAGATAATTTTCTGAAATTAGCCCTATATATATTTGTTTAGATACAATAATAAATCCAAAGAAACTAGATTTGCCGGGGTCATTATTTTACGTAACTCCCATATAACTCCCTTTTCCCGGAATATGGCTTATAGCTTATGAAAGTCTTAAATATGAACCGATTCAACTAAAATTTGGCACAATTACTTTCTTTATCGTCTTGAATAAATCTTGTTTATTTTATATAAAATTATATCATATTGTGCTATAACTTCCATATAACGCCCCTTTCTGGAACACGGGTTTGAGCTCATAATGCTATTAAACAAGAACAAATTATATTGAAATTCGATGCAATTAATTTTCTAGCTCTCCTGAATATACATTATTAATTTTAACAATATCGGTACATATTTTGCTATAGTTTCCTTAAAGGCCCGTTCCTGGAAAACAGTTTTAGCCTATAAAACTAGTAAATTAAAATCAATTCTATTGAAATTCACAGCAGTTATTTTTCCAACTATCTTTAATATATATTATTAATTTGATCAATCTCGGTCCATATTTTGCTATATGCCTTCCCGGAACATGGGAAGAAAAACTTATATATCTAAAATAAGCACCAATCGTATTTAAATTCGCATCCATTATTTTTCTAATTGTCTTCAACATATGTTATTAATCTGATAAATATCGGTCCATACTTTGCTATAGCTCTTCGATACGTGTCTAATTTCTTTTCTTGAACATTATTATTTTTTTAATAAAATGGGCCATTAAAATCTATATCTATTTATTTGTAGGTGATTTCAAGAATATGTTACCATACTTCACTGTAGTTTTTATAGGGACCTTTTTCCGAAATCGGCATTTAAGCTGAAGAACGAATACATTTTTGGTTGTTATATCTTCATTTCATGCTAATTTTTGCATAATATTCGTGGTGGAGGGTATTTAAGATTCGGCACAGCCGAATATAGCATTCGTGCTTGTTTTCCTTTAAGCTTAAATTTATATTAAAGTAGTTCCTTTAAAAGTCCTCTTTCCATGACAACCTTAAAAAGTTTTGCTACTTGTTGTGTTATGGATTTTTTATGTGAATCATATTTTTAGTGGTTATCGTTGAATCCCCCAAAAAAATGAATAAATAACTGAACAAAAGCTTAAATACTTGAATAAAGGAAGGTGTTGTACATTTGGAATTAAAGAAAAGTATTCATAAAATATTTTTTAAAAACTGTTTCTTTAAGATTTTGCCCCAAAAAGGACAATAAAAAAGTATAACAGACTTTTAATAAATAAAAATGTATCTGCTCTTGTTTTAGTCCACCTTGTTTTATTTCATATTTTGTTAACATTGTTGTTGTCGCTGCTGTTGTTGTCTTAAATTTATACTCTGTTAAACTAAGCGCATATTTAAGAAAATTCTACAATTAATCAAGTATCCTTCCAAAAAAAAGGACACAAAATATGTTCAAGATTTTCTTGCTTTTGTGACAAACATTTGAACATTTATTTGATAAAAGACAAAAAGAAATGGAGAAAACCTGTGAGAAGTTTCAAAACCGGAAGAGGAAAAGGAGATGATAATAATAAGAAGAAGAAGAATCTTTGTGTTTGTGAAAACTTTTAATTTAGCTAATTACAATATAAATTGTTAGTATTTGTTTGTTTGTTCATTTATTTGTCTGTTGTTTGATTTTCTTTTCTTGTCTTCTTGTCTTGAAAGTACTTTTTCTTTCAATGACAAAACTAATGAATGGGAGGGGTATGTATGTATATGTGTGTATAAATATCTTAAAACCAATTCGATTGTGTTGGTTTTGCGGAAACGAAAGTGGGGATGCTATTTATATTCGGTTATATCGAATCTGTTTACACTCTAAAAACTGTTATGTCGGATATTATTGGCCTTTTACTACATTTAAAAAAAGTAAGATTGTTATAGTCGGTGAAGCCCGACTATCTAATACCCAACACCACAATGTTTATAGTTACAAAAAATTAATAAACGACCCTCGTAAAATTTATTTTTCGGATTTATTCTGTACTGTAACTGTACAGTACATTATTCTGACACTAAGATTTATGCGAAATTTATGTGTTTTAAAATGAATTTTGCTGGAGGGTTATGTGAGAGCTAGAAGAAATTATGGACTAACCCTCGTATAATTTTTCATATAGATTTTTGCTTATAATTATCTTAATTTGACTATTTATTATTACAACATTAACACATATGTGAGATTTATGCCCTTAAAAGTGATTTTTGGAAGGGGGTTTGTATGGGACCTATGAGAGGTCCATTACTTCTTCGCATATTTTGATACATTGCTTTAGGATATTAAATATTATATAAAATTACTTTATATTTAGGACTTTAATGATCTTAAACCCTATTGCGGGAGGAACATTAGAATGGGAGTTGCCTGACATTTTGGATCGAACATGAACAATTTCAATAGGTGTCGTTGTAGGCAAATAATAATAATAATAATAATAAAAATAATAATTATAATAATAATAATAATAATAATAATAATAATAATAATAATAATAATAATAATAATATGTAGCAAATTTCATCAAGATATCTCAAAATTTGTGACCTGTAGACTGTTCACAACGTTTACATGGACGGCAAGTCGGACAGACAGACAAATGGATATCGCTAAATCGGCTCAGAAAATGATTCGAAAGGTATACTTAAAGGTAGGAAAAACATTTGTATGGGAGGTACTTGAAATATTGGACCGACTGTGGCCAATTTCAATAAACCTTAGGCCAAAATTATATCATGTACCAAAATTTCATCAAGATATCTCAAAAACTGCACGTTGTATACTCTTCATTGCTAAATCTACTCAGAAGATGATTCTGAGTCGAACAGTTTACTTAAAGGTGGTGGTTAAACCATTTTTTCACATGCTACAAACATCAGGCTAAACGCATAATACCACAACCACCCACGGTGGTGTAGGGTATAAAAATCGATTCAAACATTTCAGCTTAATTTAATTCAGTCATCGGAGGGTTTTTCAGATATTGTTCTCTAACTTTTTGTCTACAGAATAGATTTTGCACTTTTCAAACTAAAGCGGAAAATTAAAAATAATTTGGATTCTTGCCGATGATTTTCTTCCTTACAGTTTGAACTTAAAAGCATTAAAATAGACCTGCGTCTATCAATCAATCAATCGATTCTGAATTGGTTTTGGATTAAAAGCATAAAATGTATTCTATGAATTTTTCTTAGAGTCACATATAGAATGATGAACTAAATATATTACTTGAAATAGAGAGAGCTAGACAAATATTTATTCATGTCACATTGTTGTTAGATTAATCGCTTGCGGGTTTAAAGTTTTCACCTTTTTTCTGTTCACTAAAATTTCAAGGAAATTAAGTTGAGAATTTTAAAATCTTAAAGATTTTTATGTTTTAATTAATAGAAAACTAATTAAAAGGAATTTAAAACACTTTAATACCAGATATATTGTGAATAATATTGGATGTACAAGTTAATAATAAGAATTTTGTTTATCTGAGAGCATATTAATTCCAAGTCAGAAGAATAACTCCGGATTTTTGTTTAATAAGAAATTTATCCAATTTTTGATACCATGTTCCAGAATATATTGGCATTCTGCATCGATCGAAGTAAATCGTAGTCATAAAAGAAAAGTTTTAGTCCATAAGTGGGTGGTTTGCAACTTCACATCTATTGATTTCAAATTAATTTGTTATCGGTCTTTGGAAATTCAGAACATACAGGTTAATTAAAACAAAATTAAAAAAGGGTCAAATTCATGAGGGTCTATTCTTAGTAAAATAGGAATTTTTGTAGCACTGTGGAATTTTAACATTTTGCGCAACGAAGCCTTTCAAAAAATATAAAGTTTTATGTGTTTTCCAGGTTTTTGTAAAGATCTCCTTAATGGCTAAAAGTTAGTTTTTTTGAACTAACTCCGCCATGGAATCTATTTGAAGTCCCAATTACCAAAGTGCAATATTCCTATGCTATCAATATATTTAATTTCATTCAAATCCGTTCAGTCGACGAAAAGTTACAGATTTATATCCAAACAAGTACGCGCTGTCCCACTGTACACTAAAGAGTTCATTCAGGAAAGAAGAAGACTAAGAAAAGAACGACAACAAAGCTGAGACTTTATACTGCAAGTAGAAATAGAATCGGAAGTGTAAAAATTACATTGAAAGTTTATCTACTAATAAGTATAAAAACTTTTCTTTTTGGAAGACATCAACGTTACTCTGGCTGCTCTTGCGCTAATTATACAAGGAAGAAATCTGTTATTTTCGTCAAGTAGAGTTTTTAACACAATCTCCAATAAATAACTTTATTTTGGATGAGAAAAAGGAAGTTTGGGTAACTATGATGTTATATTCGTTAATCCAGAGGTCATTGGAAGGGCCATGAACCATAATATGAATTTAAGGAAATCGTTTTCGAGATATTAAATGTGAAAGCTTTTCCAAAAAATTAGAAACTATAACAAATTAAAATGATTCCAAAAGGTAAAAGGGATCTGTCCTTACAGTCATTATTTCAAAAATCCATGAGAAAAAATTCCAAAAAAGTAATTGTATCAATTTTGTATGATAGAAATATATTCACAGTTCAACACTTGGAACCATTGGCCACGATAATGACTAACTGGAGAGATAAGACAACCCTTTGAATAAAATAAAATTTTTAGATGCTTCGCGTGCTTTTAATAGAGATTAACTTAAGAGTTTTATACACAAAATTAAATCTTTACTTCCAACAGCAAATGTGATATGAGCTGGTGTCCCTCAGGGAAAGTAGTTGGGACCTTTGTAACGTTTAATTTATAAATCTTAACTATTTCTCCATTTGTCGATGGTGGTGTAAATCTCAAGCTCGGATAAGAAAACATATATAGCATCTGCACAACCGAACACATACCTGTAAGTATTAGAAACTTTGTTGAAATTTTGGCCAATATAAGAGTATGGACTGAAGGACAAGCTTATAACTGTAACCCCTAGAAACTTGTCAACCTGCCAATGTTAATAATATTATTATACCAAACTCAAACTGAATAACATACATTGGAATTCATTTGGTCAAGTGTTTTACAACGCCGTGCGTTGTCTTATTTATAACCAAGAGACTTGATATGAAAAGCATCTAGATCGTAGATCTAAGATTTTGTATAACACTGAATTGAAACCAGCGTATATGTATAGCATACACCCGGACCCGGACATTACATATGACGTTTTGCGGTTTATGTAGTAGTAATGCATACATTTTCTCTCCATCACTAGAATACGATAAAAGCTTCTTCGGCTTCTTTTTGAAGAGTACAAGCATGATTTCAGATATTGAAAATCTACTTTTAACTTTTTTATGCTCCAGTTCATATGGGAGCCGATTTTTTGTTGCTTTCGAATGTATTTCATTGATTTAAATCTTAGGGGTATGACTTGCTGCTTGAGTCCTAGTGATAATGCAAGTTCGACTTCAAGTTCTATGTGTGTGTCCTTTTTATACACACGCACATTCTATGTGTTTGTCTCTTTTATACAGACACTGGAATCTATTTCGTTTGATTGCCTGGGCCGGGCATTCAGAAAGGAAATGAAAAACAATTTCCTCTTCTTCCTTCCTAACACGTAGTGACCCGTTCAACCCGTTGCACGTTCAACTTGGCGACTCCCCATTTAAATGGATTATATCAATTATATTCGGCCTGTTTGAGAAATTAGTTTGTTACTAACTCTGCGTTATATTAGAGTCTTCTTTGATTAGTTAATCAGTTCGTTCAGTACCAATGTAGTCGAGAGCTTGGAATATTTTATTGTGAAGAGTATTAGCTCAGTTTTGTTTGGATTAGCTTCAAGGTCATAGTACGGTACCCAATTGTTGAGTAAATATAAATCTCTGGTTATGATGTCACTAATCAGTCCCAGAAAATAACCCGATCATTAATTCTGGAGGGGATTTAAGTAATATCTTCCTCATTAGAAATCCTTATATTTCTAACGGTCTGTACGTGATTCATAATTTTTAAATATTCTGTTAGATCATGTTCTTTCTAATGTTTTTAAAATTTTATATTTGGCATTTGCAGCTTCATTTGGTTTATGCAGGATGTCAAGTCACAATTTAACGCTTTTGTTCAATTTAGCAGGAAATTGTATAGGCAATTTTGTGACAAGCGAGTACTGATCATTTGTAACAAAGGAGATTATTAAATTAAAATTTCAGATCGTCAAATCCCTAGAGTCTATCTGATGAAATCGCTGCAGTTAATTCATCATTGTATTTTCCTGCCAATATCCAAATAAAAATTATGACTCTAAAAAAAACTAATTTTAATTTAATTCTTTCACCTTATTGGAGATTATTTTTGTTTCTTTAAATTTCAGGTTGTCAACAGGTCTACATTCTCTTAGAATGTATATTTAAATCCTTGATTGTGGCCTACAAACAATTGTTAGAAGCAACTTGAACTCATCAACAATATTTGCTTAGTAAATTATGTTGTTTTTGTTGTTTGTTAGTTTTATTTATTTCCTTTTTTCAAAGTTTCCTTAATTTTCCTTTCTCTTCTACTTCTTTTAGTCTAAGTTTTTAATTTTCTTTAAGATAAAATTTTAATTTATATTTTTTTATTCATTACACCTTCATATTTTTTTAACATTTCTTCAATGCTTGTTATACCCTACACGGCAACAAGTGATGAATGGATGAGTATTAAGTATTCATGTGAAATAGGTCAAGGCTGTAAGAAAGTTCGGTAAACTAAAAAGGACAAATCATAATCACAATCACATCATTTACAGCATTTTGAATGCAATAAACTGACCAACTTGATGAATTCTCAAACACCGATCACCATGCTGTATAACGTCCAAAATTTATAATAAGATTTCGTAATAAAGCAGGTGTACAAAATTAGAGAGCATGATTAGAACAAGTACCGAGTGATTAAATTAGACATCGATAATAGAGTTAGTGAAATACCAGATGCTTTTCTGAAATTCATGCGGAATAAACCTTAGTAAGCAAAGAGATTTAGTAGCACTCGGACTGCTTGTTGATTTTTCAACTGTATATCACTTTAGAATACAAGAGGATCTTTTGGGGTTAATAACCTTTAAACACATCAAGTACTTAGTTGGGATCGGTAGAGAATTGAATGTCAAACCTGATAAAACTGAATTATGATGTTTTTTAAAATTGTCTCTAATGACAATTTTTATTTTATTTCAAGTATTTGGACGTTTAATTATTGTTCGGAAATTAAAGTCAGTGATAGACAACCATAAATGGTGCTAATTATGTAGAAGAGCAATACAATCATTGTAATACAAATACTTTTCTATGCTTCAATTTTGTCGAGAACATCAGGGAAAAGAGAGTGCGCTTAGTAAGAAGCTTCGAAAACGACACCGATTATAACATTAAAAATAATACTTTTCGTCCAATCTAACCAATCAAAAGCCATTTAGATATAAAACTGCAATTACGGCATATCAGCTCTAACCAATGAGAAAATGGATAATACAAGAAGTCAAGTTATAGCATCAACATATAGGAATTGGGTCTTAATCCAAGAATGATACACTGTCCCTACTTTTGTGTTAAGTTTTCATTACAAAATTCTACCTATAAATAAGTAGCGTAATATGGAGGACAAAGACAAGAGCAATGAAAACGAAACTCCTCGTCCATCTGTCGAAATACAATTTGACATGAAGTTGTTTTTTAAAATCTAAAGAGACCATGGAAACTAATTAATACACAAATGGTTCTAAATATGTATTAAAATGGGTCTAATTTCTAACAATAAAATGGTATCCGAGGACACAAAAAAGACGATATTCGATTATTGAATGGTAAACACCATTTTTGTATCTGCATAACAAGGAGTAAATGCAAATTCGGAAGCAAATAATCCATCAAATAAGACACACAATCTACTAGATCATTGTGGAAACAGTCACCAGAATTATTACAATACTTTTGGAAAATTCAATTGAGATGAAAATTTCGAATATATAAAATTGGATTTAAAGAGATTTTAGTAAGATAATGAACGCTCTTGTCATATAATCCAGCTTTACACCAAACTTGAATTGGAATTAACATTCATAAGATTGAGATTGTGGAGAATATATCGAATCGTATGAAAGCTTTCTTTCTTATTGTCCAGCTTTTAAAACACAACTTAAGGATGTGGGCAGAAAGTAACTTAGGAAGTTATAACATGTTTTAGAATTCCTGTAAGTAAAACTATGGATAAGTATAAGCGTCATAAACAAGAGACCATTAACTGAGAATTATTTATATTTGAAGTTATATAACTTTCAAACTTTTGCAAGATCTTGAACCGGTTTATTAAATGTATATCCGAAAGGATTTTTTAAATTACAAAAACCAATTCTGTCCTTTTGTGGAGTGCAAGGAAAGTTTTTGGATCAAACCGCATTATAAGATAACATTTGCTCTGTCTGTGGTAGAATGCCCATATTCAATTCATCTAATAAAAAATTTTGCATTAAATCTTTCATAGTTTGAGTTTCAAGCGTTAGATAAGTAGGGCTTTTAGAAATCGGTCCTACTAAACATTATCACTTTTCCTTGATGTCAACTTCAATTTCTTTATCCTTATAAGAACTTAAATACTCCAAGTATTTGTGGTTGAGACAACGTGTAGGATCTGATAAGAATCTTCTTTTTTTACAACCAACACGAATATGGACACTGTGTGTTTATTAAAAAATTTAAAAATGTTGCACTGTGGGCTTTATAATATTAAATAGTTTTCTTGGATATTGATGAGAATGAATAAAAATTCCCGTTACTTCTTTAAGAAATATGTCTTTTAAGTAACTTTTTAGCCTGCCCTCCAACTCATATATTTTTCAAAAAAAAAAAAAAAAACATGTATTCTAAGTTTCCGTTTTAACAAACAACAACATTTAGAGTAAAAACAACAATTCTAATATACATACATATGTAGTACATGTTGTTGTTATTGTAATTGTTTATTTTTCCCAAGTACAACACAAAGAAACATTACAACCGGAAAAAGGAAGAAAAATAACTTGTGAAGTGTGTAAATATTTTTTTTCCTTTATGATGTTTTTGTTGTTGTTGTTTCAATAATGTTTTAGGTTCTTAAGTTTTCAAGTTTTTGTCGTTACAATTTAATTAAGAGTAAACATTGGTTCTTCTTTTTTTTTTTTGGAAATACTTTGAAGCTCATTTGGAATCGAGAAAAAGGCAACTAAGGAGCTTCTAACTCAAGTAGACGTCGTATGTTGTAAGAAGTTCGTAAGAATTTTGTTTTTATTTTTTCGATTCTTAAAATAAATAGTTTTGTTGAACTTTCTGAAATTTTTTCCAATAAAAGTAAGAAAAACGAAACCAATTTAATTAAATATACATAAATTGTGTACACTAAAATTAGGTAGTTAGTGGGAGGAGGAGGGGCCTGAGTTTAATTGAGGCATATAAATTTTGATTGTGATAAAATTTGTAACATTTGTTATATTTTAATTAGTTATTTAGTTTAGAACTATAAATATATAAGCAAAAAGTGTTTTATTAGTTTTGTAATTGTAATATTAATATTAATTAAGTCGAAGTGTAAAGTTTTCTAAATGTTTTTTTGTTAGAAGGTGAGGGAGAGAGTGAGAAAAATAGATAGAATTTGTGTAGAGCCTAATAATAAAAGCTGAAACTACACATAGCGGTAATAGAAGAGTGTTGTCATTTTGAAAAGGGTTCCTATTCTACTAGCGGATTCTACGCAAAAAATGCTTTAGTCTTGAAGTAAAGAATAAAATTAACTAATTATCGCATTCTAAAAGAAGTGTATTCCAATATGGGCATTCTAGCACAAGCAGAACAAATGGTAACCAAGAAGTGTTAAGTTGTAATGCGGTTTGAGCCAAAACTTTCCTTGCCCTACACAGAGGGGCAAAAACGTTTTTTACAAATAAGTCTATAACTTTTGATCGGCCGGATGAATATCAAAAATTCTTTCGGATATATATTTAATAAACTGATTTAAGATTTTGCAAAATATTGAAAAAAAAAATTAAAATTCAAATACAAATAATTCGAAAATTAAGAGAGATTTATATGTAAGATTTTTTATTAGATAAACTGAATATGGGCATTCTACCACAGTTAGAGCAAATGGTAATCAGGAAATGCTCTACGCAAAGGGGCAGAATCGTTTTTTTGTAATTTAAAAAAATCCTTCGGTTAAACATTTAATAAAGCGATTCAATTTCTTGAAAAATTATGAAAGTTTCAAATTCAAATATAAATAATTCGAAAACTATGAGGGATTTGTATGTGATCTTTTTTTAAAAGGCTATCAGGGTTATTAGATGAATTGAATGAGAAACCAAAAATGTAGTGAAAAATTTAATGACCGAAGTGCTTCATTATAACACCTTTTATAGAGTCAAAAGAGGTATAAACTATAAAAGTTATGTTAAATTTTATGAAAATCCGTCCATCCCATCAAAAATTACAGATTTCGTTGCAATAAAATCTGCCCACTGTACACTGTTTTCTACAAGGTTCCTATTCGCCTCATTCGCTAATAGCTCTCTTTCAATGAATCCATTAACTTCGTTGTTTCTTTCTTATAAACGTCTGATTCGATACCGACAAATTAATGCAAAAGAAGTCCTAAATGTAATTTTACAAAATGATAGTAGAAGTGTAGACGAATTAAAATCTCGACTTTAAACTTTGTGGAACTAACAGGGTCCGGTCAGTTAGTATAGTGACACAAACTTTAAAGAAGGAATAAGTTAATCATTATAAGTTGTCGCTAAGAATATTTTTAGTTACTGTTAGTTATATAATTCACTATAAAGGCAGATAAAATTTAACTTTTAACCAAGGGAACTTGCTAAGTAAGCAACGTAAAATTTTTGTAATAAAATCCTTCAAAAGAATCTCATCTTTTTCAATTTTACTACCATCGTTTTAGCGGAGATCGTTGTAACTTGCTTTCT
Organism: Cochliomyia hominivorax; assembly: GCA_004302925.2. Classification (NCBI taxonomy): domain Eukaryota; kingdom Metazoa; phylum Arthropoda; class Insecta; order Diptera; family Calliphoridae; genus Cochliomyia; species Cochliomyia hominivorax. The sequence continues at coordinate 73,108,784 of PYHX02000413.1, read as the reverse complement.
ATAAATTTCAAAATATTTTCTTTTTTTTCGCATTTATTCCAATTCGATATGGCAGTACTGCATATTGCTTAGAAACAACGCCCTCTATGTTTTATTTAATGGTGTGAAACCTTGATTATCATTTATTCTTACCTTTTCTCATAGACAATATTTTTTTCTATTAAGGGTTTCGATTGTTCCGATTCGAATAAAAAATTTGAATCATGCAAGTTTAAGTACATGTTTCACAGAGTTCAGTCATAACAACAGTTTGAGGAACAATTCTTGTGGTAAAGATATATAGTTTAGCCAATATAATCTCTCTTTTGGATCTTAATTTACGAAGTTGCTTATGAATGAAATCCATATTAAAGCAAGAATTATATATTGATAAATAAAAGGTTATAAATATTATATAGGATTCATCAGAAATTTGTTGGTCGATGATAATTGTTTATATCTTTTTGTATGAAAATTTTAATCTTATGCTCAAATATAAGCTTTATTTATAAAACACTGCCAAGTTTTTATTATCCAAGAATGAAAATATTTAGAAAGCGATAACTTGGGATTCGGTTTCAAATTTTTTATCCTTGAAATGTATGAATATAATTTTAAAATATTAAATATACCGATTTAACTAGAAACAGCTGCTGTTATAATAAAACCAACTAAATAAAAGCACAATTGTTAAAGTACTAAAACAAATATTAAAAAAAAGTTTACACATTTATAAATTAAAAAGGTGGAAAAACAAACTCTGGACTACAAGAAGTTTTCTTTAGAATTGTTGTAAAAATTTCTAATCTCGTTTAAAGATAAATGAAAAAGTTGAAGAAAAACAGACACGATACTTCAATGTTACACTAACGAAGTAGAACAAAATGGAAAGAGATAATTTATAGCGGGACAGGGCCGAAGTTATAATACCCTAATACATTGGTCAGTCTGGAGATGCCATGAGTGTGGACTCTTTCTAAGGGTTTTTATAATTTTTGGATTTTCTAGGACACACATCTTAGTGTGTGTGTGAGTTTTGAAAATTCTTAAGTTAAAGTTAAATAATAAGAGAAAACTGGATTTCAAGGTCAGAAGCTATTACTTTTGCCCCTTCCAATCAGAGATTTTTTTGCCCTACATCGTGAAGAATTGAACGTCTCCAGATAGGCATTGGTCTAGTTTTTATCACTCCATAAATATATGGTTTTTGTTATACGAAATCCATCCACACTTTGATGTTGTTAATGTTATTAAACCGTAATATTTTGCGTATGATTCTGAGGCATTTAAAATAGAAATGTTGTACTGTGGAGACCTTACGGGTGTTTATGCGACATCGAATATTGTCCGAGAATGCCGCATATCATTGAATAGGATGGCAGATAATTCAAATTTTGTACTGTTTTAGGTGTAAGGACATGGGGCAAATGGGGGCGTATCTCTCGGATAGGGACATCGATCTTGTGTGCGAACTACCACTTACCGCTTGTAGGAAACGAGTTAAGGAGGGACTCTTTAACAGGACGATGGTTAAAAGAACCGTCGTGTTTGATTACAAGGATGATTTGGTTTCGACAAGAATACCTTGAGGTTTCTACTGAGAGATACTATGACTTCAGCATCAGGACACTGTCTCTTCGTGGTACATGCATCCTCGAAAGATTTTTCAGAAGTTATATAAATAAATAAAGAGGAGGAGGAAGAAACGATTTTTCATCTTCTCTACCACTGCCCTGTGTTTAGTGGCTTACGGTTACGTTTCTTTGGATTTGGTTCGTTACAATCTGTGACGAATTTAGCAACCGCAGATAAACGGGACATGCGGCTTCTTTCGGAATTGCCGAAGGTTTGGTGATGCAAATGCTCACTAGATTCACTCACAACGTGTGTGATGCGGAGGCTGGACAAACTTTGACAGTAACTATTAACTTCTTCCTTTCTTTCCTTCTTCTTCAACATGCTTCTGAACCATTCTCGGTCTATTTTCTTAATTCGTGAATTCTAATATTACTTTCTACTCTTTTAATTTTGATCTTTTCAGGTGACACAAAGGAACCCTTTGGACCCAAATAAGCCATATCTACTGTTTTAACTCTTCCATGGCAACCTGACGACCCAACATAATCTTGCTCATTATTTATATAGTGTGATTGATTTATTCTCCTTACAAGAAAGCTCGAAATTAAAGTGGCCACCTACTATGTTAGCCTAATTCCCGCCTTAACACCGTGTAAGTACAATGTATAACCCAACGCCGACGAACGGATATATAACGAAAAATTTTATTTAACATTGTCTAGCTAAAAATACCATCTTCCTTAGGGGCTGGGGGTGTCCAATCTACTGTTTCAGTGTAATTTCAGACTTCTATGGCAGCGCAACATCTCAGCCAAAATGTAACCTTCTTCCAATGATTTTTGTCTAAACCAGCACGTAAATCCCAGAAGGACTTCACCAACAAAAGCGAGTAAGGCCTGCCATATTAGTGGTTTCAGGTTACACGAGATTTGGAGAGATTCTCAATAATAATTCATTAGAGAGATCCTCCATAATAATTCGTTGAAGAGATCCTCCATAATAATTCAATTTTATAGGTTGGAATAAAAATCATTTGAGATTGAGATTTATTGATACTGAACTTTCATTAATATTTCTGGATAGGACAAAGTCAATGAGATCCTATATTTTCCTGGGATCAACCGGTCTGTATATCGATATTCGAGATTAATGGAAGTTGCCTGTTAATAATCCATCTTGATTAAATTGTGTTGATACGTTTCTAATTAGTACCAATATGTGCCTTCTCATCAGGATGATTATCCACTTTTCTTTCCTTAACAATAGAAGTCGATTGGATTCGTTCTAGGGCGAATTATCTTCAAGCGATGGCGTTTATTGTTTGGTATTATTTCCTCATGGTGAACTTCATCTACTGTCATTTCTAGCCGTTTTAGAAAATTTGTTTTATTACAGATTTTGAAATTATTGCTCCAACTTGACTTGGTTGGCCTGAGGTTTATACTTTCACTTCTTATCTATTAAATATTGTAATATGTTTTCTTTAAGTATATTTGTAAGTTGTGTACATCTTTTGCATCCCCAGCTGTGGTATAATACTGTGCTCCACACATAAATTAAACCGATGAAGTAATATTAGCTTCCTTCATCAGATATGGGTTTTTTTCCGATGCTTCTTGATTCAAACATACTTCGGATTTTATTCGCACTGTAGAATACAGCGTTTTTTTACCTCAACTAAATAAGTGATTGATTCGCCGCAACTTGTCCTACAAAAATAACGATGTTTTCTATTTTTGCCTTGTCAAAACGACCTCAGAGTTTGGTATATTGGGGGACATTATTATCATTCACTGATTTATCCTAACATATGACTATAGCGTCACTAATCGAAGTAATTTCCGAAAACCATTTTTATGTTAAAAGCATTCTGTATCGTTCGTAGCAATGAATCGTCAGATTGGGCCATAAATCAGAAGAGCAAAAATTTCCCATCTAATGTTTGTGTTAACATAAGTTATGAGACCTGTTCGTTTTAGTTGATTTCTGACTTCAAATGAATGAATTGTCTTCGGTATTAATACTCTCTGATCGTGCGATCAAATAAAAATGCTGATAATACAAAATGTACAGCATTTTTTTTTTGGCGAAATAGTAATGAAAGTTCTTATCACGAAATTCCTAATTTTTAGCATTTTTCAAGTGATCAGGTCTTCTCACTTCTTTTAGTCGAAATCACCACTTTTTCTACATCATATAAACGTGTAGGGCAGCAATATTTTCTGTAGTTTAGCTAAAATTCTAAAACTTTCTGTCCAGTTTAAAACGTAAAACTTCAACTCAGTTATTTTCCAAGGTGATCAGGTGCCAGAAATATAAAAATTTTTGTTTTTCTTTTTCTCGTCTTTTTCTCTTTCTTCTTCATTTTCGTTATGTTGAGAATTAACCATTAAATATATTATTTTTCACATAAAGTGTTAAGTGCATGTTGTTATTAAGAAAAAGAAAAAGTTCTTTTTTAATTCATCTTTTATTTAGATATTTAATCTGCTTATTTTCTTTTTGAGTAAAAAGAAAATTTTAATGTTGAGATAATGTAAAATTCTTAAAAAGATTTTTATGTACAAATATTAAAATTCCTTCTTTGTGTGACAAGTCACAAATGAATTCTTTGTCATTTTTTTATACCCTACACCATCACAACTGGTGATGAGGGTATATTAACTTTGTCATTTCATATGTAACGCCAAGAAGGCATCATCTCAGATTATTGGTCACGTTATTTGTTGTTGTCCTAAGCAGTTTCATCTGCTTAGGTCATCAGCGAAAAAGTTATAGACGGACATCCTCCTTGAACATCCTCCTTGGACATTTTCCTTGGACATCCTCCAAATTCTGAAAAAGAACTTCTCAATTTTTTTCAACAAAAGGTAAATGGACTTACAATATCAATAATTTAACCATTACGTACAGTTGTATATTCTTCATCGCTGTACATCAATATCGGATCAATAGAAAAAAGTTATAGAGTGAAATAGGCAAAATTTTGATATAACCAAAAATCTGTGTGCAATATGGGTTACAATTTTTAAGATAATTTTCTGAAATTCGCCATATATATTTATTTAGATACAATAATAAATCCAAAACAACTAGATTATGCTGGTGTCATTATTTGATCTAGCTCCCATTTAAGGCCCCTCCACGGAATATGGTTTATAGCTTATAAAACTCTAAGACAGGAATCAGTTCTCTTGAAATTTGGCAAAATTAATTTCCCATCAATTTTTAATACGTATTATAATTTTTGGTAATATCGGCCTATATTTGGCTATAGCATCCATATAACCTTCCTCTCGGAACATGGATTTTAGGTTAAAAAAATATTAAATAAGCTTAAATTCTACGACGCCATTAATCTTCAAGTTCCCCAGAATAAACGTAATTTATTTGAACAACCTCAGTATATGTTTTGCTGTAGCTCCCATGTAAGGAGCCTTCCCGGAAAACAGTTTTATCTTTTTAGTTAGTTATCTTTTTTTAGTTGCTCCACATAACGCCCCTTTCCGGAATATGAGTTTGAGCTCTTAAATAAACCCCGATTCTGTTGAAATTCAACACAATAATTTTTTTAATTACCCTTAGTTTATATGATTAATTTGGCTAATCTCGGTCCATAGTTTTCTATAGCTTCCATATGACGCCCCTGACTATTTTCATATGACTATTTTCATCTTATAAAACCAATAAAAAACGACCAATTCCATTGATCTAAATTGGATATATGTTTTTAGTACGACGATTATCAGTACTTATTTTGTTTTAGATCCCATATAACGCATCATCCTAAAAATGGGAAGGATTCTAATTTGACAATTATCGAGCCATTTTTGGTTATTACTTCTTTACAATCCCGCCTCCCTAAATAGCATTTTAGGCTTAAAACGTCCTCAATATGAACCGGTTCCATCGAAATTCAGACAACTAGATAATTTTCTTCAATATTCGTATATAATTTCTTTAGTATTGCCACCCTGGGAAAATTTTTCCTTTAACATTAATTTGTTTGGTGACCATTAAACTTTACAGCTTGGTATCAACATTTATAGGTAGTTTTTATGGCAGCCCTTTTCCATAATCAGCGTTTTGGCTGAATTTTTAAATAATACTAGTGGTGGAGGGTATTAAAGGTTCGGCTTAGCCGAATATAGTATTCTTACTTGTTTTATTTTTCATAAATTTTCTTCTTTTCAACATGTAATTTAAAAATTTCTCATTACATACTTACATACATCTGTTTATGTATTTGGTTACACACTCATAGAAAATTAGTGTAATTTTAGGAATTTAAAAATTATTCAAATTAAAACGTAACATTTTAATTGATTATGGAAGAATAAATTCCATGAAGTGTAAATCGAATTAATATCTTGAGGTTTGACGCGCCTAAGAAAATATTTAACAGAAATTTTCGTTTTGAGGGAATTAAAAGTTTTAGTTTCTTTTGATTGAAAAAAAACCTTCATAAAATACTCTAGTTTGCACTGAACGTTTTTACACAAAATACAAAAAGTGATTTAGTCTGCACAGTGTGTCCAAATCGATATTTTTTGGAAATAATTCACAAACTTTTGAACCGCTAAATATATTTTTAATGAAATTTCTCGCAGTCAGAGCTGAGATGTTTCGGCATTGATTTGGAGCAACACAAATCCCTTTATGACAAGGGCGTAGTCAGTGACCCTGTAAAATTGATTATCTCGGATATGATGATTTTTTAAAAATTCGCCAAAAATCCATTTGTGTATTGAGAGAAAAGAAATTCTGTGTATAAAAAGTCCTTGTAAATATTTATAAAAAATATTTTCTTGTTTGGGTTATCTCTAATAGTTTTGGAGATATTCAAGTCGAAATACATTTTAACCCCTGTTAATTGTTAGTCTTTTTTAGCGGACTTATTGTAGATCGTAAAATATTTCAAAATTATATGCCAGTTTCCCTATAAAAGTCTAAAATATGGTGCAATAGCTGTATAAATATTATTCACAATTAAAGGAACTAAAAGAATTCCCACTTTTCTATGCAGAAATGCCCAAAATCTCAGACCGTGTAAATCATTTTGAAAATTTGATAAAAGTCAAATTTTCAACATGATTTACACGGTCTTAAATGACTACCCTGTCATTGCAAGTTTCCAAACTTTCAAGGGTTTAATATAGGTCCTACAATTTTTCATATATCACAAGGGCTAAAAGTCCTAAAGGTTAGGAAAATTTAGGTAAAGTTATTAGGATGACACTGGTTCATTATGAATTATTTTGTCTCCTACTTCTCCTTACCACTTAATTTGTAAACGCTTTCTCAATAGCTTATTTGATGAAGTTGAATAATAACCATGGATTCCGATCTCTGATGTCAGTGAAAGTCCAAAAGAAAAAGGATCGAAATATTTAAAAACTTCTATGAGACAGGACAGGACATTCATTAAAAAAATAAAAACTGTCCTCAACAGCGTCCACACATACCGAAAAGACTAATGTAATGCTGTTTCCGAAAAACAAGATGCTCTTAGTGACAGCTGCTGACCAACCAAGGCCTAATATTACCAGAAATTAGAGACTTCGAAACATCCTGACTATCAATGAAGAAGCTTATATAATTATTATATATTTAACATTGAAATCTGTCTTGCCGCACAAATCCACAACCAGTTCCCTCGGAAGTATTTGAACCACCTGTATAGACATTTATTTTCGAGTGTTTAACCCTGCCTTCCATCCAATCGTCAAGACTCGGAAGGGATGTTCCAAGTTGTATTTCCATTACAGTATATGGTGACAAATAGTCAGTAGCACAGTCATTTATGACATCAACAATCATTTCCACATGAAGCAATGTTCTGCAGTAAGTCCATCTGTCTCAGTCTGCGAAAAGTGCTCTTGGCCAACTGTTTAATAAAAATGTGCAAAATTGGGTCATTTACAATGTTATTCAGTGCCGCTTTCCGAATCTTTCTCATGGCTTCCACTAAACTGCATAGCGCTATCCTATTAAGCTTATTTTATATCTCAACATTAACCTTCTTATCAACTATTGGTCCCCATACATGACTCGTATAAATGACAACTGTCCTTATCACGGTCATGTACAGTCAGTAAAATAAATTACGCTTTAAACATTCTTTCCTGTTAAGAAGCGTTTAATAGCAATAAAAGGCAGCTTATGATTTTTTAATTCGTTCGCTTAGGTTATCGCTTTTATAAAGTCTGCTATCTTAGCGAATATCAAAAAATTTAGACGAGTCAGATATTTATTCAAAATCGAATACTAAACTGGCGAAAGAAAAGATAATTAAATTCCGTAGATTCTGGTTATTATGTTTAAGAAAATCTATAACAATGTGAGTCTTCAGAGGTGTCAGATATATGAGAGTTCATAAACTCTGCTATGGTGTAGCATAAATTATTATTATTGTGCTCAGGCCAATAATTTCAGTACTATTTCTTGAAATGAAGATATCTTAAAGATAAATATAGGTACCTAATTCTTTGCCTAACATATGGTCTTTTTAAACCTGGAGATACGATGCGCCAACCAATACCCTCATATCATTTTTTATGCGTAAAGAGAACAATTTGAGGTTTACAATGCCGTAATATATATTCCCCTCTTGCTTAAAGGTTAAAGCTATTGAAGCTCTTGTCACATTAATGGTGACTTTTTTACAGTGCAACAGGATATAGAAAGAGAAACCACTGTTAGCGATTTCGGTTACAATCACAGTCATATGATTTTCAGAATAGTTTTAACAATAAACAAACTAAAATTGGCTTGATTTTTTACATCAGGAGCTCTCGTGTCTCATCAATTTTGATACCAGGCAACAATAAAGGTATAAAAGATCCTAAGTAAGACTTTCTGGTCTAGTACACATTGGTATTGTAAAAGAAGGTAATCAGTTTTCAAAAATGTCAGGCGTTGTGGGTGATCTTCAGAGGAAGATAAGATATATTATAGACTATGAGAAATTTAATTCTGACAACGATCAATAAAATTTGTGCATAACTATATAAGAATATTATAGGTGTAAGAGCTATATGACATTATAGAACGATATTGGCGAAATCAATAACATGTGTTGAAGAACGTTAACGAATTAATTCTATGAAACAAAAAAGTATTAGACCTGAATTTCAATAGAATTTGCTTATATTTTAAATAAACTTAAAACTATATAACGGGAAGGGACCTTAAACTGGAGCTTTAGCAAAACATGGACCGATAATCGTCAATTTAATTAAATAGATTAAAAAGAGTTCGAAAAATAATTAATTAAATAATTAAAATTAATTAAATGCCGAATTCCAACAAAATTGTTACATATCTAAGACTTTTATGAGCTTTAAACTATATTCCGGGAAGGAATATGGATTAAATGTTTTAGAATTTTAAGTAGTCAAGTTTTTGGCATTACAATTTAAATATTGGGGGTTTTTGGAAATACTTCAAAGCTCATTTGGAACTAAGGAATTTCTGACTCAAGTAGACGTCGTATGTTGAAAGAAATTTCCTAAGAATTTTATTTTTATTTCTTTATTTCGATTCGAATAAATAGTTTTGTTGAACTTCCTGAAATTGTTTCCAATAAAAGTAAGAAGAAGAAAACAATTTAATTAAATTATAAACACTTAAATTAAGTAGTTAGTAGAAGGAGGAGGGGAATGAGTTTTATTGAGGCAAATAAATTTTAATTGTAATAAAATTTGTAACACTTGTTATATTTTAATTAGTTATTTAGTTTAGAACTACAAAAGAAGTAAGCAAAACTATGTTATTAGTTTTATAACTGTAATATTAATACTAATTAAGTCATAGTTTAACATTTTCTTAAGGTTTTGTTGTTGCTTTTAACGTTAGATTTAAGAAGGGGAGAGAGAAAGCGAGATAAACGCACACAATAAATACTTAGTATTTAATCAAAGTTTTATAGCACATAACGGTATTTGAAGAGTGTTTTTTGAAGAGGGTGAGATCGAAAAAATCTTAACACATTAAAAAAATAAAACTTTTTTTCATTTATTTATTGATCAAGTTACCTTTGTAAAACTTGTCAGTTTTTATGAGAAACGTAAACTGATAATCTGAATAAACACCCCAATTGACAAACCGTTTCTAATGTTATTAAATAATAACGGGGGAACTTGGGCGTTAATAGGAAACCTGGTTCAGGAAGAAGGAATAGTCCACATGATGTTTTTAGAGTAAAAAAAAAACATTTTCAAAAAATATCCGATAGGAAAGCAGCCGGCGGTTAGCTCAGTGCTCGATCTATTTGGTACGAAAAGCTAAATATAATGTATGTTTAAAAACGTTAAAGGCCTAAGAAGCTTCTGACAGGAACGCTGCCTAAAATTAAGAGGTCAAAAATAAAGTACGGAAATTTAATTTAAGTTTCTTTCCTTTTGCACAATGGAAGACGGTACATATGTTCTGGCTGATTTTTTGCAACTTTCTGGTCCAAAATTTGTTGGTGATGCGCGAAAAATTGTTGAATAAAGTTAAGGACACTAAAGCAGTCAAGAAATATGCAGTTGAGGCATTATGTCATCAAGGAATGTTTACAAAACGGCTGCTTTCATTCACAAGTGTCCACTTAGTTTTGGCCTGAATTAGCGTTCTGTCAAATTGGTAAACAAACTCTTAAGTGGTATTGAAACATTAATGTGGTCTTTGTTTAAGAGAGTCAAAGAACGTAGCTGACACTAATAGAGTGATATTGGGTTCTTGTTGAAATAGAATTAAAATGCACAAAAACGTGTCCAAAAGTGTGGTAGATTTTAAACGGAAATTAACTACTTGTGTGACAAAGTGACAGATGGAAAGATTTCCGAAATGTTTCAAAATTTCATTTCTAGTGATAAAATTTACATAAATATTTTTTTTGTAAATTGTAATAATTTTATTAAAAAAGAAAAGAAATTATAACTGAAAGTTTAATATTTTCGTTTTTAATTAGCATATAGGTATGTAAAGAATTTTTTAATCTCACTCTTTATGTGTAATTTTACAAATTATACCCCTGTCCGGAGCTCAATTAAAAAACTTATTTTTGCATTCGCATTCACATTCAAATATCATGAAAGTCGATCAAGAGGTTCATTCAGATTAATTTTCAGGTATCGGTCTATAATATTTTTTCGATTGAACTAAAATTTAAGCAACAAAAGAACGTTCAGATTTTTAAATGGAACTTGATCTCTCGTTAATTGAATTTTCTTCAAAAGTTTTCAAGCAACAAACGCGTTATAAACGATTCTATAGATTTTTCAAAATCATATACAAAACGATAAAAAGTTTATATAAAAATTTAGTTTAATCAAAAATTTTAAAAATATTTATCATTTTTGAGTATAATTCAAGAAATTTACTCAATATTACTAAAATATATGACTTAGTTTAGTTACGTAATGAAAATTACCTTTAAGCTATTTTTAGCAATAACCTTGATTGTTGGTTCATATGATTCAAATTACCTTCAACTGTTGTTGTATTGTTTGAAGTAAACTATTGTTAATGATACATAAGATTGTCCTAATATGAACAAGGACAAAAAACCTTTTTTTTAATATAAACATTTGTGAACTTTAAACAGAAACCAACAGTGGGAGGTAAAATTAATGGTACAATGTAAATTGATAAGTTTAAAAATATTAGAAAAATTTGAGCAAAAGTTAAAGTTAAGTTCAATAAATTAAAAGCAAATCTTTTAAGTATATATTTTTATGTAGCGCTGGCGTATACTTAATATTTCCAGATACTTTGTAAATAATATTAATCATACGTTATCATTGTTTTCTTAGTTTTTGTATTCAACTGTTAAAATACTATAAACAAACTGTAGACAACAGTTATGTAGAATTTGTATAAGATTTTATATATTTGTGAATGTGTATGTATATTTTTCTATTTTTCTATTATTAAATATTTTTTCTATATATTTTTGCACCATTTAATATGAATAAATATTTATATTTTATTTCATTACATGACATTTACTTGTATTGTATTTATCTACATTACATTTGTATGTTTATTCATTTATTATTATTTTTCATGTATATTAAAGTACATATATTTAAGAATTAGTATGTGTAAAAGTATATTCTCACCCTTTTCAATTACCAGTTACTACTACTTATACATTCAAACATAAAAACTAAAATTTACACAAACACTAACATATAATTGAAATTGTACAGATTTTACCTTTTATGTTACCATGATTATGTATGTGTGTATGTATGCATGTATGTAAGTATGTATGTATGTATGTATGTATGTATGTATGTATGTATGTATGTATGTATGTATGTATGTATGTGTAATATTGTTGTAGGAACTAAAAGAATATATATATATTTGGTGACATTTTTGTTGCTATTGTTATGATTAAGTTCAAGTACAACGAAAAGTACACATATATATAAACATATTCATTTTTATGTTACGTAGGCAATTGGGAAAGGGATTTAGATGTGGGTTTTAATCAAAGAGTAATAAAATTTTATTATAGTTTTCAAAGTAGGACTGGAATAAAAACTTTTCCCCTTTATTTTCAAATATAAGTTATCAAAAAAGGTTTCTATGGTGATATAAAGGGAATCAAACTGTCAAAATTTATGAGCGACCCTCGTATAATTTGTTTTCCTTATTATGGTTATTATATTATATATTATTATGATACTAACATTTTTGTGTAAAGTTATGTGAGAATTAGAATAAATTATGGACCGACCCTCGTTTAATTTACATTTATCTCTTATTTGACTAAATATTTTAGAATACCCACGTATATGATCGATTTATAAGTATCAAAGTGATATTTGGAAAGGTGGTTGTATGGGACCTATAAGAAATAATGGACTGATCCCTGTTTAATAAGAAATAGTTATGCAAAATCTGGTTAAAATCGTTTTATATTAAGGAATTTTATGAGTTAAAAACCTCATTCCGGGGGACATTTGTATGGCATCTATATGAAATAAAAGGCATCATGCAAAGTAATAATACGTTCCAAATTTCATTAAGATATCTTCAAAACTGTGACCTGTATCTTGCGAACAAGCGTTACACGGACAGCCAGCCGAAGATACGGACGTGCTTAAATCGACCCAGAAAATGATTCTAAGTCGAACGGATTCCTTAAAAGTGGTGGTAGGATCTTAAAACATCTGCACAAACGCATTATACTCCCGCCACCTATGGTGATGTAGGGTATAAAAAGTACCTTTATTTAATATCAAGTCTTGTCTAGTTGTATCTTAACTTTTAAAATTTAATAGTTTAAGAAATGTTTGTGATTTGTTATCGCTGTGATCAGATGAAAAAGAAGAACTTTCCCATTTCAAAATATTTAATATTAAGTAATTTTATTAGTCCAAGACCCATTGCAGATTGGAAACCATATCGATCCCTTTGCAATAAGTGTTTAGTGCACCAAATCGTTATTGTACATTCGCTTCCAATCATTACCTTTTGACTGAAGAAATACACGTGAAACATGGTGCTCTTCGTAACAAAAAAAAAAAAAAAAAAAAAAACGCTTAAAAGAAAGCTTTTAGACATGTCCAAGTAGGTGAGCTAACAGATTGAAAGAGAGTGAAGTCCATATTTATGGAACTAGCTAACCAAATTCTCTGCCACATGGAACGCGAGCGAAAGTAACAAATCACGGATTGCTGGTAATTGATAAAACTACGGAAAAGAAGGAAAATCTTTCAGTCATACTTGCGAACACGTCATATCAGAAAGTCAGAAGGTGAAATAAATGCTAAAATTAGAGAAAATGAATAGACGAATCAAGGATACACAAGGCTCATTGCAAGTCTATGATGTCTTGAGGATGCAAGTGAAAGTGACAGGTCATAGCGAGATGGTATGGTGAAATATAGTGTTTACCGGAATAAGGGAACATGGATAAATAAAAGTTTCGAATTAGAATGATTATAATTCTGTTTTAAATTTATATTTCTTATTCATAAAAATTTTATTGACCTTTAACGAGATAAAAACACTTCCGATGGGACAGAGTATAGGGTTAAAAATAGTAATTTTTGACTGTACATTAATTTTATTTAATTTTTTTAATTTATATTTTACATTCCAAAATATTTAAAAATTAGTGATTTTATTCGAAGCTCAAACCATTTTTCTGAAAATATTAGACTATAGATAAAATATGGATTGGTGATACCGAATCAAACTGTAAGTATATATTTATATTGGTAAGAAATAATTTTCCAAAACCATTATTCCTGAAGGGAATTGATTTTAAAAATGGCCAGTAGAATTAAGGTTTTTTGATTTAAACTATATAAAAAATGTAGCAGGAACTTGGAAAATTATTTTCAAAATGGCAACTATGATGGGCAAACCCGATTTGGGGGTGAATCAAAATTTATCATATACCAAAAATATTTTTCTGATTCGATTTCGTTGATTTTTTGATATGGATGGCAAGTACATGTAGTTGTACTTTATTTATAAATTCGGTTGAAATCCGATTAAATTAGCCTGCAAATTTTTCAAAAGTCGCCCCAGATATTGGGTTCTATAAGCTTTATTCCCTACTGAAACGATACCGAACAGACAGACAGGCAACATACAGACATGAAAATCGACTCAGTTTTTTAAGCAAGAATATAAATGCTTTATGAGGTAAAATCTTGGCGTTACACATGAATGACAAATTTAATATACCCTCATCAGCTATGTCCGTTTGTCTGTCTGTTATTGGCCATTCGGTGGTTTCCTATTAAAACCAGTAAAATCTGTTCTGTATATTAAGTTATATAGACCAATTTGTATAAAACTCTCAATGAGAAATCGTTAAATTAGAACAATATTTGTCCATAATATAAATTTATAACTACTTCATTTTCATTCCAAAAATTATCAAACTCGGTTCAGTAGAAAAAAAGTTATAGCTAAAAATATAACTAATTTTGTGACCCATTAAGTGTTCCTGTGTTATACTTATTTAAGAGAAACTTTCATATATTGTAAACTTCTGTGAGTGTATGCGTGAGTGTGTATGAACGAAACATAAGATTTTGGCTTTTGTAGTGGAAGGTATTTTAACTTTCAGCCGGTTTGACTATGGAATGATGTTAAGTCAGTCATTTACATTATACTTTTATATAGTTTATTAGTCCGTGGGTGGAGTTTTTGGAAGTGCAAGAATTCATCAATTTCATCATTTTCTTTGGTTCCGGTGGCACAAAATTATTGAGCAAACAAAAATTTTAAAATGGAAATTTCAAGAGTTTTGAATTTAAATGCTTTTGACCGAAAAAGTAATCTCACCTCGAAAAGTAATCTCATCTAAAAAATTATTGAAGTTTTAATCTATGAAAAATTCATATCAAATTATTATTCCAACTTATATGATCAAAAATCCCGAAGCACGATTTGAAAAACAGAAAAGCTGCTTTGAAAACTCAAGTGCATTCTTATTCATCCAGTGATGATGTGGTTCCAAACTTCCAATAATTTCCAAACCTACAAAAAATGTGGACATTATGGGACAAACTTCAACTGGAAATACCTTTTACTTCCTTTTTGTTACTGGTTTAAAATTGTTTATGTCGTAAAAAAATTCCTAATTCTGCCAAATATAAAAATTACCCTCGTAATACACTCTTTATTATATTAAAAAAAAGGTTAAAGTATAAAATTGAATGTGTGTGTTTAGGTGTAAGTATGTATGTAAGTACATATCTGCCTTATGATGTTTTATATGATGATGTTTATTAATAAAAGTACATTCCTGTGGGAAATAATGTTTACTCTTGTTCTTGTTACTTTGGTATATTATTCGTACATATTTCCATACGATGTTTACTTAATGTCAAAAATATTAAGGTGAATTAAAGTTAAATAAATATAAATATTTAAAGTTTTTTAAACACACAAAAACAAAAAAAGCAAGAGAAGAGAAAAAACCTTTAGAGAAAACATTCTTTTGTCTTTAATACAAACACTCACACACACACCCATAAATAAGACTTTTGTTAATGTTTTTGAAAGTAAATGTGTGTGTTAGTGTGAGTGTTCGCTAACATAGAAGCAGATGGTGGTTAAATTACATTTCTTACATTTGCAACCTTCATACTTCCTTCTTATTGGAATGTTATTTACATTTACATTGTTTTATGTAAAATAACATAAAAGTGGATAATATGTTATTTCATTTCTTTTAATGTTATAATATTTACGTGATATGTTTCTGTTAACAGTTTATGTTAAGTTTAACATAATATTTGCTCATTGAATTTGGTTTACTGTTAAAAATGTAAACAGAGAATAAAGTTTTCATTTCTTTTTTGAGGGTTTTGTGAAAATAAATGAGTCTTTTGTTTTGTTAAATTTTTTGTGTTGTTTTTCTGGGATAGAAGAATCATTGTTATGGTTTTTTGACATTTGCTACAAGGATGTGCTCCTTTAAAGCTTTAACATGTGTTGTTAAGTTTTTCTCTTCTGTGTTTTTTGCATTAATTATTTTAGATAACTTTTTTTGTTTACTCAAATTTCCCAGCATTTTGTCATTAATGAGTCTTTAATTATACTTAGTTATGATGAAATAATTGGAAGGAACATTAAACAAAATTAAAAAAAAGAAATAAGTTTCTAAGGAAAAATGTTCTGTATGGACCAAAAAATTGGTCTTTTAATATTTGAAGCATTTTTCAATATTTAAGGGTTTGGACTCGAATTGGGGAGGGAGAGATACCCTTCATGATTTTTAAAAGTTTCAAATTAAACATTGAATACACGAATTAGTCGTTAAATTTCCTTAAAGTTTCTATTTAAATTTACCATTTGTTGCATTCAAAATTGTGTTATTTATGAGAGAGTTTTGGATGATTTTCTGAAATAAAAAATATCAATCATACGCCATCAATAAATTTTAGTACATTTTAAAATAAATTTTAACGGAAAATAACGAACTGCAAAAATTAAAAAAGTAAAATTATTTTTTTTTAAAGTTTGATTTTTTTCACTAAAAATTAAAATTTTACTAAAAATTTAGTAAAAAAAATAATATTTTCAGTAAAAACTTGATTCAATTATTTCACTAAAAATTAAAATTTTTCCCAAAAAAATCACGATTTTCACTTAAAAATAAATTTTTCACTAAAAATTCAATTTTTTCACACAAAATTCAAAATTTTAACAAAAATTAAAATTTTTCTCTAAAAATTAAAATTTTTCACTAAAAATTAAAATTTTTCACTAAAAATTAAAATTTTTCACTGAAAATTAAAATTTTTCACTAAAAATTAAAATTTTTCACTAAAAATTAAAATTTTTCACTAAAAATTAAATTTTTTTATTAAAAATTAATTTTTTTTCAGTAACAATTCGATTTTTTCAATAAAATTCGAATTTTTCACTAAAAATTTAATTTTCCACAAAAAATTCAAATTATTACTAAAATTAAATTTTTCAATTAATTTTCAAGTTTTTACCAAATATTAAAATTTTTCATTAAAAAATAAAATTTTTCACCAAAAACTAAAATTTTTCACTAATAAATCGAATTTTTCATTAAAAATTATATTTCACTAAAAATTCAATTTTTCACTTAAAATTTAATTTTCCACTTAAAATTCAATTTTTCACCGATAATTCATTTTTTTTTTTGCTAAATATTCAATTTTTCAATTTAATTTCAAACTTTTTTCAAAAAAAATTAATTTTGTACAAAAAAAAAAAAAAAAAAAATCACTTAAAATGAAAATTAAAAATTTTTACTAAAAATTAAATTTTTCACTTGAAATAAAAATTAAAAATTTTCACTAAAAATTAAATGTTTTCATTAAAAATTAAATTTTTTCACTAACAATTCAATTTTTTCAATAAAATTCGAATTTTTCTAAAAAATTCAATTTTTTAATAAAATTCGAATTTATCACTAAAAATTTAATTTTCGACAAAAAATTCAACTTTTCACTAAAATTAAATTTAATTTAATTAAATTTCAATTTAATTTCAAGTTTTTACCAAAAATTGAAATTGTTTACCAAATTTTTCATTTAAAATTCAAATTTTCACTTAAAATTAAATTTTTCACCAAAAATTAAATTTTTCACTAAAAATTATTTTTTTTACTAAAAATTCAACATTTTCGTTAAATTTCGAATTTTTTGCTAAAATTTATTTTTTACTAAAAATTTAACTTTTTCTAAAAATTAATTTTTTTACTAAAAATTAAAAATTTTCGCTAAATTTCAAATTTTTTACTAAAAATTTAACTTTTTCATTAATAATTAAATTTTTCACTAAAAATTAAAATTTTTCACTAAATATTAAAAAATTCTATTAGAAACATTCTCATATTAATAATGTTGAACCGATTCTATTAAAATTCGGCAAGGATGTTCGTTATAATACTGTTCAGTTCGTTATTTAAAACCAACCATATTGGTTTAGTAGGAAAATAGTTATAGACCGATAACTCAGGCAATCTCATAATTCAAGAGAAAATCTTGTCTTAAATTTACAATTTGACAGAATTTATGCACAAAGCTATACATATGCTTTATTATTGTATCAAAAATCATCGAAATCAGATCAGTAGAAAAAGATATAAGCAAAAATCTTTATACACACACTAAAACAGTCTCTATATTTCCTTGTTTCTTTAATTTTTATTTTATTTTCCGTGAAAGTTAAAAATTTCCTCTTAATTTATTGATGGCGTATGATTGATATTAATTCAGATTTATTTTAGAAAATCATTCATAACTCTAAGCATAAATTAAATTAAGAAACCTTTTGTTGGGAAATAATATAATGTGGTTCATAGGCAACCATTCCCTTGTAGTAGGTGGTTTTGGTATAATGAGTCTCTGCAAAATTTGTTACAAGCGGAAAAGCTTTGTACCATTAGTTTTAGAATCACCTTCTGTGTCGATTTAATGATGGCTGAAAGTCTGGCTGGACGGCTGTTTTTGTAAACCTTGTTAATAATATGCTGGTTGTAATTTTGAAGATATCTTAATGTCATTTGGCTTAAGGACAATGCCTAATGAAATTAGTTATGGACGGTCCATATTTTCAGATTGTCTCATAAAAATTTTCCTGCTGGAATAGAAAAGTTCGTCAGAAATATATTGTATGATTTAATAAAACGATGTTCCAAATTTTACGAAGATTGGTTCTCATAGGTCCATAGAACCCACTTTTGAATGTCAATTACGAAGGCCGGTCTATAACTTCTTCTAGCTCACATAAAATTCCTAATTTTAAAACGCGTAAATTTTACATAAATGTTACCGTAACAATAATATTTTGCACATTCCAACATAAATCAGAAAATCATATTATACGAGGGTCGTTCATTTATTTTTGGTAACTAAAATTTATAAACAACATTGTAGTGAAGAGAATTACAAAGTAGGGCTTGACCGACTATATCATTCTTACTTCTTATTGTTTGGAATAAATTATAAACTAAAATTTGAGGAAATGAGTGAGGTTCCCACTTTGCTCTAGTAGGATCCGACTACATAGATTTAATATTTCTTTAAAGAAAGATATTTGCTTTCTTCAGAGATACATTTACAATATTCATAACGAAATGTTTAATCTTTCTTAAATTTCATCCTGAAAACATTGTTGATTTGACATTGACTAAATTTTGTTAATTCAGTTAATATTAAACGTTTTTAAGTTCGAGTTGAAATAATATTGTATATATTAGAATCTTGAAATTTAAATTGTCTAAAATCAACTATATTCAACGTTGATTTATTTTCGGTGTGTGTTAGATTTATTTAGCGATATTTTCTGTAACTAAATGCTATTTCTGCAATATGCGATTCGCTGAAGAGATGATCTGACTCCTCGTGACAGCTGAGGTTATTGACATGAGACTTTAATACAATTATCTCAATGCGTTAACGTTTCGTCATCTCGTATGAGAGATGGTCTGTAATCACAAATTAGTTCACCTCATTTTTTTGCCCATACGTTACATGTGGCGTTACTTTACAAATTTCGCTTATTTTATATGCTGAAAATAAGTTTTTTAAAATATAAAATAATTTTTTTCCAAAAAATTCCCAACATTTTTTAAAAGGAAAATAAACTTTTCAAACAATTTACGTATTTTTTCTCCAAATCAATTAATTAAAATTGTTTAATTTTATTTACTTAATTTTAAATTTTGAATTTATTAAAAATACAGTTTCATATTCATATAACAGTTTTATTATCTCAAATCTATAGCAAAATATGTACCGATATTGGTCAGATTAATAACATATATTCAAGGCAGTTAGGAAAACAATTTCAACAGAATTAGTCATTATTTAATCCATTTTATAAGATCAAACATATTTTCTGGGAAGGGGACTGATATGGGAGTTACAGCAATTAATGGATCGAGATTGCTCATAGTAATAACATATATTAAAGACATTAAGAAAAATTTTAGTTCTTAATCTAGTGGAATCGGTCTTTATTTAAGTGTTTTATAAGCTCCAACTCATTTTTCGGGAAGGAGCGTTATATGGAAGCTTTAACAAAATATAGACCGATATAATTAAGAATGAAATAACATATATTTAAGAAAATTATTTGTGCCAAATTTCCAAAAAATTGGTTCATATTTAAGTATTTTATAAGTAATAAATCAAAATCCGGGAGAGGTCGTTATATGGTCAAATAATGATCCCATTATTTCAGTAAAATATCCTAAGAATTGCGACCCATATGACACACAGATTTTGGGGTGTATCAAGATTTTGGATATTTTTTTTTTGTAGAAAAAATTATAATTTTTTTTTGGAATTTTGAGGTTGACTTAGATATCAGCATACCACTTTTCGATATAGTTGGTTCTAAATAGGAAACTGATTAGGAGAATAATAAATAATGTGGCCGCATTTCATTGAATTCGGATTCTTTCGGGTCAAAGAACTGTCCCCTTAACTTATCCAAAGTTGTTCAAATTTTGAGATTTTTTTTAAGTGATCAAAGTGCAAATCTGGTATTTTTACATTATCTTAAGTATAAGAAAAACACCAGAAAAATAATTCTTGTCAGACGGGCCTTTTACTTACAGGACGATAAATGAAGCGAAAACTGGTTGAATTTTTAATATTGTGTCACCCTGTGCAATAAATCAAAAAATGTTTCTTTAAATTAATTTTAAACTTAAACGCCTTTCACCTTATTTTAACTAAATTTCACAAAATCTATAAAATTTACTTCCATGTTAAATTTACTTTGTGCACAATCTTTGTATAATTAAAATTTATATCTAACAAACCATATTATAATTACAAAGTTTTTCATTTTATGAAAATGATGATTTTAAATTCAATCTTTATATATATACTTTACTTAAGTATACATATTAAGACAACATAATCTGAATTAATTCCTAAAATCTTAATCTCATCTACATTTTTTACATGAGATCTTCTTAACTTTATTGATTTTATTTTAATTCTTTTGAATTTGCATTCGATTTTAATTTTTAATTTTGTTAAACATTCTTAATTGTTTGTATGTGTATCATATTGTCTTAGATACGTACACACACACACACACCTACATCTTCTGTTAAATCCTAAAGTTATAATAAAAACGTAATTCTATATGCCACATTATCTACACATAGAACACGTACTTTATTTAAAAAGTTAAATGTTTAAGTATTTGACAGGAATGGAAAATTGGAAAATTTTAACACTGAACCAAATATCGTGGTTAATATCAAAGAAAAATCTTTGTAGAACCTTAACGAAAAAGAAGGTGTTTAATTTATAGATTTTTTTCTAATTAATAGAATTTTTCTTCAAATTGAAGAATTTTGTTTAAAATATACAAAAATTTAATAAAAAAGAAAAAATTCGTTAAAAAAATTACGAAAAATATTTTATATCAACAGATATTTAATAAAAATAGTATTTATATATAATAGTAAGTAAAATAATACACAAATTTATTCAATTCTACATACTAAAATGATGTTAATTTGAATAAGTTTTTTGTTAAATTAATTAATTTTTTTGTCAAATAATTTTTTGTACTTTTTTTTGTCACATTAAATGAAATATAACAAGGAAATTGTAACTGAATATAGAAATCTAAGGAGGAAAATATTTAATACAACATTTACTTAAAGTGATTGAAATTAAGCGAAAATTTGGCATAAATTCATGAAAATGCAAGTGGAGAATCAGCTGATCGACAAACATGTAAGTAACTTTTCATCAGAAATACAAGCTGATCGGCTCACCACCATCTCATTGACATTGCACTATTTTTAGTTGTGTAATACAGGATCTACACTATTTAATTATTATCTAAAAATTGCTTTTACCCGGTGCGCTTTGCTGCACAAAAATTCTTCTCAGTGCTAAATCTCGAAAGAAATTTAATAAATCGCAAATTGACGTGTATTAAAAAATATAATTGGGACTAAATTCTCGCTGTAGTAGATCTATAGATATTCAATAATCAATATTTGATTTGTGTGTAGACGACTTCTCCCCTGCTCCTATCCGCTTTACATTTTATCCAGCAAAACAGTTCCTTGAGGAATTTATTGGGATCAAATTTGAAAATTCTTGCTGTTTCAGTTCTTAAGATATTCTATAATTAATATTTGCTCTGTATGAGGAGTACTCCTTCCCTTGATCCTAAGTAGTTTATGTATTATTTTTTTACAACAATTTAACGTAATTCTTTCCTCCGTTAATTTCGTCAATTCAACTTAAATATGGTATTTAAATTGAATAATATTCATCAATATAAAGAATTTATTTTTGTCAATTTGAATAATTTATTATTCACACGAAAATTAAAAAAAAAAAAAAAAACGAAAAAAAAATCTGATCCGATATAAATTGAAGATAAAAAGCTTTGAAAAGCGATTTTATGTCCATAATGGTGATGTAAAATGAATACATTTATGTTAGTGACGCAGCAACAAATTACATTGAATTATATAATTTCTGCTCTAATTTGTGAATTAATCGTAATATAATGGCTGTAAAAAATTTGGCAAGTTTAGGAAGTGAGGTACCTCCCATATAAAAAAATATTGGTTGATCAAAAACCTAAGGAACTACCACAGCGGGAGTTTCCAAATTTGGCCCCAGGGATTTTATCTCGAAAAATTGCTAAATATCTAAAGAAATATTACAGCAAGAGTTTCTCCAGTAGCTGTTTTATTGAAAGAAACATAGGACGTAGAGAGTCGGTATCCCCCATATAATGCATATATTAATAATCGACTTCATATAGAATTATCACAGCAGAGTCAAAAAAATTGTTGCCGATTACTTTCTTAAGGAATTGTTTTAGTGAAAAGAGTGAAAAAAGGCAGTGGAACCCTGGGGAAAGGTGTCCTCTATACAAGGGTAATATATTATGAACTTTAAAATCAAATATTCTTAAATTTAGTTCCATAAATTTTCATATAATAGAGTTTGGCTTTAAAAATTGATCAGGGAAAAACTATCTACCAGACAAAGACAAGAATAGCTGTCGAATATATAAAGAAATTTTCATGGAAATATTCAGAGCGAACAAGTTTAGGTATGAGGTATTCCTACTACTCAAAGCAAATATTAGTAATTGAATAACAGAACAACTACTACAGCGAAATGCTTCCAATTTGGCCAAATCGCCCATGCATGTCTTTTAATATATGACGCGATTGGAGTGATCATTACCAATTTCCATAGGCATCATCCATATTGGTACGTGCCAAATTTCAAATATTATCAAAACTGCAACCTGTTACTAGAGGACAAACTTTACATCGGAAGCCAGCAGGACGGAACTTGTTATATCGACTCAGGAAATGATTCTGAGTCGAACATTAAACATTAAAAGCAGTGGTTGGACTATTTTTTGTTTACCATTACAAGCATCTGCACAAAAGCATAATATACCAACCATCTACTGTGGTGAAGGGTATAATAAATATAATTTAGTTGTTATTATGCGTAGTCTTTTATTTTAAAGATAAGGAAAGAAAGATTAGACGTATGAGTTATATATATTTAATACTTATATTTTATTAAGTATACTCCCTGTGTTACAAATGCAAACGTAATTGGTGAGCAAAAACGTTTGATATACTTAACCAAATTTAAGAAAATTTGGAGGGATAAACAAATTTACAAAATGAAAATTAAATTATTTTACAAAAAAGTTTATTTTTTTGATTTAATGCACTTTGTATAAAGAGGATATATGACATCTTCTGATATTAGAAAAATATTTAGTATATAATGACTTCTATACAATTGTGGTCAATATTTAAGATTTTTATTTCACCATATAAAGGAGATGTTTGCAGCCTTAAACCGATTTTTTCAAACATTGTTTTTTTCTTTATTATTCAAATATATATGGAGTGAGATTTAAAAATTCTTAACATATATATGTTAATGACCTGAAACCACTAATCTTACAATGTTCGTTTTTTATTAGATTAAAATGATAATATTTTCATCACTACTGATTACAGTTTTAATTTTCTAGTAATCAAATTTTGATCCTTTTTCGGTAACTTTTCCATTAACATTTTTATAGTACTTTCTGCCACTTTACTCAAACAAAACCCGTTTAAGTTTATAACATTTTTAGACACCTTTTCAATTGTATTTTAACAAGAGTGGAATATCTCTTCACTGCCTCTTTTGGTTAAAAATACCACATAATTATTCTTGTACCACTCAAGGGCTTGTTTACAATGTTGACAGGATGTCAAGTTAGAAAAATAAATCGGCATATTATGAATTCTTATGAATGGAAGCAGCCTTTTTTGGAAGCTTTACTGGATTTAGAGTTTTAATAGAGTTCGTTGTAATAAATGATTGGCTTTATTGTCGTATATTGTTTTATATGCCCAGAACCTTTTAGGAAATTTTGTTGCTCTTTGAGCAACAGCAACATAAAATTTTTCACCAGGAAGTTGCGAAATATCTCCTAGAACAGATGTTTCGTCTTCTATTAGGCAGCGAGAATATTTTTTTAAAAACCTGACTAGAATTTCTGTGTTCTGTTTATGCCTTCGAAATTTTAAGCAGCGTTGCTGTTGGGATTTTTTAGTCTTATGTGTTTTTAAATCAGCATTATTTTTAACTTTTCGTAATAATTAGTCCGAGCACTAAGCTAAACGGGCTGCTTGTTTTCCGATTGGCTCTTTAGAAAATTATTTTTTTGGAAACATCATGCGGACCATTATTAATACTTTTACCAGGTTTTCTATCGACGGGCAAGTTTTATTACTGTTTAATTACCTTGGAAACAGTTTGACGACAGATTTTTGAATCAGCGTTACCGTTAAGATTTTTTGAAAAGGTGATTTGGGGAACAAAATTTTTGAAAAATTTTGTTATGAATTGGCTTTTTGAGACTGAAGTCGTACCGAACGAAACACTGTTAGGAATGTTTGGCCTCTGGGATAAATGCGCGATGATTCCTTGTAAAGAACATCATTATTATTAAAATGCTTCATCAGTTTCCATTCCTGATGTTCGGTTGTCATTTTTGGCATCAGTCTGAAAATGAGGAAGAAAAAAATTATTTTTTAAGTTTTTAAAACATTTTCCATATATAATTAGAATTAAGTATACATACATATATAACACATACATGTATAAAAAACCAACTGCATATATATAAAAATCACATACATGTGCACATACGTATACGTTGATATCTGTAAGTGACTTTATATATCCTTGAAGTTATCTATGTCTGTATAAAGTTTTATGCGAAAAAAGTGCAAAGAAAACAGAAAGTTAATATTAAATTCTAATTAGAATTAAGCTTAAGAGAGCAACAAGTATAAATGATACTGATTTTATTTGTGTTTGTGTTCTTTTGCTAAAAAAGAAAACAAAAAAAAAACATTATATAACAGTCATGAGTTGAAAACTCATGCATGCATGAACTTATACATACTTACATGTGTATGTACATATGTAAGCAAATAAAAGAAGACAGGTGATAACGTATTGACATAAGTATTTTGTTTGAAATGATGAAATTACTCTTAAAGAGGATAAAATCCATTTATTAAATTAATATTTCAACATTAAGATGCGCTGATGGAGTAAGAAATGAATCAAAGTTCTTTTTGATGTCTTGTTTCTTTTAATTAATCTGTTCTTTTTGTAGTTTATGGTAAAAGACAAATTAAGACGTTTTTAACATAAAGAAATAATAAATTAACTAATGCACAGTGGAGCAGAATGATTTCATCTAGTGATAGAAGAGGAGAGCAGCATTATATTTTATTATAAAATATTTATTAATACAGATTCATAACAAAAAGAGATATTAACCTTAATCAAAGAACGAGATGGGGACATTAATTTAGGATACATACTAATCAAGTTGGTCAAGCATGACTATTTAATGCCCTACAATACATTGTTGATTAAAATGATAGATATCAAAAATTAATGATCGACCCTCGAACCAAAATATCTCTTAATTTGTGCTTAAGAGTGCAGTATATTATGGTACTTATATAAATGTAGGATTTGTGCGTTTAGAAAATACCTTTTCTGAAGGAGATAATATGGGAGCAAGAGGAAATTATGGACTAATCCTCGAAAATTTCTTACATTGATTTTTGCTTATACATATCTTAATCTGATCAATTCTTATCACAATACCAACGTATATGTGAGATTTAAGCCCTTCAAAGTTATATTTTTAAGGGGGCTTGTATGGGATATACGAGAAAAAATTAAGCGATCTTCGTTTAATTCGTCATTATCATTTTATAAGTCTAATTGTATAAGTCTAATTGCATACTTATTTGTGCCAAATCTAGTGAAAATCGCTTTATATTCAGGATTTGTATGAGCTTAAAACCCTATTCCGAGAGGAATATTTGTATGGGGGTTAGCTGAAATAATGGGTCCATTATCACCAATTTCAATAAGCATCGTTGTTGGGGCAAAACAATTCATGTCAAGTTTCATCAAGATATCTACAAAATTAAGCTCTGCATTTTGTTCACAAGATATACATGGACAGCCAGCCGGCCAGACGGACGGACGGACGGACATCGTTAAATCGAATCAGAAAGTGATTCTCAATCGAACGGTATATTTAAAAGAGGTAGTAACAATATTTTTTCCGTGCGTTACAAACTAAAGCACAAACAGATTATACCCCAAAAACCTACCATAAGTTAAAATTAAAATCATGATCTCGCAAAGTGGTGAAGGTCAAATATTTCCTCATTTGAGGAGGTTATAACACTTGTAAGCATATCTTTTTAAAAGAGCTCATTAAGGCTCATATAATGGTAAACGATTTTGAATGAGAGACACAAATTTGGAATTTGGTGAAAAAAAGAGAATATCCGAGGTATTTTAATTTGGATCCATATAGCTCGGTCTAAATCTAACTAATCAAAAGTTACAGAAAGCGAACTTATTCAAAGGATTAATAATAGTATTCATTTGTGTGTGGAGTATTAACGACATAAACTCGTGCCCTTCCATTAAAATTGTTATATATATTTTTTTTTGGAATCTCTGGCCTAAGTTTCAAATGATTTGGGTTAATCTTCCCTTGCAAATAAAATATATTACTGTCATGGAAGCATTATTTGGTTTTATATGGAAGCTTTGATGAAAAAATTACTACAAAAATAATTTTTTATCCTTAACAAAAGAAATCAAATGAAGTTTTTAAATGAAACTTTTTGTTTGGAAGCGTTGCTGCTCTTGGAATGTTTAGCAGATTGATTCTCGTCATAGGAAGTAGGAGGCAGTTTGTTTTTGTTTAGGCTAGATCATTCTTTAATGAAAGCATGTAGAGCCATTTCGCCTCAATAAAAAGCCATTTAAGGAACATATAATTAAAGCATTTTCTTTTGTTCTGTTGCTTAAATTGCCTGCCTCATCTGTTAGTACACATTGGTTCCACACAACACATTTTTCGTCTAATAATTCTATAAATGTTTAATCGTTAAAAAATGAAGAACGATATTTAATGTAGATAGTTCTTGCAAAAATATCCTTTCATAATTTCAATTTCTGCAACATAGATGATTAAAACAAAAATAATAGAGGTATGGATTTGGCTATAAGGAAGGTGAGCCCAACTTTCCATTCCAGTTTTCTAAACAGTTTTTCATCAGCCTTGTAACAAGCGATCGAATATTTTTATTATTAACTCGATTTTCGTTGAGTGTTCTCTTCTCACGATACAGCATCCTGTGTTCGTCTGATCTTATTTCATCAGCTTATAATGCAAAATTAGTTCTAAGAGCCATATCCGATATACATTCTTTTACCTATTATTGGGTCAATTTATTTGTTACCCTACGGAACAGTCTAGGAAGTCGATTGATTCTCCAAACCAGCTAAATACCGAAAGAAAAGAGATTTCTAAGATTAACATTACAAAGGTTCAAAATAAGGCTTTCCTAAATTCTTAAATTACTAGACAGATCCACAGTAATTAAAAAAGTGTCTTCTTCTAGCTTATAATATAAACCGTTACAGAAGTCATTGTAGGAGACTATTTTTCTCACATGGACACACTGTATTTTAATAATCGACAGGAGTTTAACCTGATTTTGTTGAAAGCAGATAATTGATTTTGGAATGATTTACATATTCCTGCCATGTTAAGAATTTCGGTGATGGATGAATTTATATCCGAGCATCGATCTTCGTATAATTAGTCCATCTGCCAAGACCTTCCCGGTACAATTGCTGTGACTAGAATTACAAATCAGCCCAATCATTGAATACATCGCTTTTTCGCGATACCAAATTTAATTTGAACCATTTGATTGCTTCATGTAAACGGTGTACGATATATCCGTTGGCATTGGGCATGATTACCGAGAATTTCATTATTCAAAAAATCCCAACATTAATGCGTAATAGCCAAGAATACGATAATGACCAGGCTCCTATCTATTACATGGTTTTGCAACAAATTGCCTAAATTCTGGTTGAAGGCAGCATGTAGATCCATAAGATAACGCGAAAGAGGTTTTATATAAAGATAACGCGAAAGAGCTTTTTATAAATTATTATTCGCATTTTTCAATTTCCGCATTAAATTTCATTCAATTTGATAGATATAATGTCTGTCCTCATTCGCATAACATCTCTCCTGGATAGTTTACTGATGAGAACTATACGCAGATATTTGTGAATCCTTAAATCTTTTATTTCTTGTCTTAATCGGCTTAAGACGCAAACACAGATGATACACTATTCACTCAGGACACTCACTCTTGATGAAATACTCTCTCCAGAGTCTTAAGTAAAAGGGAAAATAATTATATGAGTCTTAAATACTTTCGTTTGCAACACCTTGTTTACCTCTCTGGGATGTAAAGGTAATTTTATACATCATCCAGCATTCCATTTAAATGTCTAGGAGTCATGATCAGATAATCTTAATATTCCTCTGTTAGTCTGCAAACCCGGTGATTCATTGTACCCGACAGGCTGATGATTAGAACACAAAAAGCATCCTGATATAATGGAAAATCATCTTTCACAATTAATTGTAACTTCAACATAAAATCCACTGAAAAGCTTTGGTTTTGTTACACTTTGCCATTCTATATCTGAGCATTTTTTATGTTTTCTAACCCTAAAATATTCAACATATACATACATACATACATACATACATACATACATACATACATACATACATACATACATACATGTATTCATCTGTGTCATTTGCCTTTCAACTGTACAAACGTTATTCACTCATTTGAATTTAAATTAAATTAAAGGACGTTTAGTGGGAAAATGCATTTAGATCCTTATGAATTTAGCTGCATGGAAATGAAGTGATTCAAAGATCTTAACATTTCAGTATTAAATCATCAACAAATCTGACAATTTCAAATCTGTATTCTACATATTTACGTTACATATGAATATAATAAGATAACACAAATTACATAAGTGAGTGCATTTATGTATGTAGACATATATAAATGCACTAAAGGATGGTGCAACTAAGATGCACTTATTTCACATTCGTTAAAGACATTAAACTTTAGTTACTGTCTTAACTGTCGAGTGGATCGATTATGTGGATTCACCTTAATCTAATCCGATAAAAGAAAATAAATCGTAAAATTTACTTTAAATTGTGGCATAAAATTAACATCGAGTATTGCAAGTGTATCACCCTTTATTATATAATAAAATTTACTTCACATTCACTCAGCTATTTTGAAACCGTTAAATACACATGTGTGTTGCATTTAAAATATGTATATTTTGTGATGCATGTAAGGTATGTATATGCAACTTGAGTCCATCGAAAGCATTTAAAAACAAGTAAAAATGTAAAGTTGGTCAATCTCGACTATCTAATACGCTACACAACATCGTTGTTTATGAATGGTAGTTATGGACAATTAATGAACGACCCTCGTATAATTTGATTTTCTAATTTATTCCTGAGTGTGTAATACATTATTGTGACACTAACATCCATATTAAGTTTATGCGTTTTAAAATGAATTATCCTGGGGTGTGGTTCTATGGGGACTATGGAAATTATGAACCGAAGGTGGGTTATTTATTTATAATTTTGCACATCGATTTTTACTTATATTTATCTTAAATTCACCAATTGTTATTATAATAATAACGTATATGTGAAATTTATGCCCTTAAAAGTAATATTTGGAAGGGGGTTTGTATGGGACCTATGAGAAATAATGAAACAGCCCTCGCATATTTCGGCACATCGTTTAGATCTTACTTGTGCCAAATTTCAGTATCTGAAATATGGCTAGTTTCGTCCTTAATAATATGTCTCAAATTTCATCGAGTTATTTCAAAAATTGTGACCTGTAAACTATTCACAGCGTTTACAGCCTGACGGACATCGTTAAATCGGCTCAGAAATGTATTCTGAGTCAAACAGTATACTAAAAAGTGGATGTAACACCATGTTTTCTGCATAATACAAACATCAGCCCGAACGCATAATGCCTAAACCAACTTCGGTGGTGTAGGGTATAAATTGCTACGTATATTATTGACGGCTCAAAAAGTTTATGACAGAAATACTGCTACAAATTTAGAGGCAAAAAACAGAGCACGGAACTTGGAAGACAAAACTTTGGTCGAATAGATTTTTCACAACCTTTTGGTCGAAATTTTTGGTCGAACCTGCCATCATGTCACTATGGCAAACAAGACCTTTAATTGCACAATAACAATAATGAAGTTTTTCTACCAAAAAAGGCGAATCCTTCAAACTGCCTGGAGATAAGGTCTTTAGAGAGATATTGGGATCTATTTAAAGAAGAATTGAAGAGCACAAAAATGTAGCCGATTTTGAACGGAGATGAACTAACTGTTTTAGCAAAAGACAGAAACCACCACAGAAACGTTATTGGAAGGGTTTTTCGAGAAAGTTTCAAAATCGTAGAAATGTCAATAGAAAATTAATTAAAACTGTAAGTTAAGTGGTTTTGTTATCATATAAGAATGTTAAGAATTTTTCGATCTCACTCTATATATAACACCAAGTTTTTGATTTCAACTTTTGGTGAAAGAAATTAGAATGGAATGAAAAATATGAAGAAGTCTAAAATTTAGAACTAATATCCAAAACTTATTCTTTCAGCTATTAACTTGCTTTTTGGGCACATGTACATATTTTTTAAAATTTAAAAAATATGGTCCCACTTGTCTCAAACTTAGTATTACCAGCTACAAAAAACGAACTTTAGTCTACAATAACTCTTTAAAATCGCAATAAAAGTGAGTACAAACATGTGAAAAAATAGAAAAGAAAAACTTATTTTTAAGTTTCAGCGTGAAATGTTTAAACTGCATTTAATTTGGTTGTCAAAAAATCCTCACTAACATAAAGTCATAGAAGAAGAGGAAGCATACAAAATGCTGCTTTATTGTTGCTGCAATGAATAACGTAAAATTCATGATGTCTAAAACTGACACTATGTTTGCTGCTTGTTTTAGAAAGTGACACTTGGATTTGAATTTATTAAAAGAAGAAAAACTAAAAAAAGTTTAAACAAGTAAGAATGCTATATTCGGTTATGCCGAATCTTAAATAACCTACACCACTAAAAATTTATTCGTTATTAGCTTAAACAGCGATTACGGAAAAAGGCCACAATAAAACCACACTGAAATATGATATCATATTACATGAATTTATCTACAAATGTTGGTACCAGGCTATAGATTTCAATGACCCATTTTATTAAAAATAATGGTAATGAGATGAAATGAGATACGTAAGTGAGAGCTATAGAAAAATATGGAATGATATTGGTCAGATTAATAACATATGTCGAAGAGAGTTAAAAAATAATTGACCAATTGTTCGTTATTTACTAGTTTAATAAGCTCAAACCTGCTTTCCGTGAAGAAATGGACCAACATGCTTTATGCCTCATATGAGAGCTACAGCAAAATATGGACTGAGTTTGTTCTAATTAACAATATATATTTAAGAATGTTAAAAAATAATTTCAATGGATTTGGTCTTTGTTTAAGCGTTTTATAATTTTAAATTTGTTTTCCGGGAAGGAGCGTTATATGGGAGGTACAGCAAAATATGGAACGGTATTGCTCAAATTAATAATGTAACTTCAAGTGAGCTAGAAAATGAATTGTGTCAAATTTCAAAATAATTTTTCCTTATTTAATAGATTTTTAAGATCATATCCGTTTTTCAGAAAGGTCCGTTATGTGGGAGCTATAGTAAAATATGGACCAATATTAATGATATTAATAACACATATTCAAGACCGTTGGGAAATTAATTTTGTCAAATTTTAATAGAACGGTCCATATTTAAGAGTTTTATAATCTAAAAAAGACATTCAGGGAAGAGGTCTCATATGGGGACTGGGTCAAATAATGACTCCAGCACAATATAGTTTCTTTGGGTTTATTATTGTAAAATAAATATAATGCTAAATTCAGAAAATTATCTTAAAAATTGCGACCTATACAACCTACAGATTTTGGGGTGTATCAAAATTTTTACATATTTCAGCCTAAAACCTTTTTCTATTAATCCGATATTGATGATTTTTCGAACGATGATGAAAACTATACCATGTGGTTAAACTTTTGTTTAAATCTACTTATTTTCTGTTGAAAAAAATAGAAATATTCTTCTTCGAAATTTTAAGGTTATCTCAGATATCGGTGTATATCTTGTTGACCAAGGAACATATATAGCTGGTTTTAAATAGGAAACTGCTTAGGAAAACAAGAAACAATGTATTCAAATTTCCAAAAGACAGACGGACAGACAGACGTCTGTGTATATACTTTATGGGGTCTGAGGTGATTTCTTCTTGGCGTTACACACAGAATGACAAAGTTCCCCCACCTGTGGTAGTGGAGGGTATACAAATTTTAAATTCAACTGACTTTTTGTATTTGCATTTGCAACAGAAGTTGTATGTTTGTATGTGTGTATGAAAAATATTTGTTTGTTTGTTTGTTACTGATGTTGTTAGTTGGGATTTATCTCTTGAATATAAATGTTAAGTGTCATCATCAACTGCATCGTCATCAAACTGTTGGCGAGAGGCTGCTTGCAATAAAATCTTTGCTACTAAATTTCATTGCGATAATACAGATTTTAGTTAATTTTTAGAGTAGAGATAGTAAAAATGATATTGCTTTTGCTGCATTTTGGCTTTTTAGGTAACATTTGGGATTTTGATTAATTTTTAGAGAAGAAGTCATTCGTACAATTTAAAAGGGAGTGGACACTGAGAAATATTTTTAAGGAATTCACATTTGATTAAGAATCATATTTTTGGTTTGCCGAATTAAATATATTCTCCATTCTTAATGCGTGTGAAGTAAATACATTACGTTTTGTACATGGTTGAGTTGAAGTGAGGATACCAAGTCCATAAGAATATCTCATACCCATTGGCATACACAAAGACGCTATTTTGGCTTGTTGTGCGCTTCCAGTGTGAAAAAGCGTTCCATATCATATGTTCAGAAGAACTTCGTATCTTCTACGAACTTCCTCAGTTTTCTCCAGTCCACTCTCCTTTGTTGGAAAATGTTCGTAAAAGTGTCATTTATAAAATTCTGGGATCTCAGTGTCGTGAAAGCTGGGCAATGACAGAGGTTTTGCTGCATCGTCCCAATGTCCTCCCTTACATGCCCTAACTTGGATCTCATCAGCCGCCTCAATGCACCTTTAATGAGCCAGAAGGGTAGAGAGACCTGTAAAGATACCCATCATCTTATTTAGTACACCTTTATGTAATTCTGAAATACTCTTGATCTTGATAATCGGGATCTTCCCAAAGTAGCCTTGCAATACTGGCGACAGTTTCGTTGGTTTACAGTGACCTGTGTTTTGTTATCGCCCACTTCTTAAGCCTCGTCCTTAATACATTCATGGGCATTGGACTCCACAGGCTTATATCTTGGAATCCTCTATCATAATCATTCCCAATAACTCCTTAGTGTCCGGGTATCCGATCTTGGAGTTTTGTTCATACACACTGTCGTACCCACAAGTACACTCACACACACATACAATATATAAAATATTTTTAATGAATGATAAATGATTTAGCTTATTTTAATGAACCGATTCTGAAAATTTTTGGACTCATAGTGAGATTCATATAGTTAAATTTAACGGTGATTTTTTTTTTGTAATTTGTTGATTAATAATTAAAAATTTTACGCAAATGTATCTCTGGAAATTGGAGGTTGCCTCAGATATCGGTCAATATTCTTTAACATACTAAACAGATTTTGCTGGTTTTTAATAGGAAATAAAAATTAGTTTCATATATTGAAATAAATTTTTCAATTTCGATGAAACTGTTTCATATTAAGGGATATTTTCAGACTAAGACAATATTTCGGGAAGTGGTACTATAAAGGAGTTATAACCAAATATAGCCGATAATTGTCAAATTAGATTCATATATTAAAAAATAATTGTAAAACTTCAATAAATTTTTTTCAAATTAAAGATTCTTATAAGCTTCAAACCCTTTCAGGGAAGTGATAGCTAAAGCATAATATTACCCGATATTTTTCAAGTCAAATAAAAATCAAATATAAATAAAAAAAGAAATAACTAATTGAACAACTATTCCAAGTTTTAAAAAGGTTTATTAGGGTTAAACTATATTCCGGAAAGGGGCCTTATATGGGAGCTAGGACAAATAATGGCCACAAAACTATTTAGTTTATTTGGATTTATTATATTCAAATAAATATATGTTGCAAATTTCCGAAAATTATCTTTATAAAATTGCGCCCTGTATGATCAATTGATTTTGGGGTGTATCAAAATTTTGCATATTTTAGTTTATAATTTTTTTATTGAATCGATTTTGATGAAGTAAATTTAACGGTATCTTATGGTTAAGTTCTTTTAAAGTCCAGTTATTTTTTGTTAAAAAATGTAAAAGAGTTTTTCCCAAATTTTGATTTTGTGTTAAATATCGGTCTATAACTTTTTGCTAATGGATCGATATTGCTGATTTTAAATTAAATTGTTTAAAACAAAAAGTGCAATATGGCTAAGTTTTGGACTATTATTCAAGACATGGCGAATGCCTCCTAACGAACATAGATGAATTTACTCATATATTAAGTTGTTTCAATAATATATATTTTTTAAGGTCTTAAATGATTTCTTTTTGGCGTTACACAAAGAATAACATACAATGAATCACTACTAATGGTGGTGGAGGGTATAAAAATTGAAGGGTGGCATCTTGAGCTCTTTTCGGATGAGAGTAAATTTAATATTTTGGAGAAACCTTTAAACTGTATTTGGACAAGAGTCTTTCGGCAACAGTAGAATATGATGGGGGAGGAGGGAGGAGGTCTGGGGCTGCATGTCCTCTACTTATAGATAGAATAATGGATAAAATGTTAATCTTAATATTTTAAAGTAAAATACTAGGAAGAGTGTAGAGAAGTTAAAGTCACCAAAGTAATTCACATTTCAGTACGATTATGAAAATGAGCCTTGCATATAATACGGCACATATCTTATCATATGCTCCGCAGTCCCCAAACCTAAATAGCATCAAGCACTTGTGAGATGAATTGGATCGAAGACTACGAAAACATTTTTAAAATTTTTGTTACTAGAAGATTAGAAAAAAATTGGTGAAGATCTCTTTAAATCGCTGAGTTATTTCCGAACCTGTGACTTAGCCTTCTAATCAATGGGAACATTATTAAAGAAAATCTAGATATATTTCAAATCTCCTCCAGCAATGATTTAGTTTTAGGTCAATTTAATGAATCCATTTTGGTATCATACACTTGTTTATTACTCTTATGCAAACAAATACATAGACATGTGATAATCATACTATATAAATACATATGCATACATTCATTGAATACATCCATATGAAGGTATGTATGTGTGATATCAATTTTAGGAAGGTTATCACTCTACATAACAACCATTCATCCTGGTTGAATGTGGTTCACAATGTGTCAAAATTTTCTGTGAGTTAATGAAGTCTACATGTTGTTGGTCTAGTCTATGTTCGGTTCAGATATGTTCTGTTCTGCTTTATTATGTAACATGTTGCTATGAGTGAAATATAAAATGGAATATTTGCTTTGGGCTTTTTACTTCGGTTTTTAATAATATTTGCATGAAATACGGGTGTAAAATATACATAAAATACATTTTGTATTAAGTGGTAAATTATTATTTTTTGTTATATTTTGTGTTTTTCTACTTTATCTTGGACAGCAAAAACATTTTGTAACCCAGATCCATCATATGGTAAATTTGATGGTTTTAGTTTTTTTTTCCTCTTTTGGCAATAATACAAAAATTTGAATATCCATGTGAAATTGGTCAGTTGGGTTTATTTTGAAAATAGATTTTGATTTGAGAAATACAAAACAAGAACAACAAGAAAAATGATTTCTAATGGGAATTGATTACAAACAAATACATCGACTAAATAATTGTTGGATACTTTGGGAAATATCTTTTCATTTTTTGCAAAAAAATAGTGCCAGCAGTTATTGATTTCTATTAGAACAATGAATATTTATTTAGGAAAAAATATTTTAATTGAGATATCCATAAGGGAATAGTCCCATTGTGGTACCATAGTAAACAGTTCGCTATTCAGTGATCTACACCAATACGTTCTCCAAACCAGCCAGCACCTGCAAGGAAAGAAAATAGCGATATTAGATTAACATTAAAAAGATTATCTTGCTCAAGTGCCGGACAGTAACATAGCAAGTGAAAAACTAGTTCGTCACAACAACTGCGACAGAAATCTTAATGTGCTAGACCCATCCTCCATGTATATCAGATTATTTTCAAAGCACCTTTTGCAGCATGCCAGAGGAAGACCAACCACACGATTGATGCAGTCATTACCAAGCGATGGTCTGGCTAGACCATCTGCAATGTCTTTCACGCTACTGTTATGACAGAGTATAGTTCACAGTGGAACAGAAACTTTGCTTGATAATAAATTTGTAGGTTTTGAGGACATTTGAAAATGCTTCTGACAAAATTGGAGAAGTCAAAGAACTTCTGATCTAACAGGCCTGAAAGTTTTTCCTATAGTTTGGAAAAATCACCTTATTTCCTCAAACAATATAATGAATGAGCTTAAAGTTAAGAATTATTTTTCCATAGAGAACATTATTGGAACAAAGCTAAAGAGCTTCATGCCATCTTAAAAGGCCTAACTAACAGCAAAGCCTGCAAACTATAATTGAATTCTTCAACTTGTTTTTTTGTTTTAAAATGGATTTTGCTAAAGGACAAATGGAGGAGGGGCTTCATGAAATAATTAAAGATGTTGTTATAAAACCATGAACAGCATTATATAATTTGTTCCGAAACTTTTTATTTCATATACTTTTTGATTGAATTTCTTATTTGGTTAAAGAAATACTCTTCACATTTAAACATCCGAATTTTCGCTTACTTTTTGGACTCTGAAGAATATT
The DNA here is from genome assembly GCA_004302925.2 of Cochliomyia hominivorax. Lineage (NCBI taxonomy): Eukaryota > Metazoa > Arthropoda > Insecta > Diptera > Calliphoridae > Cochliomyia > Cochliomyia hominivorax. The sequence continues at coordinate 73,071,240 of PYHX02000413.1, read as the reverse complement.
GAGCAGGGAAATTAAACGTTTAACAGGGTTTGGTTTTCAAATAGAATCTCTTTTACATGAAATTGTGAAAGCGATGGAGAGATCACTGTATTAGAAATAATTCTGTAGCTAATAAACCATTAAAAATATTTTGATTTTCCACAGGGTGAGAGATGTTTTCTAGTGCATTTAGTTAAGTACCTAAGTAATTATGTAGGCACGGGGGTAAAGGGTAAACCTCCAAATTTAATATTAAGACTAATAATTGTTCTAGATTTCAATTAAATTGGTCCATATTTAAGATTTTTATAAGCTTAAAATGTTTTTCTGGGGAGGATCGTTGAACAGGGACTAGATCAAATAATTGTCCCATTATAATTCAAATTTTATTCCAAAGTACAATGAAACAAATGGAAATTGCTTAGGACAATAACAAAGAATGTGACCGAATTTCACTGAATACAGACAATTAGTCTCGTGAGAAAGTTTCCAAAAGATAGACTGATATTGATTTAAAATATATGTAATTGGACTAAGAATATATGTACTTCATGATGATTCCACTTATACTGTTGGAGGGCATAAAAGCAGTTTATTGGTTACTAAAAATATGTGCAACCACAGTGGGTCGATGTAATTTTTAATCAATTCAAAAATAAATTTCATTAGTCAAAATCATTTAAATCAGTTAATTGTCTTTGTCACACAAGAAAATTCCAATTTTTCATGGAAATAAAAATCTATTCAGTTATTTGACTTCTTTCAAATTATTATCTCTGATTTATTTTTCATACTGTTAAACACAAAATTTTTATTGTTGTTTTGTTTACAACAATTTCATCAATAAGTATACAATTGTTTTGTTATTGTTCATCATTAAAATAACATGAAACAATTTTAATAATAAAAGTATTTGAAAGTAAATTAAAAAATTTACATAAACTGGTATTAGAACAATGCAAATGTTATAGCCGGTCATGTCCGACTATGTAGTACCCTAAACCACATTGTTAGTTGTTAATGGCAGCTGCAAAAAATTATTAATTATGAACGGTCCTCGCATAATGTGCCTTTCTGATTTATAATTAGATGTGAAATACATTATTATGATACTAAAATTTATGTGAAAATCATGCGTTTAAAAAGGTTTTTTTCTGGGGTGTTAAAACGGAGCTAGAAGATTTATGTAAGATTTATGCCCTTCAAAACGATATTTAGAAGGGGTCTTGTATGGGACCTTTAGTAAGTAACGCACCGATCCTTGCGTAATTTGACACATCGATTTAGAATACCAAAAGTCCTATTTTTATTGAATTTTATATTTAGGATATTATGACCTTAAAATCCCATTCCTGTAGGACATTTCAAATATAAAATTTCAAGAGGTTTCGTAGTCTTTTAGTCAAGAAAATATACGACGGATATAGTTAAATCGATTGATTGTGAGTCGATCACAATTTTACACAATTTTTTTTTCAAACATCAGCACAAACGCATAATACCCCGACCGCCTACATTGGTGTAGGGTATATAAATAAATGAAAAGTCTTTGTCTACCAGAGAAATTACAAAAAGAACAAAAAATTTTCTATTCTTTAATTTATGCCACTAAACTGACTAAATACCCAGTATTTCATATCAAATCTCCTATAAAATTCTATAATTTAAATATTTAGAGATTTTTATTGAATTTTCCTTTGTTGTTTGTTGTTTCTAGGAGGAATTAAATGTTTTTGTTTTGTATTAAGTTGAAATTATACGAAGTATTTAAAAACAAAAACAACAACATGAAGAATAAAATGTTTATTTAAGTAAACTTGACTCGTGTATGTAAATCTGTGTTGAAAAAAACATTAATTTACAAACAAAAACAAATAAACTTTACTAAATACTGATTGAAATCAATGCAAATTAAATTGTTTTGTTGGATACAAACCAAACAAGTATTAACAGTTAGAATAACATTTAGATAGAGACAGAGAGAGAGAGAGAAAAAAAGAGAGAGCGAAACAATCCCTAGGATAGTTGAGACAGTCTGTTACACTGATGACTTTTTAAATATATATGTAAGGGAAAGTATCCTAATAAAAGTGTAGATTGGGAATTAAAAAAAACGTTGTAGGAGCAATTAAAAAAAGAGCGAATTAGTTAACTCGTGTCCCGGTTTACCAAGAAATTTGGCAAGTTATATTGGGTGATTCTAAAGATCTTTGGGAGTGAGAGAGGTAAGATTAACTTAGTTGTTAAAAAAATATCATGTATAATGAGATCACGGTCACAAAGCGTTGATCCTCTTGATCCATCCCGATCTTAATTGTTTTAGAACTATTTTGTAGATGGTGCCACATTTTATTGATTGTATGCAATGATATTTGAATGATATACGTGTTCAAAAAAAAAAAAAAAAAAAAAAAAAGAGAAAAAAAAAGAGTTGTGAAGACTGGAAAGTGTTATTTAAAAAATCTTTGGGTGGTTAACAGACGAAATTTGAACACCATCGAATTCAATGCCCAAATTTATAAGTCCTAATTAACTTGCTATAAGGTTTTGATCTTTGGTAATTTTACCCTTTAAAGTTCGAGGGTATATTAGTGTTACATTCATCTTAAACCTTATATGGCATAATATTTTGAATCAAATCAAAAACTGAGTCAACTGAGCCATATCCGTCTGTCTGCTAGAAATATTCTCACTATTATAATAATTATCCGAAATTAAATGAAATTTGGTCACATTGTTTACTGTCGTTTTAAGCTGTTTAATCCAGCTGTATTGGTCCATCAGTAAGACAGTTGTAGACAGATAGCTGAGACTACCTCAAATTCCAAATTCTAAGTTTTTCAACAAAAAGTAACTGGATTTAGAAAGTATTTAACCATATCATACATCTGTACATCATAATTGTATATATGTTATTAATTTAACCAATATCGAACCATGTTTTAATATAGCTTCCATATAATACCTCTTCCGGTAAAAGGGTTTTAAATTTATAAGACTCTTTAATATAGACGAATTTTATTGAAATTTCACACAATCGTTTTTCTAATGATTTAAAAAGTGATTAAAGACATAAAGGCCCATTTATTGATATAGATATGGAATATGTTCATATTTGAACCAATTTCATTGAAAAACGTAACGATTAAATAACGATGGACCATCTCACCTTCTATATGAAGTTTAAAAAAAACTCACGCAAATGTTTTCATAGAAATGTGGTTCATCTGAAATACGGTTTATTGTGGACCGAATATGTTTAATAATATTTTTATTTCTATAATAAATTATACATCTGTTTTCAAAACTTTTGTTTTAGTGTTTCAAATCCAGAACCTTTTTTTCAACATTATTTATAGGAGTGAAATCTGCTAGTCGAGTTCAACCCTGCCTATTCAAAAATAAGCCAAACAGATATTTGGCTTCAACATTTTTATCTTTTTGATACAACTTGGAGGACTGGACATATGAAAAACACATTTGTGTACATCATGACATTTTTGGCAACCTGGAGTCATCTATGCTCGCCCACTCTAAGATGCTGGGTATCCAGTCAGAATATGAATTGATCGGTTTATTCAAAAACCAAATCAAAATTTGGTTTTTGAATAAAAAAATATAATTCCTATAATTTCCGAAAGGCGAACTACAACATTTTTTTATTTACTCTACAAAAATATAAAAATTTACTTTCCTTTGCAAGAAAACTGTTTTAGAGTTTGGAGGTTTAATGACAGTTTAAGAATTTGTCTTGTCCTATAATCCCCATTCATATCTATTAGTGTAATTGGCACTCTACATGGAGATTGTGTCAGGTCCCTTTTCCTGAGCTTTGTTATTCTGTCGAAAATGAGACGCTGCGGCCTTCACACAATTTTCGCAAAAAAATCGTTTCGAGAAGTCAGAAAATTTTTATATGATCTGAAATTTAAATCATTTTATAGAAAGTGCTACAAATCTTTTAAAATTTTCTTTTGCAATAAAAAATTAAAGTTATATTTCAATTAATTAGTTTAATATTTTCAAAGTTATTAAATTAAATTAAATTTTGCTGACAAATATTTTATACTGTGCTTGTACTTAATAGTATTACTCATACGCATCCATGTTCTTGGTGTTAATTAAATATTTGACAAAGTTACAAATATAAACAAAATTAAAATAAAGTATTGATTACAGAAAAAAATTAGGTTTAATCAGTTTAAACTCCGATTGCGGAAAAGGCTACAATTATTTTCTTAGTCGATTTAATGATGTCCGTCCGGCCGTCTGGCTGGTTGTTTATGTAAACCTATAAAAACCAAAATGCAGGTTACAAAATTTAATGTTAAAACTTGGCATGTGTCATTATTTTGGCTCAAGAAAGTGTCTATTGAAATGATAGATCCATTATTTCACCTAGCCCTCATACAAATGTTCCTCCCGGAATGGTATTTTAAGCTCATAAAATCCTGAATATAAAATAAATTTAACGAAATTTGGTAAAAATAAGTTCTATAATAAATTTTGAAATGATGTACCAAGTTATAGGAGGATCAGTTAATTTCTTTTCATATGTACCATACAACCCGATTAAAAATATCACTTTTGGGCTTAAGTATCACATATACGCTGGCATTGCGATAAGAATTGGTTAAATTAGAATAAATCCTACATAAATTTGTGTACCATAATAAATTGCACTCTTAAACAAAAATTAGAAAATAATTTATATGAGGGTCGTTAATTAATTTTTGGTAGATACCATTGACAACAAAAATGTGGTGTATTAAGTATTCGGGTATTAAATATTCGGGCTTAATCGATTATATATTTATTCTTGCTATTTCATTTCACTGAAGTATGAAGCAGATGGAAATATAAAGTGATATATGGTATCTTAGATGATTCCTTCTTGATTGGAAGTGGAGTATCGGTACTGTTTCCTTAAAGTTTTCGCTAAGCTTCAATCATATTCTGAAGTGTCCTTTATTATGGGAATATTTTTACGAGCAAGGGGTCCAATTTAATAAAAGAGACATTTAGAAATTTATTGTAAAACTACATAAAACTGCAGCGATTTGAAACAATTTATGAGCATTCAACACCTCTAAGCAGTGTCCTTTCAGAAATGCTGGATATGAACTGTTGGAAGGTTTAATGGATCCAAAAATATGCATTGTGTTTAATTTTATATGAAACGTAAATTGTATGTTTCGGTATTTATGTTCTTATTAAGTTATTACATTAGGCATTAGTAAGACCAAATATTCAAACACTTTTCCTTGGTGTACTTCCCCCACAAATAATAGACTTTAGTAATTTTGTTAATTGCCGAAAAAAAATTCTTTACGAACTACCGCATGAATAAAATGAGTAAATATACAACAAAGAAACAACCAAAAGGAAGTGAATGTTATTTTTCACTTTTATTTGTTGTTACATAGAAATTTGTTGTTCGATTATTATCCTTATTTTTTTGTGTGTTATTTTTTTTGTTTATTTTGAATTTTTCTTTGTAACTTGTAAAGTTGTATCCTGCCACCCACACAGACTGTCTTACTGTGATCTAAGAAACTTCACCCTCATCCCCAATACCAATTTTTTTCACAATGACAACGGAGGTAAGAATTACGGTTCTTTTTTTGTATTTTGATTTTAAAATCAATTCTTTTGTCAAGTATGGCAATTGATGTTGTTGTTGTTGTTTTTTTTTGTTGCTTGTGATTTTTTAATGTAATAAGATATTTTATACTTTAGTCCTTAATATTTTATGGCTTTCACAATTGTTGTTAGTGTAAAAGAAAGAACTGTGAAATTATTGTTGGGGGGATTGACGGTGATGATGGTGGTGGTGTGACAATGATGAATGACAATTGTTTTCTGAAAAAATAATGTTGTTTGTTTGAGTTGTTCTTATACCCTCCATCACTACAACTGGTGAAGTGGGTTTAATAACTTCATTATTCCGTGTGTAATGCAGGAATTATCTTAGATCCAATAATGTATATATATTCTTGCATTAAATCAAAATCTAAGGCGGGCATAGCTACGTGCGTTAGTCTATCTGTTTATCTCTCGGTTGTTATCCTGAGAAGTTTCCTATTTAAAACTAGCAAAATCGCTTTAGTATATTAAAAAATATTAACCAATATCCGATGCAACCTCTAAGTTCAAACGAAGAAATTTCATAAATTTTTTCAATTACAAATCCAATAAAATGAAGTACATAATTATCATTAAAAAAATATCGAAATCGGTTCAGCCGAAAATATAGCTCAAAATATAACTTAATTATGACCCATTAAGTATTCCTAAAATATATTTAAGAATACTTTTATATATAATATACATATATGAGTGGATATTTTGAGTGTGTATGTACGAAATATAATGTATTTCCTTTACACGCATTTGTGGTGGAGGGTATTAAAGATTCGGCTTTTTTACTTGTTTTTTGTTTGTTGGAACTTTTCTTTGTTCCTTTATTATCTTTAAATTATTTTTTAGTTTTATGATTGAATAATTTTTGATTAAAGCCAAGTGACAAAGCAATATTCATGAAGTTCCATTAATAGTTTTATCATGACAAAACCATCTGCCTGAGGTGTGGACAATGTTCGTAAGATATTGAACAATTTTATTTAATTTATAATCAGGTCAAGCATAAAGATAGTGATTGTAATTGATGAAATTTTTGAAATTTGTATAATAAATTTACAATAAATTGAATGTTTATACCCTACATCACCGTGAGTGGTTGGGGTGTTATAAGTTTTTGCTGCTGTTTGTAACATACAGAAAAAATTACGTCCTACGTACCTTTAAGTAAACCGTTAGACTCAGGTCACTCAGTCAATTTAACGATGTCCGTACTCTCCATGTAAACGTTGCAAACAATTTACAGGTCCTAAGTTTTGAGATGTCTTAATGAAACATGGTACATATTCTTATATTGGCCCAGGGACGAAATCATTTGAAATTAGTAATATTCGGTACAATATTTCAGGCACTTCACATACAAACATCCTCCCGAAATGAGATTTTAGCGAAATATAAAAATAAGTTTTATGCCTGATATGCGAATAACGGTTCATTGGTTCTCATAGGACCAATAAAAGCCCCATTCCAAATATCACTTTAAAGGGTATAAATCTCACATATACGTTGGCATTGTAGTAGTAATAAAAATAAATTTTTAATAAAAATCGATGCACATAATTATACGAGGGTTGGTCTATAATTTGTTCAAAGTATCATTTAAGCCCTCACAAAAATTTATTTTAAAATGTATACATTTCAAAAGGCTTGTTCGTTACTTCTACGTAACTATCATCTGTAACCAACATTGTGGTGTAGGGTATTACATAGTCAGGCTTGACCGATCATAAAATTCTTACTTGTTTATCTATATAATTGTGTTTGTTCGTAAATTATGCATAAAATAATTTGTAAAGAGATTCATTTAAATTGAAAGATAATAAAATCATTAAATAATTATTTATATTAAAATGAGATATTATATATCAATAAGTATATATATCAATAAGTTATATATCAATAAGTTTTACTTTTAATTATGATTTCTGTAACATTTGGTATCTATATATAATATATAGACAACTAAACTAATGAACCAATTTAATTGAAATATAAATAAGTTCGGTAGGATCAGAGGGAGAGTTATACGCATACAAAGAAAATATTTACTGCCAAATATCTAAAGAACTATTGAAGCGATAATTTCCATCACTTTCTCAAGGAAATGTTTTACTAAACAAAATATAGAACAGTTAGGAGCAGCAGTGAAGGTAGCCCCCTAACAAAGCATCAATAATCGAATATTTAAAGATCTTTTGAATAGCGAGTATAACGATTTTATCGCAATTAATTTCCAAGGAACAGTTTTACTGGAAAAATATAGTGAGGATAGAATCATAGAGAGAAGTAGTCCCCTATAGAATCAGGAGGTGAGATAGGCCTCATACAAAGCGAATATTAATTATGGAATACCTAAAAAAATATTGAACACACTATGAATATGACTATGACTGAGCCTGTCAATGGCCTTCCCGAAGTTTATAAAACAAAGACACAGTGGTAAATGGCATCTTACATAATGTTTCACGATCACTCATATACTGTTATAGATGGTGGAATTTAGGGTTCTAAACTAACCTGTTTCATGACTTAAAGTCACAGTTAACTTTTTGGCGATTCTTTTGGCTTTAAACTTTCGTAAGGTCAAATTTAAGTAGCTCCGTAGATAATCTGTACACACCAGATGATTTTAGAGGGCGGTTTTATCTCCTCTGCAGTTGCAAATTCTCCATCTCATAACTCTATCACTCTTCCCCTATTAATGGTAATAATGTTCTTGTATGTGCATTTGGAAGAATTTTTCGGTAGTTCACTTATTATGATGGTGTATTCGCTGTAATTTTTTTTTTTTTTTTGATAATAACGTTCTCATCTTTTTCTCGTTACATTCTCTTGATTTAACCAGCTCGGTTGGCCCTACTAATCAAGAGAGTTGTAAAAATTATCTTTTGTATTAATGTCTGAAACGTTTGTCTGGGCGTTTCACTGCATACAAATAATATTGTGTGCTCTTCTGCCAAACCTAGCAAATGTGAGCCTATCGGAGAAAGGTCTACAGGTGATAAGTGGCCCTTTACAACCATGATTAAAGGATATCTTACACCACTGTTGCTGTACTGCCTCTGATGCAAAGTTGTTCTAAAACGAGAGTTCTGTAATATTTAAATGGTTGCAAATATCTTAATAACATGGACATGAGTTGAGTAAATTTATAATTCCGCTGGTCAGGAAGGTTCTTCTTGTTTGGTAAAGAAGAAAATATTAGAAAATGAAATGAACATAAAATGCGAATTTACACATGGAGTTTAGGTAATTTTCTGCATTTTATGCGTATTAGATGGATAGTTTTGACTCAAACTCAGTTCTCTCTTGTCCTCTTTCTCTTGTTGCGTTCGATGTAAAAATCTCTTATTGGAATACATTAAAATTGGAGCAGCATTTTGCATGGAAACTGTACGCATCCAGAATAATGGAAGAATGAGTAATTAATGTTATTTAATTATGAATGAGAAACGAGTAAAGGCCGACAAAAAATAAAAGCGTGATAGGCCTTAAGAAAAAAGTGGCAATGAAGCATTAGACGCTTTTTAAATGAGAGAAATTTAACGAAAATCATTATTGTTCCCGTGGTGTACTAATGTACACTCTAGCTCAAACAAGTTCAATGCGAAAATAGAAATGAGAATCCTAAAATAAAAACTGTGCAAGTAGAAGGGAAATTACTTTGTATCTCTTATTCCAACTAATGGATTTGAATAATGCGAAATATTTGTATACTTTCGTATAAAGTTTGGATTTAAAATTTGCTTAAAATTCTACATATCTTACATCCAAAGAACTTTCGTTATATAGAAGGTATAGTGAAAGCAGTAGGCAGAAAAAACATAATGTTTGTATTAATCAATGGACTAAATTTCTTGTAATTTCCGCCATGATTTCTATCCATTGTTTCTGTAATGCCTATTGAAAATCATATTTATTTGAAATAGTTCAGTTCTTGATCCATCTGTCAAGTTCTTCACACAAATTCTCAACTGGATGGAGATGTGTAGACTGTGTGTGGTAGGACTTGGGCCATTGAATATTTTGGATCGTTGTCTTGTTGTTGTCTAAAACTTGTTTGTAAATTTAACTTTTCCACACATATTCTTTTAAAATATTAAAAGAACTCTCTTACCCATAATGCTATCAGCGTTACCGTTGAGATTTTTCGAAAAAGTCGCAAAAAGGGAGATTTTGGAAAATAAAGTCACATCTAAAAGACGATTTGCGGAACAAAAGTCGCCATTGGTTTAATTCAGCAGAAATTAATATTTTCTGAATTGTTTTAAATTATGAATTTTGCACTTTTTCCTGTTAAATATTGAAAAAATCTTGAATATTAACCGACAATTAAGTTTTTCTTAAATTTATCACTATTTCGATTTCCATTTAGATTTCTTAGAATTTTTCCATTTTTTATTCATAATTTAAATAAAATTTATTGATATTTAATTTCGAAGAGTTTTATGCCGAAAATCCAAATTATAAAAAAGGGGAAAAAAGGGAATATTTGAAAAAGAACACAAAAAGTCACAAGCACTTTAAAAAGTCGTAATTTGCGACTAAAGTCGCACCAACTGTAACACTGAATGCCATCTGTGGAAATCATCTCACCGATACAGCCTTTGCCGATGTTAACAGTAGGAGAAGGATTTCGTTTTTCTTATTCTGTATAGGGCTTTCTCTACGCGCTTTCTCCACCTGATTTCAGAATGTAGTAGGTCTACAGTTTAACATTTGCGCATACTCTAAACGCTTACATTGGTTTATGAAGAGATAAGTCCTTTAAGTCAAGCAACTTAAGCCTCATACAGCACTCTACGAAAAGAAATAGTGTGAAATTTTTTTTATATTTCTCTTGAACTTCAGCGGCACTTACGGTAGATGTGTTTTTCGGATTGTGCTCAACTTTGCGGACAAAGTTACAAAGTTACTTTCACGTGGAGTTAAGACTTGAGGACGTCCAGTTTTATTGGAACTTTGGAAACTTGCTTTTCCTTTAAAATGATTCAGTAAGCTTCTAAAAGTGAAATGACTTCGTTACATTATTTGGCCTATCTCGGTATATAACATGCCTTGGTTATACGTGTGCAGTACTACTTTTCGATTCGCTGGTTTCTTTCTGTTTTGGGCTCATTTTTTTAATTAATATCAACAAATTGTCACTTTTACCGATTAGAACTGATATATAATTTACGAAAATTCAAAAATTATCGGTATGGCCAATCGAGTGTGCTAATACTTTTGTTCGCCAAATTGATGACTTTGAACCAATTATTCTTTTTAAAGCATGTTTTGTGTATTAAGCAAACAAATGTTTATATTAGTCAAATCACTTATGGATTTATTCTTCTAAAATTTTGTTATAATAGAAAAAATTAAGATAAAACATAAAATACTTGCTGTGCCTATACTTTTGTTCAGGACTGTACATTGTTTTCAAAATACAACTCGCAGTTTCTAAGATATTTGGATGCTTTTAATATTTATTGATTATTTGTGTACAGAATTTTCTATTAATTGTTGTTCAATATGTTTATCTTTACCTTTTCATCCTGAAGCTTTGAATTAACATTTCGCCTTAAATTTCCATTAAAGTGTAATCTTCTTGCTGTGCAGCATAAACTTGTTAAAAGTTGATTTTATTTTAATTCCAACTTATTTCAAAGGTAAATTGAAAAATAATAATAAAAATGAAATAAAAGAAAATTGTTGGAATTTCTTGGAATAATATTATTTTATATTAAACATGTATCTCCTATGAATATTTAAAATATTATTCACTTTGTTTTAACTTGTTGAAATAAAGATTTACCTTTAAATACCCTTCACCATTACAGGTGTTGAATGAGAGAACATAAAATGTATTAAGAGATATTCAGCTTATAATGAATGCAATAAATTGAGTATTATGAAATGGCAGAGATCTTAATTATGTCGCAGATTTGACATAAATTTTTCTCTGTTGATAAAAAGCGTTATTTGAGTTCGAAGGCACGAGTAAGGACATGAATTTTTTACAAAAATCCTTAAAAATAATTATGGTATCAAAACTAGATCATTCTCAATATTTTTTATGATTCCAAGTGTCAAAATTTGATCGGTCACTCATCTGGTTTGATGTCCACCCGACTGTTCCAAATATATAAAATTTCACTGAAATCGGTATGATTGTTCTGTTAAAATATTTCAGATTTATTTTAATTTGATTTATTAAATAAAGTACTATTTAAAACTTCTACAGATTTTTGGATTTGTTTAACTATATGATCTGGAAAATTTTTCTTTTACCAAATGATGTCGGCATCTACACTCTTCAGCACCTAGACATACTTTTTGCTGTTTATAGTGTTGTTCACAAACTTGATATTTTTCCACAGTTATACAACGGCAAATATTGTGGAGGCCTTTATCTGTGACAAAGAATATAAGACGGTTGTCGCTGATGGTATATCAATTCTGATGGTTAACAATTTTGGCGTGCGTTGAGTAGACTAATTAAAACCGGTTTTTATCCTGTTAATGAGGGGCGTGGTTACATCACATGATTGAAAATTGGGTAGAATCACATCCCAATACAGAAACCTGGAAAAGAACCTAATGGGGTTAAATCCTACATACCGATTTCATTCCTTTCTTGAAGACTCTTGAGGCGATTTTCCTCCACCAGACGAACTGTTTTAAGATCTGTCTCCAGTGTAGAAAAATGCATAGTACAACATCAGCAAACAGCCGCCACTGTTTAAATCTCACAAAGCATAAACTAGTAGAGGTCATGTGGACGGACGATTCTTAATATCTTTAATACTGTCGAGTATAAAGTTCTTTTTCAAAGAAATTCTTCACTGCTGAACAGCATGAAGCATTAAGAGATAAATTGTGAATTATTTATTTGAGTGATCACTCAAGTCTTTCACACAGCGGAATTCTGTCAGTACTACTGTTTAACTCCTACTTCTCAGGTTGTTGTCAGATGTCTTCCACACACCATCTACATGAGTGGATGAAGATACTTTCAGTTAAGAAACGTAACAAAAAGCTTAGCAAGCAGTTACAACAAAACCTCTTCAACAAATTAGCCTAAAATCCAACTAATAACCATCTTAACTTCATCTATTTCTTAAACTCATACGACATTCATTATGCATAAATTACGATGTAGGAATAAGATCCTCAAAGTGTTGGCCAGTAACACATGAACACGATGGATCTTTCAGAAATGAACTATGTTGCTCCTTCATTGAATGATATTCAGTGGATATATATTCAGAACTGCCAATGTCCAGACCTCAGAACTTTTGCAGGTTACATGTGAAAGTCCTCGTCACAGGAAACGAAAGCTCCTTGCAAGAGAATTTTACCTGATAAAGAACATAATGAAATGTCATCGTATGACTCATTCAAACTTCAAAATTACTCATTGCACCTTGGAATGTGCAGGATTCCCTTAGTTATTGTAGTTTTTACTAACGTCCACAGAAACTCTTGAAATTTTGCATGTTATCGTATTTGTATGTCGTATTTGGAGACCGTCCTTAATTTGTGCACATCACGCGATCTAGTAACATATGATTCCTTACACTCTACTTTAAATATCCATATCCATAAAATTTATCCCAACATAATAATGAACTTCTACAATAGGAACCACTCAAGTAGAGCAAAAGTATTTTTTAACAAATGCTGTGCTCTAAAAACACACATTCTCTTCAAATTGGAACGACTCTGAAAAAGTAGATTTGCTCAAGTTTGATAGGTACCATATTGATATTAACTTACGGCCTTGTTAAGGAGTTAAGCACAATATAGTATTTATATATCCAGATAGCAAACCGTATCCAGATATAAAATTCTCTATTTCTTATGATGTCAAGATATTCAAACTCCATTCACTTTATCGGTGGCATGAATAATTATATATGACATATCGTAGTCTTTCGAGATACTTCAATGGCTTTTATTCTCAAGTCTCGAAACCAGACTGTCTAGACATTGGTCCTTTCTTTGACCTCAGGAAGAGTCCAGATATGTATTATAGTCCCCTAAAAATTTAGTTAGAAAATACGAGGAAGTTAAACGTAAGCGCTCATAGTCATTTTAGAAAGCTTCTTTAAAAATTCTCAAAAGAGTGTTTATAAATCGGCACCGCCAAATACGGTATTTTAATTTTGGTATTTCATATTTATGTGAATTCGTAAATATCAAAGAAAAGTCTTAAGGGAATTTTATTGAAATTTTAAATTTATTTTCTGTAGCAAATTCTAATAAACTTTCAAAAGGTTTTTAAAAGTTACCATTCATAGACAAGATATTTTTGTATCTACACGCTACCTATAACTTGTATCTATCAAAAAAGGTCACTAACTTCAGCATCTACTTAAAGACAACTAAACAAACACATGTAAAATTATACGCATTCATAGAGTACAACCACATGTATATGTGTATACGAAGGAGTTAAAATATTATTAGAGGACTTATGAAAAGCCCTGAGACTAGACAGAAATTATGTAAACAATTTTGTACATAATGTTTGGGTCGAATTGTTATAACTAAATTGAAAAAGTATGAAAGGAAGTAAATTCTTGAGAATAAAGGGTATCAAATAGATGTAACACATAAAAGATTTTATTAAAATTTCCAACATCATTACAGCTTTACTATCACCTTACTTTTAGATACATTTGTTGTATGTATGTATGTATGTATGTATGTATCTAAAAATCATATAATAAAAATCTCTTCAAAAATCCTTTTAAAACAAACTTAGTAATCTAAGGTTGGTTATGTATTAGTTTTTTCTATTTGTCTATGTAATATTCTCCAACCCAAAAGTCTTCAGTTGGGTGAATATAGCTTAAGGTTGCTTATCTAAACTATAATGTGGTTGCTAATATTTGTATATAATTTTAATGAAACAACACCTTTTCATAACATCCATTCCGGGATTTAAACTACAGCTGAAAATTATTTTTTATGTTGTTTTTTTCCAAACGGCGTAAAAGTTTATCTGGCGGCTAAAAAATAGTATGTTGTAGATGGAATAAATAAAGTAAGTAGTTTGAAATCAGTAGAATGGAGATATTTTGTTATCTTTTTAAAAATCGAAAATACTTTTTTATGTAGCCAAAGGTGAATTTAATTCTGCTTGGTTTCCTCAATTGCTTCCACTTTTATTTATTACTTCCACTTTTTCGTGTTTAAAAGATTGTCATGTTATGGATGACATCCGTCATACAAGTGTCAATTAAAATAGACTCAGTTCGAAACTTGGAATGTGTTAGTATTCTAGATTAACAAATGCACATTCTTCCTTAACCGATATCTGACTGGTTAAAATATGAGTTTCCAAATATTTTATTAATTATTGCAATTATTGCAGACCAAGTTTCAAGAACTATATGAACAATTGACGAAATTGAGTTAGTATGTCGGCACTACAACTCTCTGTGTCCAAATTGTCATCAACAAGAAGTTTTGTAAGAGGGTTTTGGAAAATTTCCTAAATTTACAGAGTCCTTCTTTTTTAATAGAATCTCTTTATCTCTATGAATATTCTCATTTTCTTACGTATCACGGTGTTCCCGTTGTGGTTTGAAGAATTTTTGACCGTATAATGTCGATACTTGTTTTAACGGCCTTTAGTTTGGAATGACTATGAATTAGTCAGTGAAGGCTTGAAGATTTAAATTCCATTTTAATTCATGTGGGTTCAATGTGACGTCGTCATGTAAGCCATCTGTCTAAATGAATACCAAGGTATGGTACGTAATCCGTTTAAGGTATATTTATATTATATAGTAAAATATATTATTCTCGACTTGGTTAAATACTTTTCCAAACATCAAAGAGATGTTTTTCGTGATTTCCTATGGGAATTAAAAATCGATATAATCAGATTTTCCATCGTTGATAAGTCAGAATCACATTTATTAAGGAGTGTTTGTGACATTAATTTTTTATGAATTAGGTCTCATTCCAAATTTTGTCAAGTGCCTGTATAACCTCGTTATAAGGAAAATATATTTCCTTAGTTCATAAATTTCAATAAATTTCAATAGTCCATGTTTTCACGAAATCCAAATTGGTACACTATTGGGACATACTTTTTCATATTATATCTACGTGTGTTGGCCTACCAATTATCGAATATATATAGAACTGTATCATCTAGAGTTTCCAAATTTTGCACTTTTCTAGGAAACGGGTTTACTGGTAAATTTTTGAACGGACAGGGTCAAGAGAAGATGTATGCTCTATTCAAAATAAATATAAGTAATCGAATATAATAAGAAAAATTACGGCGAAGCTTTTCCAATCTTTCAAAAATCTATAGAAAATATTTTTAATATACGTCGCGTTTAATGAACATTTTTCTGAATCAGGGACGGAGGAAAATTTTTGTATCACACCAATCCAAACAGTCGATCAAAATTTACAGATTTATTGAAAAGAAATAAAATAACAACGATATTTCTACCCCCTTGTGGCATTATCTCCGAAAAACTTCTTATTTCTCTTAATTTTGAACTTGTGAGCCAAGTTTGTTCTTATTTTCCTACACAAAGAGATTTATCTCACCAATAAGTAATGGAATATGAAAAGGTTTAATTATTTAGGTCTTTGCCTGTACAAACTTAGGGGCTTTTGCTGACATTTTGTAATTACTACTGGCGCATTGATCCATCTTTGGTTGTCCCATTACTATTTGTTAGATTGCTTGTATTGATATCTCCATGCTATTCCTGGGTATAGAAATGGATCCTTAGACTTCCTAAAAACATATATTTTACGAAAATATTTTTTCGTTGAGTTGAAGAAAGCCCCTCCTGAAATATTCAATTGTTGGCAAAAACGAATGGGCAACTTTCAAAAACGTTGCACGATCAGCTTTGCTATTTATCTGAAATAGTTTTGAGTTAAGAAGTTCGCAGCATATGGGTAAATATGGGTCCTTTTTTAACTGAATCTGAACCGAGAGAGTTGAATAATAATGAGTTTGTAATGAGTGTGAGTAATTTTTGCATCGGAATGAAAATAATTACATTTACGTAATTTCAAGTACAAATAATCACTTGAAAAGTCCAGCTAACCATTTAAATCAGGCTTGAAAAGTAGATGGGAATTTTTGGACCAACTATCTTAAAGCATATAACTAACTACCACATCTTTATACCAGACCAGTTCTATGGTACGTAATCCATATAATTCGTATGAACATTTTCCTTAATCCTATATTGTATGGTGTATTATTTGATTGTTTTAAACTTCCGTATATATAATTCTATAGCAGTCATATTTAAAACTATAGAATTATGTTATGGACATTTGTGTATGTGGGTCCATTTATAATGAACTAAAATGTATGTGAAACAATTTATCTACAAGAAAATAGTAAAATATTTTGAAAATAAAAACTTACATAAATTAAGGACAATTAAAATCTTAACAACTGTTCTATATAATTTCCAATTATCCCACGTATGTATGCATGTTAGGTAAACTTAATCTTTCAATAAGTTTTTGCCATGGTTATTAACCTTATACCCAGATAATACAAGCCGTATATGTATCTTGATTACCGTGGAGCATATAAACATAGATTTCCTATTTTTGTTTTTGTTAACAACTTTTTAACCCACAATTTTCAAAGTTTTGTGGAGATTGAACACGAATGTTGAACAAAAAATCTTTATGTAAAATATTTTGAAAAAAAATCCTAAAAGATTTCAAAATATTCGTGTATTTCAAATACAATACGTTAATAACAATTAGTGTATGATGCGTCTGACAAATTAAGGCTTAAGTTATTGTAAACTTCAATTAAGGAAAAAACGACTGTAATAGTTAAATTAATTTCAGTTTTATAGAGTTAGATCGAAAAATGCTTAACATACTTATATGCTAACAAAAATGAAATCTCAAAACTTAAAGTTTTAATATTTTATTTGATTAAAATTATTATTACAATTTACAATCACTAGCGATGATTACATTTTGAAAATTTGAAACTTTTCGGAAACCCTTCCATTTAAGTTTGTACACTGAACCCAAAAAAACTAGTCAACATAACGAAAAAAAAAAATGTAGAATTGAAGATAAATAGGTTAAATATCAGCAAACGAAACCTTTATTTATCATAACGAAAATATTCATTAATTGTTCTTAAAATTGACGAAAAATTGTCAATATAAATATTCTAATTCGATAATAAAAGTGCGGTTAGTTTGAATAAATATTATTCAACTTGAATAACATATTATTCAAATTGACAAAAATTTAATTGAATATTATTTAATTTTAATGCCATATTTACGTTAAATTTGCGAAATTTAAGTTGAATTAAAAGAAATTACGTTAAATTATTATAATTAAAGAATTCAAAAACTATTAAGGACCTGGGGAAGGAGTACTCCTCACACATAGCAAATATTGATTATGGAATATCTTAAGAACTGTTACAGAGAGAATTTTCAAATTTGGTTCCTATGACTTTGTCAAGGAACCGTTGTACTGGACAAAATATAAGACGGATAGGAACAGGGGAGAAATCGTTTCCATATAAAGCAAATATTGATTATAGAATATCTATAGATCTACTACAGCGAGAATTTGGTCCCAGTTAATTGTTTTTAATAGACGTCGATTTGTGATTTATGAAATTTCTTTCGAGATTTAGGACTGCGTAGAATTTTTGTGCAACAAAGATTATTAAGCATAATTGACAACTAAAAATAGTAGTGAATCAAAGGGCTTGTATTTCTAAAAAGTTACATACATGTTTGTTGATCAGCTGATCTTCCATTTTCATTTTTATGAATTTATGGAAAACATACCTTTATTTTAATCATATTAATCTGAATATTCTATAAAATGGGATATTCATAAAAACCGGTTTCGAATACGGTTAAATGTCAAAAAAAACGAATTCAGAATATTATGTCTTATATGCATACTGTACTTTACTCATGTAACACATGGAATGAAAACTTTTATATATTCTCAGTCATGGTCAAATATACAAAAATGAAGCTGAATATTTTAGTAAAATGCTTAAAATTACCCTCCATTAAAAACCGGATAAGCGACTGTAAAAACTGGCATGTCGAATAATTTGAAAAATAGAAATTATTCGAAACCGGTTGATTTTCAAAAATGCATAAAACCGGTTAACCAGTTTCGGTTTTTAAATACACTAGATGTAAACTATTTTTCGTTAATTTTTTAACGAAATTTAATTTAATTTAACATCTTTTAATAAAAATTGTTTCATTAAATTTCTTTAGAATATTTGAAGAAAATTTTTTTTAAATTTGGAGAAAAATTATCTTAATTAGAATAAAAATCTGTTTATTTGTGTTGTAGTATTTGTGCTACTTTGCTCAAAAAGGTAGTCCATCTCAATTTTAAATCTACACCATTTTTGTGCTTTTCAATTCTTTTTTTAACAGGAGCTTAATATCTCTCCCCTGGCCTTAGTTCCGAATATTTTGGTGGATTTGCTTCTCTTTGTACAAAAACCACATTATTGTTCTTGCAACACTCAATGGCTTGTTTACCATAGTGGCAGGTTGCTAAATCAGGCCAAAAATAAGTGGACACAATATGTAGCCTAATGAATGTAAACGTATTTATAGAGCCCGTTGTAGCAACGCATTCCCTTAAGAATCAGCAATATAAAATTTTTGACAAGGAAGTTTCGAAAACTCTGCCAGAGCACACGTTTTGTTATTCATTATGCACAACAATATTTTTAGAAAAATTAACTTCACACTTCAATTCTGTTTTTTGCGTCTAAATTTTTAGTGGCATTCCTGTCAGGGACTTTTTGAGCCTTTTTTTGAACCTGTATAAACTTTAAGTTTTCGTACCAAAGGCCCAATAAGTTTCCTTTCCGTTTTATACTTTACACCACTATAGGTGGTGGGGGTATTATGTGTTTGTGCAGATTATGCGACGGGCAGAAAAATTAGTTCTTTTAAGTATAACGTTCGACTCAGAATCACTTCCTTAGTCGATTTAAGCACGTCTGTACATCCGTTCGACTGGTTATCCATGTAAAGCTTGTTTACAAAGTACAGGTCGCAGTTTTGAAGATATCTTGACACGTACCTGGGCGATGCCTATTGAAATTGGTTATGATCGATCTATTATTTCATAGAGGTGCCATCAAAATTTGGCCTGGAACGGGATTTTAAGTCCATAAAATTCCTAAATGTAAAACGATTTTAACTAAATTTTTAAAATTTAATCTTATTATATTTTAAAACGATATGCCAAATTATACGAGGATCAGTCGATTATATCTTATAGCTTCCAAACTATCACCCTTCCAAATATCACTTTAAAATTAAGAAATCGCATAAATATTTTGTCAAATAAGTGATAAATATTAGCCAAAACCGCTGTGCTAAATTAAATGAGGGTCGGTCCATAGTTTTTTCTAAATTTCATTTAATCCTACGGAAACATGCCCCTTAAAACACATAAATTTCACATTATTGTAAATATTATAATAAAACATAATAAGGAATTATCTTTCCTTATTATGAACTACGAGGGTAGTTCATAAATTTATCGTAGCAGACATTTACAATCAACAATGTGGTGTAGGGTAATTAATAGTCGTGCTTTATCGACTACAACATTTTTAATTGCTTTAAAACTGCTTTAGGTTAGCTCAGTGCTCGGACCAATTGGTCCAAGCACATCTTCCGGATGTTTTAACAGATCTTTTGAAAAATGCTTTTTATTTTGGATTTTAATAGAAACATCAATAATATTGGAAACAGCTTGACGTCAGACCTTTGAAAGCTTAGCCAACTTTTTGTATTACTAAGTTGGATTTGGTCGAAAATATTTTATAATTTTAGTACTCACTTTTTACTGGTCACTCATTTTTATAAATTGTTTGATATTAAATATAACAATTGACATGATAAAAAATTAAAAAAGTTTTAATGAGAAACGTGTGTTAAGAATTTTTCGATCTCACTCTTTATTATTTTTATTTATTGTTTAAAACTTTAATACTAGATTGTGCGAAATAATTACTAAATATTTCATATGTGACACAATTTCACTATTAACTTTGTATCCAATTTGGAGAACTCAATATTTATTTAGTACAAGTTTTAGTACTTTCTTCATTATTTTGATCTACTGTTTCTTTATATTTTTAAAATTTTCACAAATATAATTTTCTATATAAAATAATAATAACTTTTCTAAAAATACATACATTCCTTTCACTTCCTCTATTTACGTGTAAATATGAAAAGATATAGAAAAATACTAAAATCTGGAAAAAAAGAGGTAAGAATGCTGTATTTGGCTATGCCGATTCGTAAATACTCTCCACTCACAATATAATTGAAACACATATTATATATGTATTATATCCTTATATATGTATTATATCGTTATATATGTGTTTTATATCCTTCACATTACTATAAATATTGGTACCGAGCTATAGATTTTAATGGTCCATTTTATTAAAAAAAACCATTTAATTTAAAAATATTGTTAAGGAAGAGATATTAGATACGTATATGAGAGCTGTAGCAATATATGGATCGATATTGGTCAGATTAGTAATATATATTAAAGATATTTAAAAAAATAACTTCTGGGAAGGGGCGTTATATGGGAGCAATGGCAAAATATGAACCGAGATTGATCAAATTAATAATTTATTTTAAATATTTCGACTCATTCAGCACACAGGTTTTGGGGTGTATCACAATTTCACACATTTTAACCTATAACTTATTTCTTGTTGATCAGATTTTGATGAAAAATATATAATTGTATATTATAGAACAATTTTTGTTAAAATACAAATATATTATGCTAAAAAATAAGAAAAGTTCTTTTTTGAAATTTTGGAGGTTATCTCAGATATCAGACTATAAATATTTTGCTGATTAATTCTGAATTTCATTGAATTCGGATAATTTTTCAAGGCGTGATTATGTTTCCAACAGACAGACTGACATAGCTAAATCAACTCAGATTTTGATACGATGCAGATTTTGATATATTGGGATTTTTATAAATTGGGTCTAAGATAATTCCATGTTATAATTACACATGGAATGACAAACTTAATATACACTCATCATCATACTTGTTGTGGTGAAGGGTATAAAAAATTTAAATGGAAGTGGCAAAGAGATTTTTTCATTTCCGAGAAAGTGATCTAATAAAGGCAAGATGCCTTATATGGAAGCTTTAACCAAATGCGGAACTATTTTAATCAAAATAATAATATTAACATATATGTAAAATAGTTAGAAAAATAATTGTGCCGAATTTCAATTTAATTGGCTAAAATTTATAAGACTTTAAAGCTTAAAATCCTTTTCCAAAAAGGGTCCTAAAGCTAAATTTAAATATGGACAGATTTTTATCAAAATAGATGTTTTACAGTTAAAAGAGTTCTATAAGTTTAAATCCCTACTCCGGAAAGGGTCTTATATTGGAGTGAGCCAAATAATGCTCCAACATAAACAAGTATTGTTGGATTTAATCTTAAACTACAGTTAAATATATATGACAGAATCAAAAGATTATCCTTTAAATTGAAATTTTTTGGTGTATCAAAATTTTGCATGTTACGTTCAATAACCTTTTTATGATTCGATTTTAATATATTTTGGCACGATAATGAAGCGCATATTTGTTTAAATTTTTTTTTTTACATTTAAGAACGTTTTCTTCTGAAGTTGTCACAGATATCGGTCTATAATTTTTTATACCCTTCATCAGAATAAGAGGTTGGAGTATTATATGTTTGGGGAAAAGTTTGTAATGGGCAAAAAAACTTTTAAACTGTTCAAGCCAATATCGGGACGACTGTCTGGCTGGCTGTAAAACTTGTGAACAAAATTCGGATTGTAGGGTGAAATTTTGCAATTGTTATTAATTTGCCACAAGGACGAAGTCAATGAAGTTGGTGATGATGAAGCCCCCTACAAATATTCCCTCCGGAATGTGATTTTAAGATTTTAACAATTCTAAATATAAAGCGATTTTAACGAAATTTGGCAAAAATAAGTCTAAAATATTATAAAACTATGTGAAAAATTATACGACGATCGGTTCATTATTTCGCTTAGGTACCGTACAACCCAATTCCAAATAAAGCTTTAGAGGGTATTAAAATCACATATAAGTTGGTATCTGATAACAATTGGTCAAATTAAAATAAATATAAAAAAATCGATGAGCGAAGTTATACGGGGACAGTTTCTGATTCCATTTAAACCTACAGAAAAAACTATATACATTTTAGTATCATAATAATGTAAAATGCGCTATGAATCAGTAATGCTAGTTGCACGTGGTTCTTCCACAAATTTTTCGTATCTGTCACTAACAAACAACAATGACGAAGAGGATATCAGGCAGTCGGGTTTATGTTTTTATGTATCCTGCGGAACCAATATTGCCAGTTTTAGATATTAAACTGAAGAGGACTAAAGTAAATCGGTTCATTATTGTTGGCGTGGGAATGTTTCTAGCTAAATCACTTCAGTTATTGAAATGAATGTTATTCATAATGGGATTTTAGATGGTTCTTTTTCGTTGTCACAAACATTATAACAAATTTAATATGCCTTCTCACAATTTTTAATGGTGAAGGGCATAAAAATCCCCGTCAAGATATAAATGTATATATATTTTCATCCCAGTAAGTAAATAAATGTTGGTTCAATGTTCTTTTATGAATAGAAATACAAACATCTATTTATACACATAAAATCCATTGAATAGAAAATGTGTTAATATGTTTGTATTTGTACTCTTTAATTTTCTTTTTCCCTTTATAATCTGTATGGAATTTCTCTTTTTTTCATACTGTTAGAATCATATTTCTATATTATTTTTATTTAACTTGAAAAACCATTGAATTTGAGTTTAATTTTACTTGAAGTTGATGTGTTTAGAATTTTATTGAATTTCTTTCTTTCTTTCTTTCTTTTTTTTGCATTTTATGTGGTGTTAAATAGAATTTTGAAATAAATGCGAAAACATGTGTATCGAATCATATATGGAAATTGGAAAGAGTACCAGGAATTGTTTAAAATATTTGAACGAATTTTGTAACCTCCATCACCACAAATGGTGGAATACCTTCTCAGTTTTCCAATTTTACAGGGGCATCTTTAAAGCAAAAACAGTTTACGCGGGATAATTTTTAAAATGTTATTTTGAATTTTGGGATGATTATCGTTTTTCACGATCTGAAGTTTTAAAGATCATAAAAATTTTTTTAAAGAACAAGTATTATTTAATTTTTTGATTAAAAAACCTTTGGAAAACAACTTGAATCAACAAAAAATCTGCCCTCAAAATTTTTCCAATGTTTTTCAAATAGCTCCAGAGGTACTTCTCCGTTGAAAAAACACATAGTCCATATTATGTTTCTAAAGTCAAGATAAATAGAAAGAATTTCCAACAAGCTCCTAATACATCCAGCAGCCCAGTTGGCTCAGTACTCGCACTAATTGGCACGAAATGTGAAAGCTATTGGATACAAGACTCAAAAGGTTTCCAACGGGAATGATACTGAAAATTTAGAGGCAACGGACATTGAGGCAAAGTTTTATTAAAAAAATATTTTTGCTGCATATTGGATGACGAAACATATGTTATGGCAGCTTTGTCGCAATTTCCTATTCAAACATTTTATGTTGCTAATGCTCAAGGGATATTGAAATAAAGTTTAGGACCCAAAAGCAGTCAAATTTTTCGTAAAGGTATTTGGTATTGCAAGCAATATAGAGTTGCTGCAAATAAAGCCAATCATTTGTTACAACAGGCTCTAGAAATACTGAAATTTACATCAAGGATTTTTTTACAAAAATGGCTGATTCCACTCATAAGACTTAGTAATGTGTCCAGTATTTGCTTTGCTTGACTTGGAATTCTGTTATTATCGTAAACAAGCCTTTGTGTGGTACAAGAACAATAATGTGGTATTTGTACCAATAAATTCTCTATACTGCCTGGTATAAATTCAGTGGAGATATATTTTCCTCTTGAGCATTGAATAGCACAAAATAGGTATCCAAAAGTGAGATAGACTTTAAGCGGAGGGATATTTCTTTCGAATTACGATAAATTCGCTTTATAATTTGAATTTTTGTGTGCTACAACTCATTCCGAGATGACATTTGTATGGGAGTTACTCGAAAGATTGCACCGAATATGACCAATTTCAAAAGGTTTCGTTTTTATATCAAAAAATAATATGGATTGTATTTTATCAAAATATATCAAAAATTGTTGCCTGTAGAGAGTTCACAACATTTACATGGACAGCCAGCCAGACAGACAGAGGGACGGACGTACGAACATCGTTTAATTGGCTCAGAAAGTGATTCTCAGTGGAATGGTATACTTAAAAATGGGAGTTATACAATTTGTTGTATGTTATAAACATCAGGATAAACGCAAACGCCTACGGTGGTGTAGGGTATAAAGGGTATAAATCTGTAAATTTAGCATTTTCTGCTAAATGTTACAGATTTACCATTGTGCGAGAGAAACGCAGCCTACAATCTAATTTTAAATCATATATTATAATTCGTGGACATAGGTGCGTATGACTTATATAAATGATATTAAGTATACGTTCTTGTTTAATTACCGAAGAAATAATAATTGATTGAAGATGTTAATTAATAATACAAAGTATTAAACTGTCATAGTTGCTATATGTGAACGTTTTGTAATTTGGCGCATCGATTTATAATATCATAAGATATAATAGAGTTGAATTCGTCCTTAGATCAAAAATAGTAATATATACTGCATTTCATCAAGATAACTAAAAAAATACGACCTGTAATGTTCACAACGTTTACATGAACAACCAGCCGGACAGACAGACGGACGCACGGACATCGTTATATCGACGTAAGTGATTCTGAGTCAAAAGGTACATTTAAAAGTTTTACACTATTTTTTCTGAATGTCATAGTTGTTAATGATATTAAGTATGCGTTCTTATTTAATTACCGACGTAATAATGGTTTCTTGAAGATTTTAATTATTAACGTAGAGTATTAACTGTACTTATTCTTTTGCTATTCACTGTATGTGAACATTTTATATAAATTTTTATTATGAAAAATATTTCAAATGTTGTAATATTTATAATGAATATCTGGAGAAGAAACCAACAAAAATTTTATATTATAAAACTATCTTTTTGGTTTAGATTAAGTACATTTTTATTTACCCATATTAATTTTAAGAGATAAATAACAATAATACATATTTGTTTAGTTTGAATTGAAAAGTATGTAAATTAAAATATTTAAAATATAAATTAATGGAATTTATGATACGAAAGTTTTAAATTATAAAATTTACTTACATTACATGGACCGTAAAATTAATTGTAAATAAATAAAATATTTAATATAAAAATATAAATTCGTTTTACATTCTTGAGAATTTATAGTAGAACTATTAAGTATCTAAATAGAAATAAAATATTTGAATGAGATTAGTATGTAATTAAAGAAATACGAGTTTATTAAACAGGAAGGAAATTTATAGAATCGTTTTATCGAATCGTTTTTTCGATATAAATCCGTAACATTTAAAAGACCAAATAGATTTGCATGGAATTTAACATAATTATAGCAGGAGATTGAAGTAATAAAACTCCATAGAGGCTTCATGGCCGGTGTTTTTAATGTGCAAAGTGGATTATCATGGTCCCAAAGGAGCTAAAAATGAAAACTCTTTAAAAACACTCCAAAATACCATAGAAAAAAGTGTGATAAATTTCAGTCAGACATGTTAAACGGTTATAAAATTATGTAATATTATTGAAATTGCTCTCCATAGAATAATGCATCATATATTTTCAAATTTCTGTAAAGGAGTCAAGTTTTAGTTAATTTTGCAGGTGTAATCTACAGTTTTTATATAAGTATATGGTATCGCTAGAAAGGAAATATGTAATATGTATTTAAAAGAGGGTTTGAATGGGACTAAATAATGTATTTAGAACTTTTAAAATCCTAAAACATCATTCCGGGAAGAACGTTTGTATGGGAGGTACCTGAAAAATAGGACATGTCCAGTTTCAATAGACTTCGTCCTTAGGCTAAAATCACAATATGTACTAAATTTTATTGCGATATTTTAAAAACTGCGACCTGTAGACGGTTCACAACGTTTACATGGACATCCAGACAGACAGATGGATGGACGGATATCGTTATATCGATTCAAAAAGTGATTTTGAGACGAACGGTTTACTTAGAGGTGAGTGTAACATCATTTTTTTTGCATGTTATGAACATCAGCACAAATGTCAACTACCTACAGTGGTGTAGGATATAATAAATACTTGAGATTAAAAAATCTATAAGAATTTAGATATTTTATCTTCAAAAAATATTTGAATATTAACGAAATTCCAAAAGTATTAGTTTCCCCTTATATTCTCGGATGTGCTTAATATACATTTGCGTTAGAAATTTGTTCAAAATTGAAGATAAAAGTTTATAGTTCAGAAGAAAATAGTTCATTTTAAAGTGGAAAATATTATCACCTTCTTAAAAATATCAAAAAAATGGGACATTTCATTTAATCTACATAGATATATTATTCTCGTATAAATATTATTTATTTGTGCAGAATCCGGACAATATTTGAAAAAAATTTTGGACCGGAGTTAAAAAAAAAAAAAAAAAAAAAAAAAAAAAATCCTGTACAAAAATTGGTAAACATTTTACATCTCTATGAAAAGTCCTGATACATGCTAAATCTTAGGTACAATCCGAAATTTCATTTCTAATTGTTCATTGTAGTGGTGTTTTATTTGATCTGGATATACATTGTCCCTCTTGTGTTTGTTTATTTTGTTATTGCTATCGCTTTATTTGTGTACATACTCCAGTGTATTACTCTCTGTTACTACTCTTCATGCACATGCACTGCTGTATTATTCTTCCATATAATACTGTATACATCTCCTTGCTGCTTCTCAGATAAGCTACTTCTGCTACTCGTCTGCTCTGCCGTCAAGAACTGGGCATTGGCTTTCATTTTCTGCTATATTCATTTTCGTGCTGTTTATTTAACTCTTTAAAGGCAGGATCACATAGGGTCTTGTAACTCTTAAACTTAATGCATACTATGCTTCCTGTATGGTCCATAGCTTCCATATAGGATCTGATTCAATACTCTGTACTGGATAATTAAAAATGTCAATTTTTCCTGCACCAAACCAATTTGTTGCAAAATTTGGCACATGTTTGGGTTTATTATTCTGCATAAATGTCCACTTACCTGGTATGGACTCAAAAGCGAATGCCTCCACATGGAGCCAAATATTGAATTTTGTCCATTTTCCTACTTATTTTTGATAAGCGGACTCCATGCCAAGAAAGTGCATCCCAAACAATAAGGCTGCCACCAGCAAACTTTACCTTTTTCTGGCGAGAATTTTTCCATCTGGTCCCTTTCTTTTATTTTTTATTTTGTCACTTTATAATACGCCATATTGTTCTGGTGCCATAATTTGACCCAGCCTCCAGGCCCCTTCCTGTAATATGGTTTATAGCTTATAAAACTCTTAAATTTTAACCAATTCTATTCAAATTTGGCACAATTAATTTTTTAACTATTTTAAATGAATGTTATAGATTTTATTAACATGGGTCAATATTTTGATATAGCTCGCTTATAACGTCCCTTCCCGGTAAACGGGTTTGAGGTTATAAAACGATTAAATAAAGACCAATTCTATTGAAATTTCACACAATTATTTTTCTAACTGTTCTGAAGATATATTTTCCTATAGCTCCCTTATAACGCGTTTTCCCGGAAAACGGGTTTGATTTTATAAAACATTTATATAAAGATCAATTCCATTGAAATTTAGCACAATGAATTTTCTAACTGTGAACAATTTTGGTCCATATTTTGTTTTGAACTTATAAAACTAATAAATGAAGATTAATTCTATTGAAGTTCCACACTATTATTTTTCTTGGTACTTCCTAAAGGAATTCTGTTCATATTTTGCTACACTTATAAGATTTTTAAACTTAAATCACATCTATTGAAATTGAGAATAATTATTGCTCCGTATATCTGTCTGTCTTTTTGTCTATCTGTTGTTATTGGCACGCACACATCCACAAAAATTTACTAAGCTCTAAATTTAAAAGCTCAATTTTAAAAATATTTTTTATAGTCCTGAAAAGTTTTCTTTTTAAAATCAACAAAATCGGTTCAGATATAAACAACCTCTAAATTTAAGGGAAGAACTTTCGTAAAATTCTTAATTATAAATCAACAAATTAGAATGAAATTTTGCCATAATATATGAGAATATTTATACTTCATTATCATTTTAAAAATTACCAAAATCGGTTCAGTAGAAAAAGTTATAAAAATATAACAAATTTTAAGAAAAACGTTTATATAATATATACGTTTGTTTGAGTTTTTGTGTAAGTGTGTATATACAATATATAACGTATTGTACAAGAATTTATGGTGGAGGGTATTGAAGATTCGACATAGCCGAATAAAGCATTCTTAATAGTTTGGATTAAAAATCACTAAATAGAGCAGATTATTTTCATATAATTTAAAATACACATTAATTAAACATTTGAATACTAAAAGTATTCCCCATAAATTATTTATAAAAACTCCTAAATGTATGCAATAAAAGTAATAAATAAACATTTAATTACTAAGTAACAAAGTTCTCAAAATAATTGTTTTCTAGTAGTTTATCTCTTACTTTATGGAATTTATGTACAAAAAAAAGTCAATTTTTTAACATTTGCCGAACATAAATAAAGTTTTAAGTAACGACTATTAAAAATAATTAGTAAAAAGGAATTAATTTCATTAATTAGAAGAAAAAAACAAAAATTGCATTTTGTATTATTAACAAAACTCAATTTTATTAAAAGTTTTCAATAAAATGTGCTTTAACTTTTGTTCTAACAGCTTTGGCCGAAAAATGAATTAAATATGAGAAAAAAAAAACGTTTTATTAATAATAATTTCCTCTAACTAAACAATGTTGGGTTTTTAGTAAAATTGTAATTTTATTGTTGGTAAATTTTAATAAATGCTTTTTTGCTATTGTTTGCTTTAAATAATCACTAAAATTAAGTAGAGAAAGTTGTAAGAAAGGTTCTTTGATTTTAATAATAATAAATGTTTTTCACGGATGTTAACTTGCAAAATTTACCCTTGTGCTTTTTAGAATATGCAAAATTACTTTAATTTATATTTTTTAATTTACAGCTCATTATTTGTTACAAGTTCTTAAATATTCTTAAAATTATGAAAATGTTTAAGAAAAAATACAAAATTTTTATTTTTACACTTATTTAACACAAGTTTTCGTTTAAATCCCTACACTACAACAAGTGGTGAAGATTTGTCATTTCATGTGTAACGCTAAGAAGGAATCATCTAAGGTGTATATATATTCTTGCATCACAACAAAATATGAGCCGATTTAGCTATGTCCATCTGTCTGTCTGTCTTTCTGTCAGTCTCACCGTCCGTCTGTTGTTGGCACGTTCACATCCACAATAATTGACAAAGCTCAAGAAAATTTGAGCTCTGTCAATTATTGTGGACTTGATTAAGTATGTTGAGAGATAAAGATTCATATCTGAGACAACCTCCAAATTAAAGCGAAGAATTTTTGTAAAATTATCAATTATAAATCGACAAATTACAATAAAATTAATAAAAATAAAGTACCATAATATCAGAAAATAAGTACCTCATTATTATTCCAAAAGTTACCAAAATAATAATTGTAGAAAACATATACAGACAAATTTATTATTCATTAATTGTTCCGTGATATATTTGAGAAAATTTATTTGTTATTTCAAGTGCAATACAAAGAAGGGATCGTTCACTTAATTGAATGTCCTTTATAAGATTAAGTGATGAATGGCTTAGACGGTAGAAATTGTTGCAGGTACTCTGAACTATTATATTTTAAACCATTATATTTTGTAAGACCCCACTGAATCGTCAGAAAATCAGTTAACACTTATTATAGAGTTGCAGATATTAAATGCCGAAGATTATTATAAAACACAATGTTCGGAATCTTTTTGATCTCTACGATCACAACCAAAGTCAAAAATAGCGCTGAAGTTAAATGATGCTTTAAAAGAGGTCAATTGAGGAAAATGTAAAAAAATATAATGCTTTCAAAAAGAAGTCAATTTTTCATGACCGGACTTTGGCCGGATATAAAGACTTTCTACTCTTTGGTATCTAAAATACCTTCTTCGCTAAAATAACATTTACTGTATGACTGAAATAAGAGGTTTTCTAATCTATGATGTTTTAAAAAGCCCGCTTTGCTATTTTTTTCGTAAAGTGACTCTAAATGAACAAACACTTATTTCGATAAACCAAGTTTTAATTTCATTGTTATCACAATCGATAGTTTAGGAACTAATCGGTTTCAACTTGTTATTTGAAATCACAATGCAGAGCCACATTTTTAGCGTAGCTGTTTTTCTAAATATTACAGAGGAGAAAGTCTTTTAGTCCGACCGAAAGCCGTTTGCTAAGAGAAAAGTTTTTTTTGCCAAGCCGGCTAGCGAATCTGGTGTTTTAATTATCAATGGTTTTCATGTGGATAATTGGAATATCAACTCCAATTAAAAGGGTTGTTTCGTTTCGTAGCTCAAATTAAATATCAAACAATTTATGTAGTCTTGACAGTTTGGTTTTTATAACGCGCTATCAGGACCTCGTTCTTTACCAATATTAAAGCTATTCCCAAATACATGACTTCATATTGGTACTTAGACGTAGCTTTACATCATGTTTGGTGTTGGTAGGTGCTTTATTTTTACTCAGTGTTATTAGCACCGTCAGGTTTGTCCGAAAGATGATGCACATGTTAATTTTGACTGTATGTTCCACATTTTGGAAATAAAAATTCCTCCTGAAAATAGAACTATATGTGTAACAGCAAATAGTCTTACTGTGTGTGTGGATTATAGTAGCGAACATGAAAAATTTATACACCAATGCATCCTCACACGAATTATTTGCAATAGAAACAAGTGAAATAAAAATATCAAATTCTGTTCTCTTAGGTGTATAATATGAAGACATTTTTGCCCAAAACCATAACAAAACTGCAGGAAACGATTAATACCAGCAAAAGCTCTTCGGATTGAGATTGAAACCACAGGTGTATTACTCCGGTGTTACATTTATTTGTGAGAAAAAGATGCTACCTCCAACTAGGAAAAGAGACATTATCGTTATGTTATCAAAAAATTGCAAACTGAAAGATTGCAATAACAGGAGAAGAATTTCTCTGATTAACATCATATACAAGAAATTGGAAAACATCATTCAAGAAAGACTTTAAAGTAAAACTGAAGAAATCTACCTGATGAGCATCAGGTGTTTTGCCAAACAAGATTTGCATATATCAAGTAAAACCATTATAATGGAAGAGTCTTTTGAATGACGTACATACAGTTCATAGATTTCAAGAAAACATTCGATACCATCAGATGTACTGCCATATGGAAAGCTTGAGCATAAAAGGAGTACCTCAAAAGATAATACGAATCATCAGAGCCATATACAAGGACACTCAACTCTCAGTTCTTCACTGTGGCAATATAATCTAATCATTTTAAACAAATGCTGCAATAAAACAAGTGGATGAGATAATGAGCGAAATCCGTTCAGAAATATTTCAGTCAAAATTTCGCTAGAAAAATGAAAGGACTTGAAAAACTGGCACTTTGTTAGCTTGAAAAAAATATCAAAAAACTAGAGACTCAGAATTATATGCAGCATATTGTGGCCTAATAAGATCAACAATATAAATCTCTGAAACAATGCGGACGATACATTTCAAATGTAAATGAATTGTCCATACTACAAAAAAATACCCGGCACCATAATGGCGCTTTAGTGAAATTCTTATGGTTCAAGAAACCGTGGTCAAGAAATACCTGGAGACGTTCGATATAACAAGATTTAGGACAAGACAATCTTACATGGGAAGACGCAAAAATAATTGCTGCAAACCGTATAAGATGGAGATGTTTTTTGGAAATCATATGCTCCCAAAAAGGATAATATAAAAAATCAGGTGTCGCAAGAGTGGAAAGTTATTTGAACCAAGATTTCTTTGTTTTGGTTTTACAAAGCGCTGTCAAGACCAATAAATTGGGCTGTTTTTTATCAATATTGAAACCATTCCCGAATACATGACTTCATATTGGCATTAAAAGCCTCTCCTAGAAATAAGCTATATGTGTAACAGTAAAGAGTCACCAATCTTGTGGCCTAGTAGTTGAAATAGATACATACATTTAATCATGTATTGAACATCTAAGGCAGTGTATTTAAGATTCGATACTACCGAATATACGATTTTTACTTGTTTCTTTTTTTTCAAAAAAAACTTTTCCATTTTTGTGTTTAAATTATGCGGTCATTTCCTTTAATTTAATTTTAGCAAGTTTAATTACAACTGTTACGAAACATTTTCTAAAGAAAATAGAGAACATGAAAACGAAATAGAAACAAAAATGCACAGAATTAAAATGTACAGCCTCTTTAAAAAGAAAATATTCACTAATTTAATTAAAATTCTGTTAAGAATTAATGCAATGATGAAAAGTTTTTTCCTGCTGGTGTTTGCAATTAACAAACATTTCATTATATGAACGAAACCCTTGAAAAAAAGTTAGAAAATTATGAAAAGTAAGAAAGTTTTTTTCAGGAAATAAATGGACATTTTTGGAGTGAAGGTAAATTTTTTACAAGAAAATTTTAAATAAATAAATTGGAGTTGGAAATTGTGCATACAGCTACGTTCAAAATAATAGCACTACATACGTCTTCGTTAGTCATACAAGCCTTTTGAATGAAAATTTGTTCTTATATTAATAAATAAAATAATATAAAAATCAAAATTATGTTTAAATATTAGTGAAGTGGAAACAAAAACATTTATATTCACAATCTTTCTTTAAAATATATATTTTTTCAGAGGTATTGATAAAATTAGAGTCAAAATAATGGCAATACCCGATTTCAACTGTAACATAAAGCCAAAAATAAATAATGGAAATAACAACCGAATATCGCCTCTTCAGGATAATAGAGTTTCATGCTTGTTCTATAATGGTACAAAGATCGCTTTTTAATCCCATTATTAAAATTCTTTGATTTTATAAATTAGAGAAGCAGCTGTACACTATTTTACACTAAATTTTATAATAATTATTTAAACAGTTATGTTCTTTCCAAGTATAATCGAAATGGTGCTATAATTTTGAAAGGTTCCTATCTGATGTTTTGTCTTTATAATTAGATTTATAGGAAAATCATTCATTTTCTCAAAGAATATAGTTTAATTAATGGGACTACAAAATTGTGGTTAAAAACAGTCATGAAGAAAAACACAAATCAGCAACGAAGATTTGACATGTGAGTGGTGCTATTATTTTGACCACAGCTGTATATATCATTTTCGTGGAATTAATTTATATCCAAAATTGATATTTTAATAAAAAAACGGATAAATAAGGAATCACTTAAATAATGTATTATAGTGTTTTCTACATCACAAACTAAGGGCAATAAATAGTCTGTTTTCACCACAAACATCTATTTTCCTTACTTGTTTCAGTTGTTAGTTTTGTTTTAAATCTTCCATTTCTTCATATTCGTATTTGAATAATAAAAGTAAAAAGTTGTAAATTTCTTGGAATAAAATTTTTGTGGAAATTTTAAGTATTCAATTTTTATTTGCTTAAATAAATGTCTGCTTCAAAGTTCCTCATTTTCATTGGAAGTTTTATATGTTTTACATGGAATCAATTTAATAATAATTGAAAGAATAATTGGAATATTCCAACCTACATTTGCGTAACGAATGCATTTCTTATATATAAAAAAATTCTTATTAGAAATCAGTTATGATTTTGTTTTATAGATTCAACAAACAAATATTTTATAATCGGTCAAGTCCGACTATCAAATATCATACCTCACATTGTTGGTTGTAAATAGTACTTTTTTAAATAATATAACGACTCCTTTATGATTTAGCGTCCTGATTTCTGCTTAAGAGACATTTGTGTGAAATTTCTTTCATTGACTTTTCGTTGAAGATCATTCAGAAGCTGTAAGAAATTATGGAGCAACACTCGTAAAATGTCGATCATACGTTACTGTTTATTTTTACTTTATTTAAATCAAGTAAAACAAGTAAGAATTTATAGTGGGTCAAGCCCAACTATTTAATATACCACACCATATAGTCAGTTAAAAATGGTAGTTACGAAAAATTAATGATCGACCCTCATATAATTTGATTTTCTGATTTATTCTTATTGGACAGTAAGTTTTATGTGAAATTTATGGGTTTTAAAATGAATTTTTTGGGGGGAACAACGTTTACATGGACAGACCGGGGGGACAGATAAACAGACAGATAAACAGACAGATAGACAAACAGACAGACAGATGGTGGGACATCGTTAAATAGACTCAGAAAGAGTTTCACAGTCAAACGGTATACTTAAAGATGGGGACATGGTCAATTTAAGTAGGTTTCGTAAGATGAAATTGCATAGCGATATTTATAAAAATTGCGACCTGAAGACTGTTCACAACGTTTAAATGGACAGCCAGCGTCTGTCTGGCTGGATGGCTGTCTATGTAAACGTTGTGAACACTTCAGAGATCGCAAATTTTGAAACAACTCGATGAAATGTTATATTTGCCTAGTGATAAAGCCATTGAAATTGGCTATATTTCGGTCACTCCCATACAAATGTTCCCCCGAAATAAGGTTTTAAGCTCATAAAAGTCCTAAATATAAAACGATTTTAATGAAATTAGGCAACTATAAATGATAAGTGAAATATGATATTTTAAATCATTGTACCAAATTATACGAGGGTTGGTCATTTGCTTTTTATAGGTCCCATACAAGCTCAAATATCACTTTAAAGGGCATAAATTTCACATTTACTTTGGTATTGCAATAATAAATGTTCAAAATCAAATAAATAGAAGCGAAAATCGATGTGCAAAATTATATGAGGGTCGGTTCATATTTTTTCTGTCTGCCATATGAACATCCCCCCTAAAACTCCTTAATTTCACATGAATGATTGTTTCACTATAATATACAACAGATTAAGAATAAATCAAAATATTAAATAGTACGAGGGTCGTTTATTAATTATTCGTTACTGCTATTTATAAACAACATTATGGTGTAGGATATCATATAATCGGGCTTGACAGACTATAAAATTTTTGTTTAATTTGTATTTGAATTGGGTAAAGATATCAACCTGAAATTTATGTTTGATGAATATTTGGCCAACTGACAAAATTCAGAAAATTGAAAACTTGAATAGTAATTACTGAGCAACAAGTGTAGCCAATATATGAATATGAGTTTTTACATAGTCGATTTTGACGGACAATTCTACTTTTATATGTTTCATTTTGTGTTCCATCTGCTTCACTGTGTGATATAAAGAATACAACAAAATAATTACAGTTTAATTCTTTACTTCTACCTTTTATGAGTGATACAATTTTTGTTTGTGGTGAAAAATGGTGTTGCAGCAATCATTAAGTAACCTTTCGACTCAGAATCTATTCTGAGTCAATTTAACGATTTCTGTCCATATTTTGAATATTTTACAGGTCACAATTTTTAAAATATCGCGTACATGTTATTATTTTGGCCCAAGCACGAAGCCTTTTGAAATTTACCATGTTCGGTTCAATATTTCAGGTACCTCACATACAAATATTCTACCCGGAATGGGAAAGTTTTAAATACAAAGATTTAAACGAAATTTGGCACAAGTGAGACTTATGATATTCTAAAATGATGTGCCAAATCATGCGAGGGTCTGTTCATTAATTCTCATACCAAATATCACTTTTGATGGCAAAAATCTTACATATACGTTGGTATTGTAATAATAATTGGTTGAATAAAAATAAATATATGCAAAAATCGATGGGCAAAATTATACGGGGATCGGTTCATAATTTCTTGTAGCTCCCATCTAACCCCCAGAATAATTAATTTTAAAACGCATTGATTTAACATAAATGTTAGTGTCACAATAATGTGCTAAGAAAAGATCAGAAAATCGAATTCTACAAAGTTCATTCATTAATTTTTCGTAAACATTTTTAAAAATGTTGTGTAGGGCATTAGATAGTCGGGATTGACCTCCTATACATTCTTACCTGTTTATTATCAATCAGAATATCGGATATATCAAACAGCCATTGCAGCAATAAACATAAATTGATATTATATTGTCATATCATTTTATCAAAAAATGCATAATTACGTCTATAATTTAATGCATTTTTTTGCAACATGAAAAATTAAAATAATTTTTGATATCGATATAATTAAATGCATTTTTATATTATTTTTTAATATTTGACTCAGACATAATTTGTTCCTTTAACCGGGCGTCAATTAAAAATACAAGTGCACACTTGTGCAGGAGATACAAATTGCTAAAGGCAATGATAAGGATAACGTATTAATGCTCCCTTAAGTAATTATTTCTTTAAAAATCAACAGCAATATAAAAATTAAAGGCAACAAGAATTTAATAAAAATCCAAAATCATAAAAAATGAAGAAAATAAGGCTTATAAAACACACACAAACACGTAAAAGGAAATTTGTATTTATAGTTCATGTTCATAAAATGCACCACCAATATTGGTGACTTGTCAAAAGTTCTAACAAAAAAGGAAGATTGCTATATTTGGCTATGGCGAATCTTTAATACCCTCCACCACAAAAGTAACTCACAGACGTATACATATATAAAAGTTTTTCTTAAATAAAACACGGATCATTAATGTTAAGTAAAAATTTTATTCCAAATTGTTGATTTACAATTGACAATTTTACGAAAGATTTTTACTTGAACTTAGAGGTTGTCTTACATATCGGTCTATATCTTTTAATACACTAAACTGATTTTGTTTCTCAGGACTATAGCAAATATTCATGCCAAATTTTATTTATTTCTGTCAATTATTTTGTATGTGAGCGTGTCAACAACAGACAGACGTACATAGTTTAATCGCCTCAGAATTTGATTTGATACTAAAATTGATATGCATTATGGGGTCAGAGATAATTCTTTCTTAGCGTTACACACGAAATGACAAAATTACTATACCCTTTTCTCTGCTTGTGGTGGTGAAGGGTATAAAAATGTAGTTATTTGACAAGAAAAAAAGGTTATTTTTTATAGCTTTTTAAACCCGATAATCAGATTTTATTAATGCACTAAATATTATTTTATGGCTTTTAAATTAAAGGATCTCTGGGGGATGATTGTGGAAAGGGTTTACTTACATTATAACGGCGTATTAAAATATTGGAAAAAGGAAAAAAATTGATTACATATTTTAAGTTAAAATAAGTATTAACAAAATTTTATATAGAAACAATATATAAAATTAAAATCATAAAGTTTTTAGTTCTCTTTTATTGTTTGAAGCTCTATTAAAAACGTTATTTCCCAAGTTATGATGAAATTTTAATGAAATTTACTTTTTCGTTTTTATTTTGTAAATCGAACTATTTTCATACTAAAACAAGTAAGAATTTATCGTCTGTCAAGCCAGACTTTTTTGAACTCTACATTGTTGGTTACAAATGGTAACTACGAGGGTCGTTTAATGAACGGCAAATGAACCGATTCTCATATAATTTGGCACATCGTTCAAGACTTATTTATACCTAATTTAGCTTTATATTTTGGACACTTATAACAATAAAACACCGTTCCGCGAGGAACTTTTATATGGGGTCTATGTGTAAAAATGGACCTATTGCTAAACGGACGGACATCGTTTAAATGATTCTGTTGAATAATTTTGAAATAAAATAATTTTGAGTCTAACAGTACTAAAAAGTGGTGGTAGCAATATTTTCTTCTGTGCCTTACAAACTTAAGCCCAACGCAGTGGTGTAGAGTATAAAAGTTTAATAATCAAATTCACCCTAAACTTTTTTGTATATAATTTTTAGTTGCTTGTATTGCGTTACTTTCATTCATTACGAAAATAATTTCACTGCTAAAATATAAAACAAAAGATTCCCTTATTACACGATATTATCCTGCAAAAAAAAAGAAGGATAATGTACCCAGCAGGAAATTGATATTCAATAAGAAATAATATAAGTATGACAGTTAAAAATTTGTACTCAATGTGGTGATCCGTTAAAACTTGGCATTTCGATTTAATTGGATTACTTTTAGTCCGACTTGAAGGACAAACTATTCTAGACTCTTTCCAATTAAACTTTTTTACCGGGGAAAATTTAGGTCATATTGGATGGTGAGAAGAATTTCAAAAAGGGGAAGCAAATAATGTTATATTTCCTAATCTCCTTTAACTCCAGTAATGAAAACCCTTCACCACAATACTAGTTATAAATAGTAGTTAAGAATAAATAATAAAAGACCCTCGCATAAATTTATTTTTTTAATTATTCTAAAGTGTACACTATATTATGGTGAAATTAACATTAATGTGAAATTTGGGAGTTTTAAAATGAATTTTCCTAGGCTGGTTGGGATTTTATATAAGACTTAGAAGAAATTATGACCGACCCTTGCATAATTTTACAAATAGATTTTTTGCTTTTTTATTTTGACCAGTTATTTTTGCAATACCAAAATAAACGTGAAATTTATGCACTTCAAAGTAAAATTTTAGGGGAGCATGAATGAGACCTATGAGAAGTAATGGACCAACCCTCGTTTAATTTGGCACATTGTTTTAAAATATCATAACACTCATTTTTGCCTAATTTCGTTAAAATCGCTTTATATTTAAAACCTTTTTGAGCTTAAAACCCCATTCCGGGAGGAGGTACCCGAAATATTGGACCAAGTATACCGATTTCAATAGACTTTGTCCCTGGGCTAAAACATATACCAAATTAAATCATGATGTCTCAAAAATTGAGTGTTCACAACGTTTACATAGACAGCCAACCTGACAGACAGACAAACAGACGTGCAACATCGTTCAACTCAGAAAGTGTTTCTAAGTCGAACGGCATTCTCAAAGCTGTAACACCATTTTTTCAACATGTTACAAACATTAGCACCACCTTCGGTGGTGTAGTGTATAAAAACAGTAACTTGACAAGCGGTTTCGATGTTCAATTTTTGATACCTCATAACTTCGTCAATGGACCACTTATTGCATTTAATCATTTATAGATGTAAAGCTATAAAAAAAATAATATTAACAAGTAGAAATGCTATATTCGACGGTGTCGAATCTTAAGTACCCTACACCACTTACATTTTATAAAAACTTGCAGGAATTAATATTAAATTTAGGAGATAAGGAATAACCTATTTGCAGATTTCATTGCAATTTGGTCCGGTGAGACTTTTAATAGAATTTGTCCATATTAAAAAATTTTATTTTTTTTATAATTTCAGTGAATTCCGAGAGGTGCCCATATTTGGGAGTAATAACGAAGTATGGATCTGAATTCTTCAAATTAGTTACGAATATTAAGTCATTAAGAAATATTTCAATGAAATTGGTTCATATATAAGAAATTTATAACTTGAAAACTATATTCCAGGACAACGTATGAGAACTAGATCATGTAATGGTCATAGCATAATTCAAATCAAAATACACGCATTTGGAAAATTTCAGAAAATTATTTTTCATATTTATCAGATGTTAATAATAATAAAAGTGTATATTTGTATGTTTTCTGCATGGTTTTACATTATTGAAAACCATGCTTTAAATATCGGTCCATAACAAACATACACAAACATATCTAATTCGACTCCTTTCTGATTTGTTGCAAGAATATGTGTGCCTTATGGGGTCTTAGATGATTTCATTTGAGCTCTATATACGAAATGTATTGAGGGTTTAAAAATCAAAAATGGTTCTTAATTTATTGATTGAAAAGTCCAGAGGACGTGGGGTAGACCTTTAATGTTAGATTCGTTGGGTATTAAAATTAAAAAAGCACTGAAATTTCGTTTATTATGTGATCAAAAAATATTATGTGTAGAACTCTCTACAAAACGTAGGATTCTTGGAGTCAGCGTAAAATTTTAAATTATTAACTGGATTAATTAAATTATTAAACGGTGCAGAATAGATAATGGAATGATAGAGAATCACTTGAAGTCTCCTGGAATCATTTCGAAATTTATTCAGTGCATTGGACGATGGGGCTGTTAGTCAATGGAGCATTTAGATTTATATTGAATATAACTATTTTTGAGATTCCCAACTGGTTATCGGTTGATTTAATGATAAGGAAATTGTTTCCTCAAACAGCGATAAGCTTAATGTAACTATCAACTGGAGGTATAGAATGTGTGTTTATTCGAGTGTCTTGGGGTGACATAGGGCATTTACTGATCACATAAAAGGAACTTGGCCAACGCTTGTAAAATAGAGGTTAATTTGGTGGAGTTTTTATCATACGAAAAATATATCATGAGAGTTCCTGACAGTTAGACCACATTTAGATGTTTTAAAGGGATTTACATGACATCGGATTTTGTGCTAGAATGCCTACATACTTTAATAAGATATTAAAGCATTTAAAGCTCTACGCTATAGCGCAGGCCAAATAGAACAATGAACCAACTCGTTGCTTACTAGTATGATATGGCCAAGATTTGATGCGGTTTAAACTTATTCCTACTCAACATCTTAGGAGCTCTCTTGTGGATGCAGTGCTTAGAGTATTTTGGCATTGTCGTTTTAGAATACATACACTGTAGTTCAAGTGGTTCTTGCACTGCCTTGCAAAATCTGACAGATTTTGCGACTACTAATTAAGGAGATAGTTGAATCTCTATGGTTTTTGTGATGCTGATGGCTGAAATACAGCACTACCAAATACAGTACTCATCTATCTATCTTCCCCTCTTCTTTTAACTTATTTGTTCCCTTTCTCATTTATCTATTTAATCTCTTTACAAATAATAAGAAGGGACTATCGAGACCCAAGTGAGTCACCTCATGCTCCTTCTCTTTTCGTGTCAGCTTGATGACTATGGTGCTGCAGGCTAATAGGCGGTTAATAGAACGGTAAGATTAAAACGAAAAATAAACCTTTTCAAATATGTAAGGACTTTAGATATCAATATTCCAAATAGGAAGTGCTAAAAATTGTGAGAAAAAAACAATAAAGTTAAGATTAACAATAAAATAAAAAATAACTTCCTTAAAATGCCTTCAATTAAAAAAAAACGGTAAATATTATTCACTGCTCACCCTCTTTTTTCAAATACCTTTATGTGATTTCATTCACCAAGTACTGTTTATATTTCCAACAGAGTTTTTGAATAACCATTTGCGGAAGTGCTTATTAACATGTTGAAAATGCTTCAAAAGAAGTGGAAAACTACAATCATTAAAATAAACATTCCTAAAAGAGCAAACCCATACCGGTCTCAATGTTTTTAAACAACAAATTCCCTTAAGTACAAGATACTTTGTTGTTATTGTGCGTTCATTTAAATTTTAGTGAAATTTTATCGATTAAGTAATGAGGGTATTCACCGTTAATGTTGAAAAGTTTATTTACTGATGGTTTTTTTTTGCAAGTTCTTTTGTTTCCAACAATTTCAGGTATAAAATTAAAGCTTTAATAGGTTTTTTTTATTTGACTGTAGCTATATGTAGGCAATAATATGAGGAACGTTAAGAAATATTGCTTAAAGTGATAATGGTTCCAATAATGAGTTTTTTTCTCATTATTTAGTAGAATCTTTTGGATTTGTGCGAATTAACTAAACAATTCTATGGGGTGAGACCTAATAAATTCTTAAATAGCTTAAGTTGTTTTCTATGAAACATGATTTTATTACAATAACAAATGCTAAGGAATAATTGAACTCATTGCATCGAATACAATGTAAGATTGTCAGAAAAAGTGCAACGAGGTACAACACAGGAGGTGTACTATTGCCACTCTTGTGAGTTATCAATATCAGTTTAAACCGAAATCGCTAGAAGAGTCTAAATTTATAGACTCAGTGTGAAGTTGCATTTACAACCAGGTGTCA
Source organism: Cochliomyia hominivorax (assembly GCA_004302925.2). Taxonomy (NCBI): domain Eukaryota; kingdom Metazoa; phylum Arthropoda; class Insecta; order Diptera; family Calliphoridae; genus Cochliomyia; species Cochliomyia hominivorax. The sequence continues at coordinate 73,028,471 of PYHX02000413.1, read as the reverse complement.
TGCGGCAGCAGGAATTTTAGATAGATTCGCTCCTCACCAATGGGGAAGTCTTGTCCAAATACATGGCTTTAATAGGTACTCAGGTGTATCAGTCTGCTGCATTTGGGGCCGTTGGTAGACGTATTGTATTCACCCAGAGCACCGTGAGGTTAGGTTTACGAGAAGAGGTACTCACATTAAAAGCTTCGTCGTTGTCTTTTAGAAGGATTTGAACCAGTCCGATGCGGGATACATCTTAATACATCTTAGGAAATGGAGTCCGAACTTTCTATGTAGAAAATCAGAACAAGATCTGAATATAACTTTTAGTAGGACACGACTGAGGGGGTAAGATTACCAAATATCCTTGATTTTTTAGGTTAATACCTGATAGGAAACTTAAATAAAGGAAATTTCTGCATTAAGGAGCGTCAATATGTAAAATAACTATTGCTGTGGAAGACTGTTTCAATAAGGAACAAAGATCATAGCATCAACATATTATGGATGACTTGACGGTCAATTATTGGTCACGGCTACACATGGCCGTGAGGACTCATTGCTTGAAGAATGGCTCCAAATAGGATTATTGGACGATTTGCATTCTTTTAGACGAATCTGAAACATAAATAGCAAACAAGGATCTTTATATCTTCACCAGCAGCAAAAGGTAATCTGGGCGTTGGAATCCAGAGGTAAGATTTTACTGTCCTCGATGGCAAGGATGCTGAGTACCTAACCATGAAAAGGTGGACGTTAATGTAAAGGCAGAAAAAAAGCTAACGAGGTACTGTGGGCTTTGGAAATTTGAAAATTTCATCGCATTGAAAGCATAAGTCATTTCACTGTTTAATTAGTCTTCGGTCCTTTCAGAAAAGAAGAAAACCCGACTGGATTAAACATTGCACGTCCTTGCTTAATCCCTCCTAAAAGAATTTCTAAGTTTTGGTAGTATATCTTGGTGATTTTTCAAGAAAACAAACGCTCGTAAAGAGTGTCACAGGCTCCACATAGTTGGACTACTTATAAAGCCTCAGTGAGATAAAAAGCCTCAAAAAGTGTCACAGGCTGAACAAATAACCAGGTAGTTCGACTACTTAAAAAGCCTCAATGAATAGATTTTAGAACCTAATTAGGAACTCAAGTTCTTGTAGCGGCACGAAAGATTATTCAAAGACAAGCCGATTGTATATAATATTCTTTTCTTCTAGCAGATATCTAAGCTTATTGCACTGCCAATATATGTCTCCGTCTATAGTTTTATTACGTAAAATTGAGATAACTGGTCTTTAAACAGTTGAATCTTAAATCTATGAAAGAGATTATTTTAAAATAGTGTTTTTTTTAAATAATATCTTTTAATAATTTTTGGGTTTCACAGCTTTAAATTCTTTTCTCGGAAAAAGGTCTTATATGGGAGTATAGCCTAATAAGGGGCGATATTCATGAAATTAGTTTCATATAGTATTGTTGGAATCAATTTTTGGTTTTAACTTGGTTTTTAAGTTGATTCTTTTATTAAAACTGGAAAAACGTTTTATTTTCTATGACATTTTGACCCCCAAAATATTACGTTATGTTAAGAGAAAAGTAGCACTTCATGAGTTTTTCGACACGTCAGTAATATCGGAATTTTGGATTTTTTTTATAATAGGATATCGGTCTATTGATGTGATTGGTTTTAAAGAAAGAGGATATCGGTCTATTGATGTGATTGGTTTTAAAGAGAAACTGCTTCTATTTCAGACGGACAACGTTTAATCAAATTAAATTTTAATTTGATGCAATAATGTATATTATTTGTGGGGTCTTAGATGGTTCCATCTTAGCGTGATAAACAGAATGGCAAAGTTAATATCCCTCATTATCACTTGTGTTCTTGCAGGGTATAAAAACCGACTGCATCACTCATTGCAATCTGCCCCAACTCCATCCTATATTAAGGATGTAAAATCAAGAACCTAATTTGGAACATAAAAAGCAGAAAGAAAGATCATTCGGAAACAAGCAGATTAATAAAAATTTCTTTTAGCAACTGAAGTAGAATGATACTTTAGATCGGAAATCTGAAATTATGCAATTAATTTCCCTGTTCTCTTTACAGAAAATTGAATCTTCTGGTCTTTTAACAGCTCTTTCTTATAATGTGGTCTCTATACCAAAGCATTACCTATGAACTTATACTATAGTATACTAACATACAAAGGCGACTTAGAAGGAATAAATTTCGATTTGTCTTATATACTATTTTTGTATGTAAACTCTTCAACATTTATGTTATTTTTTCGAATGTGACCATGAATGTAATGCTCGACGAACTTGATTAATTGAAATTTATTTTGGCTTAGCTTATGGCGATCATATTGTAGTTTCTGGTAAATATCTGGTTATCATATTTAATTTATTCAGACTTCCTGAAAGTCTTTCACCGAGTAACTTTTACGAGTGATCTTAGTGAAAATTCGGAAAAGTCTATGTAATAACTTACTACCAGAAGATTTCAGTGGATGAATAATTCGGACAGTTTTAAAATTACAGAATAATTTCATCTATTGATATATATTTAATAGAATTAGTTAAGCAATTGTATTTCTCAAAGTGGAGCAGAATATAGATAATATAATTTTTTTGAATCCAAATAGAGCCCAACAAGTCAGAATAAAAACTAAAAACCTGTCCTAAAATAGATCAAAATATTAGTTTGTTGTTTTTCCACACATGAAAACACATTTTGTTGTAGAGTTTCTTAAGGGCTTATATATGTAAAATATTTTTGTAATCAAGTCATAAATAAATTGGAAAAAACTTTAAGTATTTCTGAGTGAAATTTTGTTTCCCGAGGTGACCAATTTTGGAGATCTACTTCCTGACTCCAGGACTCAATAGAAGAATGCCCTTCTCCAAATCAAATGAAAAAGACATATTATACAGGATATTTTTGAAGTCCATGTGAAACTTTGAATATATTAAATAACTCCAAAGTTAATGAATTATTTCCAAAAAAAACATTTTGGGACCACTTTGCGTTTTTAAAATCTAAATATTGAAAATTATACAATTTTTTCCAAAGTATTTTTCATTTATTTGGTTTAGCAAATTTATTTTTAATTAAAATAATTCCAACCTTAATTTCTTTTTATAGTTTTTGTAATATCCTTTGTAATTTAAATACAATAGTTTTGTAATTATGTTTTGGTGTTGGTACAATTACATACATATATTTAAGTATTCTCTAACATATTTACACATACCTTTCGGAATTTGTATGTTGTATAATTTGCAATTACTGCAGGCATCATGTGGTAATGTCCTGCTTATTCGTTTGATAAATTTTTGCTAATTTTCACCAATGAAATCAACTGGAATTAATGAATATTGTAAATATTTACCATTATACATGGTAACTAAATACATATGTAAACATATGCACGGTTTACTTAAAACGTAATATATTCCTTTGGGTCCAATATAGGATAATGAACAATATTGTTTTTGATTATTTAATATACGATTTGTTGCTTAGTGGCCATCTGATTATTGTTTGGAGAGGGGGAAGTTTTAAAAGGTAAAATTAAATATAAGTGGGTTATCAAAGTGTTTTTGTCTACAAAGTATTATTATTACATAAAAGTTTTAATATTTAATTAAAATTGGAAAAATAGTAAAAGTAAATGAAACTCCAAAGTGGCGCTGAGTAATATTTTGCATCTTGTTTCTATTGACATGTAGAAATTGCAATTCATGCTGCACTAATTAAAAGCACTGACTCAGAGCGTTTAACTGTGGAGATCAAGGACATTATAATAGCTTCAAGGAGTTGACACCAAGATCTATTCTGACGTTTAAATTTAAATATGAAGTCGGATCTGATGTCTTTTTTGGAGATCTTGAAATATGTATTACATATTGTCTTCCGGATGAATGCAGTAATTTTCAAACTGAATTTTTTTATACATAAAGCTTGTGGAATATTGTCGATTATCAAAAGGCCCACACGACAAAATCATTACCAATCACTCCTACACATAATATCATTTTGGTAATTAGCAGGTCTACAAGCAAGTGGCATATAACATAATCAATGAGAAGTATTTTCACATACTTCATCAAACTTCAATAATTTTTGTTGCAACATCCTTTAGAAATATCATCAGAATTGAATCATAATCAAGGTCGAATAGGTTGACTCATATAAAAGATTTCTTCTCATAATAAGCATTTATTGAGTTGCATATTTTCGGAGAACTATGAATCAATGTTTGATGTCAATTTTTTTAAAGGTGCTTCCGATTTTAAAATTTTACTTATTTAAGTATCACCAGTAATCTTTTTTTACTCAAAAAAATCATACAGGCTGTATTATTTTTATTAAAAACAGTGATATAATACAAACCTCAATTCAGTGGTTTCTTTCGTCCAAAAGCCTTCTGGTTTAAAGAATAAATGTTCGAATAGTTTTAGGTTACAAGTTTAGTTTTTTTGGAGGTTATCTCAGCTATCGCTTAGTTACTTTAATCTACTAAACCAATTTTACCGGTATTAGATCGACAACTGTTCAAGACAATAACAATTTTCATTGGGACAATCACAATTTTCCTTGAGCTCTAGTTCAGTTCAAGGCCAGATTCTAGTTTAGTTCAAATTCATTTCTAGTTCCATTATATTTCAATTCAATTTCAGCTCTAGTTCAGTTCTAGTCCAGTTCTAGTTTAGTTCTCGTTCAGTTGGATTTCAGTTCTATGTCAGTTCTAGTTCCGATCTAGTTTAGACCAAGTTCAGTCTAGTTTAGTTCTTATTCATTTCTAGTTCAGTTCCAGTTCAGTTCTAGTCCAGTTCTAGTTTACTTCTAGTTCAGTTCTAGTTCAGTTCCAGTTCAGTTCTAGTCCAGTTCTTGTTTACTTCTAGTTCAGTTCCAGTTCAGTTCCAATTCAGTTCCAGTTCAGTTTCAGTTTAGTTTTAGTTCTCATTTCTAGTTATTTTTTGTTATTTTAAATCGTCTTTAAAATAACATAATAATCTGAAATTTTAAGTATTAGTTTCGATGTCCTTTACTAAATACATTAATTAGCAAATATTAATTCCTTATCCTTTATTAAGCTGACATGTTTCAAAATTTTTCTGATAACTGTTTTATATTTCTATATAAATAAATTCTACAATTTTAGCAATCTTGCAAAGTTGTTTGCTTGACTCAGGAATTTCCTGATGAATATAGAAAACAATTTAGTACTTAACAAGAAATTGTTTGACATAAATAGGGGATCATCATCTTCCCTCCTCTGCTAAAAGATTTCATTTTAATGGTACATATGGATAAATAAGTTTTTGTAAGGAAACTTATATATTTTATGATTCTATTAGACATAAACATTTATGTAGTTGGACACTCCACTTGTTAATCCTTGAACAACTTAATAATACAAAATTGCCACAATAACAATGTGACAGTCAAACACCCCACCTATGAGCATCCAACAACCTTAAGTAAGGAATCTATGAATCCATTAAAGGTCTTAAAGAAAATTTGTATAAACATTCAATTTTAAGTTTTAATCAAAAACAATTTCAAAAATACAGAAAAAGAAATTCCCCTTTTGGTCGTTGAAATAAGTAGTAAAAGTGATTTTAAAAGAAATAAATGTTTAGCAATTTTAGCAACAACTGTTAGCAGTAACAGCAGCAACAATAGCAAATAGCAGCAATAGCAACCGTAGCAAAAAAAGCATAACAATAGTAACACAATTTGTCTTTACAACCACTAAAGAAAATTTTAATGTGAACCTATGCAAAAAAGGAATATAATCTAGAAAATGCTACAGCAACAACTGGAATACAACAATAACAACAATAACAACAAAATAAGGCATAAAAGTTGTACTTAATTTACGAAAAAAGTTGATAAAAAGAAAAACTAAAAATAACTGTGAAATAGAATAAGAGTTTTGTAAAAATGGTCAAGGACGAACATTTTATACCCTTTTGGGAATTTAAGTTGATGCAAAAAGATGAAATAGTTCTTCGAGGACATCTTGACTTGGGATTGTAATAAAAAGCGGAAAATAGTTAAAGAAAAATGTATTTAAGTGGGAAGTGGAAAATTTAAACAATCGTAAGAAGTTTTAAATTAGTGGCTTGAAATCAAAAAAAAAAAAAGTTCTAATATGGTGGTATGGGCTCTTATTATATTACAGCAAAAATTATTAAAGCTCTCATATGGGAATTACACTTGAAAGTTTAAGTCTTGCAAATTGTATAATTAATAAAGAGGATTGTAAAGTATGAAACGATCATCGTTTTCGCCAACAAATCAACGGTTTATATATTTAGAAATCTGATTTAATGATAAAAATAAAGGATGGAGAAATTTCTGTAACAATAAAGACACTTTCTTAAAGATCAACCTTACCGGTTGTCCACAATTACATCCACTGAAATACGTCTGCTAAAATCCTAACATTAAATCTTTCAGACTGTTGACGGGTACTCATTTTTGGGTATCCGTGTGTAGATTCGATAATATTTGAAGAGAATCTATGTACATCATTTTAAATCGCTGGTTATTGAAAGTATCATTCGTGCTGACTTGCAGAGAATTATTAACGTTGTTCTTTAAAATTTGCTGGGTTATATTTTTTCAACAAAGGGAAATCGTCATATCCAAAATCTAAAACTGATTTGTTTGGCTCTATTTATATTTAAAACTCTGCAGAAATTAGTTGATGTACATTTGCGGAACTCGACACCTGCTCTTCTTTGGAATATGTTTGTGAATGAATTGTTTTTCAATTAATATATTATGGATACATTCTCCGGTGCGTATGCTTTTAATGTTGAAGTGGCGATTTCGGGTAAAAAGGTAGATATATTTTCGCACTGCATGAAGTCGGCACTGATAATCCTATGCGACTAGAGTACTAATCCGACGAAGACTAAATAATTCAATTTTCGGTGGATTTTCTATTTTCTAGGTGATACAATATTGGCAAATTCACACCGCCCGAACTGAATGAAGTTCCACTCATGATTTTTGAATATGAAAATTACGTGAACATAGGGAAAATAATTTCCAATAAGTTCGTCGCAACTCTACTATTTTCGTGACAAACATTAATTGTTATTGCAAATAAATTAACAAAATTTATTTTGAAAATTATTTTGCTGTTGAAATTAAATTACTGTATAATTTAATTATAATATATTGATCGAAATATGTTCAATTGATCAATATGTTATTGTTGGCAAAGGCTCAGTTACAACAAAACTATTGTTTTTAGACCAACATATTTGTTTGTTTAATAACCATAACATGAATATGAGACGTAGTATGTTGATTTATCTTCCAATCATGGTTATCACAATCATATTTTTTATGGAGGTCCCTAATTGCAAACTTGGTTGAAGATTATTCAAATGAGAGCAGGTAAGACCATTAAGGTAATATATACCAGTGAACATTATTACAATCCCAATGACACATTTAATATACCATTAGAGTTATCGACTCTTATCGCGATTTGGCTTTAAACCACAGCCACAACAATGTCCTTAAAAGGCCTAAGTCAAGCTGGAACCAAAGTTTCAGGAGCACCTGATTTCCATCGTAACAGTTTTAAATTTCTGATTGGACAAAATCAACTCGATTACCGGTTAAGCTTTAGAGATTTTTGGCCTACCACTTCATATATTAACATTCATCAACAATTATTACAAACAATAGCAAGACTCTTATTGAAAAGTGTCTGGGTTTAGTCCACGTGGCGTGAAACAAGGAATGGACAACACGTACATTATGAACAAGACACACAACTAGATAGGAGAGGATAATAACGGCAGTGATGAGTTCCAAGGAAGAGCGACAGGATAAAGAATCAGTACATGAACTGTAACAACCAAGAAGTATATCCAACAGTCATCAGTTCCAAGAACTGCCTACGATTGTATGCCCACAATATATCGTTGCAACAAAAAGTGTTACAATATATCGTGAAACAAAAAGTGTTAGCGAGTAAAGGTCAAATCATTATTCCTTCTCCTATACAAAATTATTTTCTACATAAAGATCTATTATATAATGTCTCCTTGTAGAATTCACAAAAATTTTAGTTCCCGCTATAATTTGGCAGTCATTATTATGGTCATGTTACAATCCCAATGATAATTACAGTATTCCCCTCTGTCTAATGTAGTATTTACATATTGTTTAGCAAAATAAACAAGACCCAAAGATTAAAAAGATGTAGAAAATACAAATCTTTAAGCAAATTTATGGAGTTGGGGGAATTGTGGAGCCAACCAAGTATACTGTAATCGAAGAAAGGATTTTTGCTTAAGTTTGCGGTTTATTTTTTATTCCATTTAATTCTTACTTTGCGTACGAAATAAAGTAATTTTACACATTCACCATACAAAGTAGGTAAGAAAGTTATTCTGTTTTTCAGGGAACTACTTAGACACTTTTCATGCCATAACACCCCCTTCCCAAATACAAGCTACTTTCAATAAATTGGTTTTGTTCGCAGGCATTAACAACAAAAAAAGTTAGAAACATGAAATGAATTGATTACAAAAAGGTAGGAAAACATAATCTTTGAACATCTTTTACAGTCAAGGTTTAATTTTGTTGGCTTTTGAAGATATTGGAAAAACACATACATATAATTTTAACCCAAAAATGGAATTAAACTAATAGAAGTTGTTAGTCTAAGGATTATTTGGCATAAATTTGCAAATAATTTTATATTATAAAGTTCATAAGATTCATTTTACAGAAGTCCATTTACTTATCTCTCTCCCTGTCTTTATGCAATAGACTTGCTTAAAATTTTAGTATTTTAAGGTTATAGGGATTTTTATACCCTACACCACTATAGGTGGTGGGAGTATTATGCGTCTGTGCAGATGTTTGTAACGGGCAGAAAAAATACACCAATAACCACTTTCGACTCACACCGTTCGAGTCACTTCGAATCACTTCTTGAGTTGATTAAAGTATGTCCGTTCATCCCTCCATCCGGCTGGCTGTCCGTGTAAAGCTTGTTCGTAAAGTACAGGTCGCAGTTTTGAAGATATCTAATGCAAATAAGCCCATAAAATTTCTAAATATAACACCGATTTTAACAAAATTTTATAGAAATAAATCTTATATCTCGGGAGCTACCTGAAATATAAGAGTGATATTTGCCAATTATCATCTTTAACTCTAAAATTATAATCTGCAAAATGTTCACTTCGTAAACATTGATAGTTTACCGTACATCTTGAATCGCTTCAGATTCTGGTTGTGAGCTTGAGATGAAAAAAAAGAACAACACTTCGGTCATTCAATAAGGCAGCACCCAAAATAACTGCAAAAACAAACACTTAAATGGTAAAGGGAAGTAAGTGATCCCGAAATAATAAAGAAACAATATCTTCCAGTAAGACCATAATGATAAAGACTAGAGCTATATAAATTCCAATTGGCGCTACAGTATAAACCTTTTACAAGACATACGTGAAAGCTTAATTTTATCAAAGCCTTTTTTGTGAGTCATTTCTCACTATAAATAATGTTATTTATTTCACTAAAAACTGTTAACATAGACGATGGTAACATTTATTTATATTAAGTATACGCCCGGAGTACCCACTTAGTATGAAAAAGTAATTTAAAAATATAAGGCAGTCAAGATCGCTTTTATAAAATATTGCAGGAATGATAAATCTTAGCCGAATGTTAAAAAAACTGGAACTATTGAGGTTATCTACTTTACAGTTCAGATTTTGGTTTTACCAATTATCGGATGATTTTGCAACAGTTTCGTTGTTGTTTCTTCTTCTACAGCAAAAATTAGGAAATATGGGGCAGATATTTTGCACGGTGGAGTGATATCAAAAGTGGAATAGAAACTGATTTAAATCACATAACTCTGGTACAAAAATTTACGAAATTTTCCCATTAAATAAAGCTTTAGAACAAAGTATTACAGTCCATTTTATATAGAGCATTTCAGAGTTTCTCATACATTCAAAGGAGACTTTAAATATCGCATGACTTTTTTCTTTTTATGCGATAATACATAGCATGAGTGAAGCACACGTATTTATTTCCATAACTGTAACTGTAACACACCATGTGTCCAAATCAATTTGTTGTTAGATTTTTTATTTGAATTATTAGATCGGGTGCATAGCCGCTGACCCATGACATTTAGCAACCTTAGGTTTTAATTTTTTTAAATATATTTAAGTCGAAATAAATGTTTTAAGTTAAAGTAAAAGTCATATGCAAACTTGGTCTATTTAAAAAATATATTATTAATAATTTTGTTAAGTTCTGAAATCGCAAATAAAAAATCCCTAACAACTTTAAAGCTTTTGGTGACAAACGTCCCTTATAATGACAGAGAAATCATTTTTCTAAGATTTATAACAAACATATATATATAAGATACTTAGAGCAAAAATTGTGCAGATTTGCAATGTTTAAAAGTTTTATCAGTTTAAAGTATTTTCAGAAATAAGACTATAGCAAAATATATGACCGATATTAGCCAAATTTCAAAAGAGTTGGTCTTTATTAGTTTATAAGATCAGAAGTGTTTTCCAGAAAGGGGCCATATAACAGCAAAACGTGGACCCAGATTGAAAGATAAGAATGGAATTGTGCCGAATTTCGATAGAATTGGGGTTTATTTAAAGTTTTTTACAGCTCAATCCCGGGAACCTTATATAAGAGTTTAGCACAATATGGAAAAATTTTGGTCAAACTAATAATACACATTCAAGACAAATAGAAAATGTATTGTGCCAAAAAAGAACTGGTTCATATTTAAAAGTGTTGCAAGAGTATTCCGGAAAATGCCTTTTATGGAAATTATGAATATATTGGCATATTATCTGTATAATTGCTACCCATAGAACACAAAAATGTTAAAGTGTATCAAAATTTAGCATATATTAGCTTATAACTTTTTTCACATTGATCCGATTTTCAGTACGATATTGTAGTACATTCAACTATATGCTTCAGTTAACTTCTTGTTTAATTCCAATTAATTTTTTTATAAAAAAAAGAAAAGTTTTTCTTTGGGATTTTGAGATTGTCAAAGTTATCAGTTTATAATTATAACATACACCACCATAGGTGGTTGGGGTATAATGCGTTTATGCTTAAGTTTGTAACGCACAAAAAATATAACTACCATCACTTTTAAGTATACCGTACGAATAACTTTCAATTTAACGATGTATGTCCATCCATCTGGCCGTCTGGTTGGCAGGCTGTAATATAAACCTTGTTGAGTTTTAAATATACCTTAATGAAATTTGTCATGTGTTGTTATTTTGTCCCAAGGACGATGCTTGTTTAAAATTCTAATGATGATGGGTCCATTATTTCACCCAGCCCCCATACAAATATTCATCACGGATTGGGTATTTAAGTCCAAATGTAAGGCAATTTTAATGCGATTTGGCAAAAATTAGTTTTATAATGTTCTTAAATAATGTACCAAAATTAATGTGGATCGGTCCTTCATTTCTAATTTCACTTTGAAGGGCTTAAATCTTACAAAAACATTGGTATTGTAATAAGAATTAGTTAAATCAAGACAAATTTAACCAAAAATCAATGTGCGAAATTTTACAAGGTTCGGTTCATAATTTCTTCTAGCTCCCATACCCACAGTTCTTGATCGAGTGTAACTTCCTACTTGTTTTTTTTTCTTAATAATCCGATGTAGCTAATTTTAAATTCCAAACTTCTAAGGACAATAGCAAATACTCCGCCCAAATTTCATTGAATTCGTACATTGGGAGTTCTAGCCGTGATATAAACATAGCTAAGTCGACTCAGATTTTGATATGATGCAAGTATACATATATTTCACCACTTGTGTTGGTGGAGGGTATAAAAATGGATAATACGAGGAAAAAATTTGTATAATTTTTTTGTATACCAAATAAGTCCATTGTATATATAATTATAATATTATTGCATAACAATACTTGATTTGAAAAATTCTTATATAATTTCTATAAGTTTTTAATAAAATAAATTGAAACAAATAAATATTCATTCGTATCATTTTGTTCTCTTAAAATGTCTTTAGTATTTTTAATTTTACTTTATTTATTTTAATTTATGAAAATTCTTTTAAAATTTAATTTCTTTTAAATGTCTTCTATTACATAAATATTTCTCTCCTTTTCTAGTCCTTAGCTTTATAGTAATATTGGTAATATATATGTATTTTGGTTTAAATTTTTGTTTTTCCTTTGGCCATTTTGTGGTTTCATATTATAATGCCTTTTGGTTAAAAAATCTATCTATGAATGTTTATATTTGTTTATAGAAGAAATAATTATATTTATATTTATACCCTCTACCAGCACAAGTGGTAAGAAGGGTATAAAACTTTGTCATTCTGTGTGTATCGCTACGAAAGAATCATCTCAAAGCTCATGATGTATGCAGTGTTACCGTTGGTGCGTCTTTAGTCGCAAATTATGACTTTTTCAAGTACTTGTGATTTTTTGAGAATTTTTTCAAATTTCCCCTTTTTGTCACCTTTTTTATAATTTGGATTTTTGGCATAAAATTTCACGAAATTTCATTCATTTGGTTCAAAGAGAACATATCAGTAAATTTTATATAAAAATATTGAAATTACGAACGATATAATCTTATAAATTCATTTACGATACTTCTGCGTAATAAAAATGAAAATCGAATTAGTGATAAATTAAAAAAAGAAAAACCTAGTTGTCGGTTAATATTCAAGATTATTTCAACATTAAACGGGAAAAAGTGCAAATTCATAATTTAAAATTATTCAAAAAATGTCAAATTCTGGTGCATTAAACCTTTTGTTTCGCAAATCACCTTTTAGATGCGACTACATTTTCCAAAATCCCCTTTTTGTGCGACTTTTCGAAAAATCTCAACGGTAACGCTGGATGTATTCTTTTGCATCAAATCATAGTCTGAATCGATTTAGCTGTTTCTGTTTGTCCGTCTGTTTCCCTGTCTGTCTGTCTATCTGTCTGTCTGTTGTTGTCACGCCCACATCCACAATAATTGACAGAGCTCTATGAAATTTGGTCTTAATATTTATAACAGCCCAGAGAAGTTTGCTATTTAAAATCAGCAAAATCGTTTCAGATATAGATCTATAATTAAGGTAACTTCTATATTCAAGCAACACACTTTCGTTAAAATTGTGAAATCGGCAAATTAAATGAAATTTTCCTAAAACTATCAAAACAAGTTAAGTAGAAAAAAATTATAGTCAAAAACATAACACAAAAACGTTTATATCTTGTGTATGTCAGTGACTGTATGTGTGAGAGTATATGTACGAAATGCAACATATTTACTTCACACTCATTTGTTGTGGAGCGTATTGAAAATTCGTCTTAGCCGAATATAGCATTCTTACTTGTTTAGGTTACATCTTTTGTTTGTCGGTCTTTATACTTTTACACATCTACATATTTATACATATGTATATATGAGAAGTTAAAATTATTTTTAAAATATACCAAAACCTTTGTATGTATGTGAAATTATACATATAAAAATAAACACATAAAATGTAATATTTTTACTTAAAATACTCTCAATTTCATTAAATGGCCTTGAGCTGAAATTTTAACAAGAAGACATACTTCTTTATTTTATCAGTTTACAGAAAAATGCAAATTATGGTGATTTCCATGAAATCGTAATCAATTAATATACTAACAAAAGAACATAATGTGTCACGCAAATTAATTTGATAATTGTCGTGTTACATTGAATCACTTAACACTATTTAAACCATTTTTCTAGTTAGATTAAATTAGGTTACAAGGTTCCGTTCCGTCCACACTCTTAAAGAGGGCTTAGAAATACCGATTTGACAAAACTTTTCAACTTGTAACAGAAGAGCCTTGTCCCTAATAAATCAACTAGCACATTAACTACATGGTATCCTTGGAATTATTTCCGTTTCCATACTGGAATACTTTTTTATCCACATTCTCAAAAATGCGATAATGGTCGTTAAAAGACAATCCCAGTCTTCTGACACGTTTGCTTAATATCCAAAAACTAGTAATTACTAATGTCAATCTCTATAAATTCTCACTGCCATGGGTCGTGTATTGCCTTATTTTGTTTATTTTATATTATAAGTAGTTCACAACTCCCTAGCGACCTTACATGTGTCTATCTCGTTAGTCTATATGCAGTAAGTGCTTGGCGATGACTAAACCGATATACTCAAGTGGATTTTCCGCTGATTCTGCATTAGATATATACGATTCAAAATGAAAGATTAATTTCATAGTCATTTAACTGTGTAAGGCTGATTTAAGGAATCTTGGACCATCTAGAAAAAGGTATCAGTTCAGTTTAACATAGATTAGCTTTCAAACCACTTATCCCAGCTACTAAGCAAATCCAGATTCTCGGTTATAATGTCATACATCACGTCCAGAAAAAGAGCCAAAACAAATAACATAATATCCTCCTTATAAGCCACCGCTTTTATTCCTTTGTTGACAAGAACTGAGTTAATCACCGAGATTCATAGAAATTACCATACAATTCATTACTTACGTTTGTGGAACGTCTTCAAAACTTGCAATGAATAATTTTGAAATTTTTTAGATCTTCCATGTGAATCAAAAGTGGGTGCAATCTTTACTTTACTTATAATGTTTTTGAAGCTCTACAAGTGCGATATTTTCCCTTTAAATGTTTTAAGCGGAAATATTATTGTAAGTTAAAATTGATGATATTTTTTGAACGACAAATAAGTTTATGGTCCAAGATCGGTGCTTATATTTGCAAGAATTGCAAAAGTTTTTTCCATCTTTTTAGGAGAAAATGGATTCCTCCAAAAGAAGTGTTTTGATTTTGAAGAAAATTATATCTTTGTAATGTCATCCTGTATCTATTAAAACAAATAGCAGTAAGTGATGATATTTGGGTTGTAAAGTTTACCAAAAAAAATTCTGTCGTGAAAGCAGATAATAACTAACCACACAGATACCATTTAATACAAAGCATTTTCTCGATATCATGGATATTCAGTTTCTGAATGTTTTCGATAAGAAATAATCAATTTTTTTCTGATTCCATTAAACACAGTCGGCTTCAACTTGGCTGATTAGCCGATGTTTATGTACGATTTTTCACTTTTAATGTTATCGTAATGTACCCATTTAAAGTCGTGCAAACCAATGTTCGCAAGTCTTTTCACTTGGTACTTGTTGAATGTGAGCCTTTAAGAGGTCGTTTTCTTAAAATGAAGGATGATGAAGATGATTACCCTACAAAATACATTATTTGTTATTACCGAATTATCGTTACATACCAACATATTCGTCCGTCCCTTTTTTGAATGCTAATGATCCAAGTTTTGTGAAAAGTGTTTAGAATTTAATGCGTTTGTGGTGATGTTTTTAACATACAGAAAAAAGTTTTACTCCCACCTTTAAGTAAACCTTTGACTCAGAATCATTTTTTTAATCGATTTAACGATGTCCGCCTGAGTGTCTAGACAGCCAGCCGGTCTACATAAACGTTGTAAACAGTCTGCATGTCGCAAGTTTCTAATTATTATTATTATTATTATTATTATTATTATTATTATTATTATTATTATTATTATTTTGACCTAAGGACGAAGCTTATTAAAATTGTCCATGTTCGGTCCAACATTTCAGGTACTTCCCATATAAATGTTCCTCCCGAAATGGGGTTTTAAGATCATAAAAGCAATTTTAACGAAATTTGGCACAACTAAGTCCTATGAAATTCTAAAGCGATGTGCCGAAATATGCGAAGGTCGATCCATTATTTCTCATAGGTCTTTTAAAAACCCCCTTCCAAATATCACTTTTAAGGGCATAAATTTCACATTGTTGTTGCAATAATAACTGACCAAATTAAGCAAAAATCTATGTTTTGAATTACGCAAGAGTCGGTCAATTGCTTCTTCTCATATAACCCTCCAGCAAAATTCGTTTTAAGACGCTTAAATTTCATATAAATGTTAGTGTCGCAATAGTTTACTGCACAGTTAAAAATAAATCAGAAAAGGAAATTATACGACGGTCGTTTATGAATTTTTCTTAACTACTATTTATAGCCATATTGTAGTGTTGGTAACATCTTTACTTGTTTTTTGAATTATTCAAGATATTCACATTTACGTGACATGGACTAATCCACTAATCTTATACTTATTTATTTATTTATTTATTTATTTATTTATTTATTTATTTTCTGGTAGTATAAATCTCAAACGGATGGGATATTTTAACAGTATAAATAATTTGTTAAAGCACTGAAATTCGGACTAATGGAGAATATTTTTAATTAATATATTTTCATATTTAGTTTTATGAACTCAAAACCTCCATTTTGGAAGATCTTTTATTTATATTAAAGCTTTCTAAAATTTTTAACAGATCTTTGCATTATATAATTAAAGTCGCGATCTATTCTGTGTTTATAAAGTTACATGAATACATAGCCAATCGAAAGGACGGAAAGCACTAAATCGACTTAGCAAGTGTTTCGTAGTCAATCAGTACAATTGAAAGAGGAGGTAGCACTGTTTTTTTCGATCGATGTGATTTTAGATAAGGTCCTATCTTTCTGTGATAACTTAGGAAAACGTTAATGTAGTATTATACATAACATACTAATACATATGTAAATAAAATTATTCATATATGAATGTGGGTGTATGATATTCTTACTTCCATTTTAATATATTTTATGGTTTTAGTTTAATTCCTAATTCATAAATAAATAAAGACTATTTTCTATTCATAAGTGTTTAATTTTGAAATAAAAATTCTCTGACCCCATAAAGTAATATATAACATGATTTGTTTATTTGGAACTTCACAGTGTGGCTAATTACCTGAAAACTTGGTAAGAATTACTAGAATTGTTTTCATTATAAAAAGCTTAAGATTTTCGAGTGTAAGCATTAGCGATTCCTAAAAGCGAATTCGACAATTTTTTTGTTGTAACCAGGCCTTTACTTCGTCTAGTCCCACAAAAATTCCTGTAGAAATCGTATTTATATACCCATAAAAACGTTAATTATGTAACATATCACAATATTTAAATCCAATACCCATACAAAGTCCCATTTCGGAAATAAAGTTCAATGTTAATAATTAATCTAAAAATATTTTTGTCATTGATATACATTTTCAGTGAATTGTTTCAAAGTTAACCTTCTTAAACCTTATTCAGGGAAAGTTATAACCGAATATGGCCGATAATTGTCAAATTAGAAACATTTGTTAAAGACAGTTTAATAACATATTTGTGCAAATTTTTAATAAAATTTTTTAAAATCTTGTTGTCTTTTTTATAAGCTTAAATCACTTTTCCGGAAAGGAGCCTTAATTGAAGCTAAAGTGTAATATGGAACGAAATTCTTCAAATTAGTAGTATATAATAAAGACCTTTAGAAATTTTGTCGAGACGATTTTCAATAAAATTGCTTCATATATCATCTCAAAACCGTTTTTCAGGAAGGGGCCTTATATAAAATCTATGAAAATGTGGACTTATATTTTTTAAATAAATATCATATTTTTAAGAGAGTTAGAAAAATGATTGTGCCTAATTTCGACAAAATTAGTCTACATTTCAGAGTTTTATAAGTCTAAAACCTTACACCGATTAGAGGTTTATCCAAATATGGAAAAATAATTGTGCGGAATTTAAAACTTTTATAAGCTCAAAATCATATTCCGAGAAGGATCTTAAATGGATGTTAAAGTTATAGAAGTTATATAGTTTATATTTAGAATTTTCATAAGCTCAAAGTCATTTTCCGGATGAGGCATTATACGAGAGCAATAGAAAAATATGGACTGATATTCGTCAAATTATATGGGCGTTATAATTACCCATGGTATAATCAAGTTTTTCTTTGTGTTTGTTTACATATTAAACAAGTTTATGTTGCTGATATCTGATAATCATATTAAAAATTGTTACTTATATGACACAATGATTTTGGGGCGTATCATGATTTGTATATTTGAACCAATAGTATTTTTATTAACCCATTTTTACGATTTTTGTGCAATGATGAAATATAGATAGATGTATGTGTTTGTTGTAATATTAAGAAAAGTATTTCGTTGATTTTAGAGATTTCCTCAGATATCAGTTAATAACTTTATTTGTAGTTTGACTGATTTAGTTGGTCTTGAAATGCTTAAGATAACAGTTTACATAAGGAAAAGTTCCATTGGATTTCGACAATTATTCTTGACGTAAGAATGTTTTCACTAGACAGACAGAACATAGCTGAATCAGCTCAAACTTTGACCTGATGTAAGAATATTTATAATGACATCATAACATACTCTAATAATTGATCTTTTTGAAATATTTTAAATCTTTTTTATAAAATAATTTATTTTGAACCACTCCCTCTCCACTGTTCACTTGAAAATAAATTTTGTGAACTAATCAACAAATCTTAAGGTCATAAAACAAAATTGTCCCACAATATTACGCATTAATGTAAAACACTAAAACAGCTGTTCTCTCTCTCTCTCTCTTTCTCTTGCAAAAACAATAATGGATGCAATTATAAACATATTTTGTTAGAATTATAGCTTTCACTTTTCCCAAGAAGTTCACGACTCAAGTCCTATTTATACTAATTAATATGTCATTATAACAGAATGTGGCATTGTGGTGGTAGTTTGATGGGAATTCTTCAAGTATGACAAGCAATTACTAGAGGCCATAATTTATATACCACCAGTCATTTAGTATGGATAAGCCCATATAACATTTTCATAACTATATAAGTGTGTTTGTCGGTCATATGTAACACAATGTACTATTTTGTTTAGTACTTTAAAACATACTTATGTGTATAACTGTATAAGATATTCATATATAAGTAGTTATATGGGAAGCTGATGTAGAAAAGGATCTAAGTAGAGGAGTTTTTATTTGTGAAACTATATTAAACTTACTTTTGATAAAAGCCGAAAAAAAATCAGATTTAATTTTTGATTATAAATTAATTTCATTCAAACATTTATTAAGATCATACATGCGTATGAGTTATGTTCGTATTACTTTATGTTTTCTTGGGTTCTCATAAAGACTTCGGAAAAATGTATTGAATTACAGTTGTACACGAACTATCTTCATGTTCTTCATTGTTCATCACAAGTCTCTATAGCATTTTCTACTGTTTCTCGGGGGCTAATCTCATTGTCTGTCTGACTATGATGTTTTAAATATGAACCAACCAGATATGAATGAACCAGAATCATTTTCTTATAGATGAAAATAATAAAATTAATATCAGCTTTTCTTAAGAATAATTTCTGAATGATGTATTGTCATATTCAGAAACATCTTAGTGAATATTTCTCAGTGTCTGAGCTTCCAGTCGATAGTTATAAGGCAATCGTATTAGGAAAATCGGCTTAATTGCTAATAACGGCATTTAAAGTCTTAATTTCGATTTAATTGTCATAATTGCAAACGGTAATATCTTTGGAACATTATGCATGATATATAAAATGGATATCAGTTCCGTGTTATTAAATATAGCTATTATGATCAATATGCAATTCTTGCTTCAAACGTTACAACTCCACAACTTAAATAGAAGAGGCTTGAATCGCAACAACCTGTTGCAACATCACACTCATTCTTCCTAATCATTCAGATTGGTACTTTCAAATACAGACGGAGAGTGAAGAACAATGACAGACAAAATGTCTAATTCTGTTCTCCTCTTCATCATTACCGCGATTTTTACATAAGTAGTAAAATTATGTACCTTTCATATAGTAACACTTTAATTAGGGTCAATTAAGTTAGACTCTCTGCGAAAGTGTATTCAGTAATAACATGAACGATTGTAATAATATTATTGGGGTTATCTAGTCACCTAATCCGGTATTTAGAAATTAATTAGGATGATGAGTAGACTTTTGAAATAAATCTCAAGGCTGCTTGAGTATCAATAAAAGTTCGAATGTTCCTTTGAAATAATATTTAGGCAACTTAAAAGCTTTACCCTTATACGATGTCTTCACCTGAATAATACAAAAATGAAACGACAGTTTCAGGCAAATAATCACGATTTACAATTCATTTCTTGATTTCGATTCGTCCTTTTAAAATTCTAGTGATTTTTTTGTAATAGACTTCGCTATTTTAAGAATCATCTATATTCTCTTAAATAAAAGCATGACCGTGTCTTGTTCTTGTCTATGCATTTTCGCTGTTGGATCTTACTATACAAAAAATATTTGTGTTGTTGGCCATCAAATTAGTCGGTAATTTATGTAACGTTTAAAGTAGTGATATGCGAATGGCACCAGTAATCAGAGAATACCACTCTTCATGACGGTGACTAATGAATAAGGAATAGTTCTCAAAGATTTACTTCCTGTACATAAGTTGAGAAAAATCTATATTTTTTATATACTGATCAATATAATTCCAATTTTTTCTTCAAAATAACTTTTAGAAGTAGTCAACACATATCTCACTGAAATATTTGCAGATTAAAGCTCAATGTAGACTTGTATAGAAGCTAAAAACAGTTTTGGACGGGTGTTTCAGATATATGCCACATATTTTATTGTAGAAAAAAATATATAAATATAAGTTTTGAAATTCGGAAATTAAGGCTTTGTAACCTTCGTATTTATGCTATTGATTGATAAATGTATCTTTAAAACTGAGACAAGGATGATGCCCTAATTTTTAGGGAAATACAAATATTGCGTTAAAATTATTTCTACGGATCCAATTTGAATGAGATTTGGTTTTGTTTTGAAATTTTGACACATGGTCGGATATTTGTGAATTACTTGTTGTCTACTGAATTAATATTGCCGGTTAAAAATAAGACAATAAATAAATAAGATTTGTAAATTTCATTGAATCTGCTTTATAAATGTAATCGTTAGAAGGTTTTTATTTTACAGACGTATATAGCTAAATCGATTAAGATTTTGATTTCGATTCCTTATATATGTTGCTAGTATATATGTTGCTATATATATGTTGTTGGAATTATAAAGATAATAAACCCTTATTCATCAGGATATGAAAATACTTTTCAATGATCAAACTAGAATCAGTCCATTTTTTATTAATTTTTACAAATTTCATATGACGATATATAATTTTAATGTGAACATAATTTTAAATACAAGTAGCAACAACGACCCTCTTTTTGCTATTCGTATGGTTTGCCACAACAATAAATGATGTTGATGTGATGATGAACACACTTGTTGGAAAGTAGAGAAAAACATTTGAAGCAAAAGTCCAAAATCAACAAAATATCAACAGTATAAAACTCCAAGTGCGTTTTAAATTATGTTGGTTGCAGTTGTTAATGAGCTGTATGAAATTTAGGAAAATATTTTTAGTTTGTTATTGTTGTTTGTAGCAGAGTTTTTATAAGACTAAAATTTTAGATTCCTTTTAAATCATTATAGATTCTATGGAAATTTCTGAGTAATTTTGGTAAATATTTTGTCTGCTGCAAAGAATTTATAATGCTTCCATAGAGAACTTTAGAAAACAATTTGCTTTGAGGGTCTGAAATTATTCTCCCAAGAGTTATGTCCTACAAAGTAACTATTTTTTCATTTTCTTTTTTTTTGTTTGAATTTAAAATATTTGTAGGTCGTATAAAACTTTGTTATTTCAAATTTATCACTTTTACTTTCATTCTTTTGCTTTGTTACTCATACATACAATCATTGCCTGAATTTTAAATATGTATATGTACATGGTACATTTACATTACACAAGTGGGTGAATATACAATGTATATATCATATGTATATATTTATATTTAAGAATGTGTCTATGTAGGTTAGACCAAGAATATTTTAAGTATTCCTTTGCACCATAAGTACTTGTGCCACAAACAAAGGAAACAATGAAAGTTTTTTTGTTGGTTTTGCCTATTTTTTTCATTCTTATTTTCCTTTTTGTGAACTTCTTAAAAAAAGAATAACATTTTCTTTAATAATTTTATTTTGTTGAAAAATATTAAATATTTACTTTAACGTGTGATAAGCTTTAACAAATTTTATATAAAAGAGATTCGTTGGGGGGTTATAAAAATCAACATTTATAACAACTGTTGCCATTACAATTTTTCCATTATATTTTCTAAAGATATTTTTAGGTTTAAAGAAGATATTTTTTAAGTAGAATATTATTGAAAAAGAAGTCAATAATAAAAATATTTAAAATATTTTTTCTTTAAAATTATGATAAATAATTTTAATTCTTGTTTCCTTCTTTATACCCTACACAATCGAAGACAACATTTCAACATTTCGAAAAAATTTTATTACATCCACCTTTAAGTATACCATTCGACTCAGAATCACTATTTTAGTCGATTTAACGACGTCTGTCTGTCCGGTTAGCTGTCCATGTGGACTTTTTGAACAAAATGCAGGTACAAATTTTGAAGATATATCGATGAAAATTGGTATATATAATTATTTTGGCCTACGAACAAATTCTAAAGTGGCCATGTTTGGTTCAATATTTCAGTACCTTTCATACAAATATTCTTTCTGAAAAGCCCTAAATAAAAAGTGATTTAAAAATTTAGCAAAATTAAGTCTTTATAATAATGTATAATAATGTGCCAAAATATGCGAGATTCAGTCCGTTATTTTTCATAGGTACTACACAACCCTTCCACATGTCACTTTTGAGGGCATAAATCTCACATAAAAGTTGATTTTTCAATAATAACTGGTCAAATTAACATTAATATAAACAAAAATCAATGTGCAAAATTATATGCAGATCGGTCCAAAATTTATTTCATCACTCAAATAAACATCCAGTAAAAATCATTTGAAAACACATAAAATTTTATAAAATTTTCGTTATTACTATTTATTGTAATATTGTAGTGTAGGGTATTACCTAGTCGAGCTCAATCGACTATTATATTCTTAGTTGTTTTAAAAAGACTTTAAGACTATAAATTCTTATATTTAAATATCTTCAAATTATTTAAAATTTGGTATTTAATGTTTATAATTTGTTGAATCGTCCTAGTAACATATTATTTACATGGTAAATGCCGAATTTTTACCTTTATTTGTAAATGTCTTTAAAATTGAAATAATTCAAAACTACATATATTTATAAAATGTGAATAAACAATATCTGTATTTGTTTGGTCAAAATATTGGTGGTTTATTTTTTCGCAAAAATCCAAGATTTTTATGGCAGGAATATGTTTTTAAGTACTTTTCTCAAAATTGAATGCTTTTCCTTAATCCGTTTTTATTTAAATGTAAAATTTTAAATTTTAACTGATTTTACTTTATCTCGTAATTTTTGTACGTATGAGTGATGTAAAATTGGACTGTCGAAATAACGAAATCAATCATACGTCTTCCTTTTTATGTTCATTTTTGTTTCTCTTTATAAAACGTGGTTCCACAACGATATTTGCGATAATAAACGTGTAAATTTTACATATAGATATGTGTTCAGGTACCGGAGACCCTACAAAAGGACAATGGAATTTTATATATAGAAAGTCCTTGAAAAACTCCATTACTACAGTATCAAAGATTTTCAAGTCGAAATAGATTTTTTAATGTATTTTTACCCTTCTATCTTCAGACCTTTTTAATTATAGAGGTTTATATAAGAAGTGAAACAGTTTTAATAAAAATGTTCATTAATTTATTAATTAAATTTAGACAATTTTTTCGAAAACGACTCCATTAATGTTTTCATAGTGCCTTCCGTCACTTTACACGAACAGGTAATCCATTTCCGATTAAAATCTTTCACACTATTGAACAACTTTTTTTGTTCTTCAATTCTATTTTAAGAAGTGATTAATATTTCTCTACTGCCCTTAGCTCCGGTAAGTTTGGAGAATTTGCCTCTCTTGGTTCATTATTGTTCTTGTATCACTCAAGGGCTTGTACCACTCAAGGGCTTGCTTGAGCTTTTTGTAAACATTCCTTTATGTAAATTGCGGTATTTATACAGCCCGTTGTAACAAATTATTGGCTCCAAGAACTTTTTGGGGAAATTGTGACTGCTTTTGAGTCTCAAAATTTTCTTCAATATTCTGTAGGGAAAATCTATTCATGTGCTTTGTCATCTATTATGCAGCAAGGCAATGAAATTATTTTTAATCTAATCTTCTCTTTTAGAAACTCTCTTAGAAACCATTCTATTAACGTTTTTACAGTGGTTTCTGTCACATTGCTCGAACAGGAAATCCATCTCCGTTTAAAACCAGCCACACTTTTAGACATCTCTTTTCTGCACTTCAATTCTCCAATATCTCTCCATTGGCCTTAGCTTCGAGTAGTTTGGAGGAATTGCCTTTTTTGATACAAATACCATATTATCACTGAAGAACTTTTTAGCATAGTGACATGATGGCAAGTCAGGCTAAAAATAATTGGACACGATATGAAGTTTCATGAATCGATGCAGCATTTTTTGTAAAAATTCCTGGATATAATTTTCGGTATTTTTATAACCCGGTTATTTGTTAAGAAAAACTTAGTAGTATAGTATTCTCTGATCTAGATTTGTTAGCTCAAAGAAGTGTAGGGTAATATTTTACCGAAATTAAAATTCTTAAAAGTGTTGGCGGTATAAATTTTGTAGAAATTAAAATTCAATAACATATTTATTATTACTTACAACATGCTTTAAGATTCAGACTTTACGATTTTATCTCTTATTATTAGGTTAAAGCTAATATGTAAATAAAAAATTGCTAAAGTCACTTCCCCACCTTGCACATCTAGAGAATTAAGACAATGAAGCCTTAATGCATATTTCCAGAGTAACAATGCCACATTTCTCTGATATCATTGTCCATCTGACCGATCAAAAGTTATGGTTTTATTTCCAAAAAAGGAATTATTCGCTTAAAATAAAATAAAAATATTAATCATACACATACGAGAAAATCAAAAGTTACAGTTTTAGTTAAAAGAAGCGATTCTTCGCCAATGTGGCATGAGATTCCTAAAAAATATTGATTATTTTGATTTTTTTGGAAAATGTTTTTTACAACATTTAATCGCTGACAACCCCATTTGTTCAGAACTCCTTTTTTGTTGCAATAAAAATCTTTATGAGAATATGTGCAAAGTATATGCGGACGAACTTGTGGCAAAAACCTGTCCACAAGCCTTATTCAAAGACCTACCTACAAGCTCTGTTAAAATTTTGTACATTTTGCAGAAACACTGGATTTTAGTCAGTACGCTTTTCTGCACTGAAATCAAAGGAAATTTCACAAATCACTATGTGTACAAAAAAATAATTGAGATCAAATTTGAAGTATTTCTTTATATATTCTATATTTGATATTTGCTTTGTATGGGGGATATTTTTTCCCTGACCATCCTAAATTTTGTCCAGTAAAACATTTCCTTAGTTCTCTCCATACCACATTTTATCCAGTAAAATAGATCCTTGAAAAAGTCATTGAGACATAATTTCAGAACTTTCGTTTGTATAATTTTTAACATATTCGAATATCAAAAATTGTTTTGATCCTATCAGAACTGATCCTATCAGAACTTTTTATAGCATATGATAATTTCGGATATATTAATACAATTTTTTGGAGTCATTACATTTACACTACATTCCATACATACATATAAACACACATACTATTTCATTAAAAAAAAAAAAAAAAAAAAAAAACATTTAGACTTCTTTGTTTAGTTCTCCAACCGCAAAGTTGAAATGATCTTTTTTTACATATGTTAAGTAAACACCGAAGATCATTTCAATGGAAAAAGTCAACATTTTAAACAGATTTTTTAAATTTTCAAAAAAGCAGTGTAAATTCGAAATTTAAAATTCTTCACAAATTTTTGATATCAAATGCCATTTGACCTATAAAATTATATTCTGTGATTAGAATTTTCAATCTTCATTTAAATCTGGATATATATACGCATATACTTATGTATGAATATTTACTCAATAAGAATTCAATAATACTGAACGTCTACCTCACACATTGAAACAAACCTTAATTGCTTAAGAGTATTGTAGCCACTTTTGAATGTTTTCCTCAGAAACTAAGAAGGATTGATTTATATACTTAACTGATTAACATCCTTGACTTCTGGGCCAGTAAATGGCTTAAATGAAAGGAAACAGGCATACAAAAAGTTACAAAAATGTAATTAAATATCAAACATAATTAATTAATACTGTAATGCATATGTATGTATGAATAAATGTATATACATATGTAAGAATGATTAAGTATTTGTTTTCGCGTGCCCATGAAATATTATTGAAATTTTCAAGGGAAAATCGCATTATACGGGCAAATTAAAATTTATTTTTCAATAAAACCACATGAATATAAATTTCACTTATTTTTCTGTCATTTGCCATTGAAAGTATTCACCAGAAATACTTTGAATGTCTGGAAAAACACTATATTTTTTCTCGTTTTTATACCCTCAACTACCCCAAATGATGAAAAGGGTACTTCAACTTTGTCATTTCGTATGTAACGCTAAGAAGGAATCATCTCAGACTCTATAATGTATATGTATTCCTGAATCAAATCACCTGTCTGTTTTAGGAGCGGCCACATCCACAATAATTGGTAGAGCTCAATGTAATTTGCCCCTAGTATTTGTTACAGTTCTGAGAAGTTTTAAAACCAGTAAAATCGGTTTAGTATATTAAAAGATATAGATCGATATCTGAGGCATCCAGTCAATAAACTTTCGTAAAATTCTATATCGACAAATTAAAGTTAAATTTTGCAATTTTATTAACCCACATGTAATTTAATTGCCTCTCAAGTATTTTCACTGATGACTGAAAAATGGAGGTGGTGGAGTCTTAAACTTACGGGTGAGTGTAAGCAACCAACTGGCGGAGGTATTATAACATATACGTCAAGATATCGTGATTTATACTGACAGCAAGGCCGTGATTCGTTTTTTATAGATGCCTTTACGACATCGAATCTTGTATGGGAATGCTGCACATCATTGAATAGGATGGTAGAAAATTTAAGCATGACACTGGTTTGGGTGCAACCTCTCGGATGGGGACAATCGGTGGTTAATTGACCGCCACTTACCGCTTGTAGGAGATGTGCTGAGGAGGTAGGGCGTAAAATAATGGCTAATGAATCGTTGTGTTTGAATATAAGAATAATTTTGCCCGGTTTAGATGGGGCGAGAACATCATTCCAACTTAGTATTTGAAAGATTCTTATGAGCAACATGGTGGGTCCTGTATCTGGGCACTTTCTCTTCAGGGTACATACACCGAGAATGGGGTTTCTCTTGAATGATTTTTGCAGGAGCTGTATGAATGAAGGGGAGGATGAGTTGCTTGCGGACAATCAACTTTGGTCTCCGACGGATTTGGAAACCACTGATATACGAGTCATTAGAGACTTCATATGAAATAGCGAATGTTTTAGTGAGGTCATAACGCGTGTGATGCGATGGCTGGACAAATCTCACGCGGTCTATCATCTTAGTTTTTAACTTATAATGTTACCTTCTATACTCAATTCAATTCTGGTCTTTTCACTTAAAAAACCCTTTAGGACCCAAGTGAGCTATACCCAATGCATTAAACTCTTCCATAGCAGTCTCACGACCAAACCCAACTTAACCTAATGTATTTATTATGGAGGGTGTTGGAGATCCGGCATAGCCGAATATAGCATTCTTACTCGTTTTTATAAAATATTTTCCACTTTTTTTGGTTTATTTAATTACCTTCAAAATAAATGGCATTCGAAGGTCTATTATTTAAGTATTTTATTGATTATTTTTTGCGTATTTATTGTACATTTATATATATTTTTTTCAACTTAATTGGTTTTTAATTAAATTGATGTTTTATGAACTTGATGAAGTTTATAAGCTAAAGATGAGAAGTTGAAAATCTTTCATCAAGCTGAGTTAAGCTGTGATAAAATTTATAATTTGAAATAAAAGTTTTATGTCGAGAGAAATTTAAGTAGAATAATGATGGAATATGAAAAGAGAAGGGAGAGAAATTAACTCGCATCAGATTTAATTAAACGGAAATGATTTATAATACAGATTTGATTTATTTTATCGAATAATCAATGAATGGTGGAAGATGTGTTGACATTATAGGACAAAGGTTCTAATCTGTAAACTTGGTTAATTTTGATTTTATTGCTTTTTTTCAATTATATGCGCACTCACAAACACGATTGTTTTTTTCGGCATAGACTTCTGTCAAACATTAGCAAAAAAGACGACTGCAGCATCCGTTGTCCAACTTAGCTGCTAGCGCACGTTTGTTGGCTTGATTGATAGCATAATTATCAGACTCTAACCACCTAGTTAAAACCGACGATAAGATGATTAACATACCTTTGTCTGACATATCTTTTTAAAGAATTCATTCTCTAAAACCCTTCATACCCCATCTCTGGATGTTATACGTTTATATGTATTTTTAGAGAACATTTGTCCAAATAGAACGGTCTAACGGTTCTTATGAAAAGACCCTTGAAATTTGAAAACTCATAACGAAGAGGTTTTGCAAATCAAGTATCTCAAGTAACTAAATCTCGAATCCAATCTTTGGAAAAAATGTTACACTTTGATATTAATAAGTTAGAATACAATATTTGCTTGCGCCGAATCTAAATACTCTCCTATACTTTCATTTTATTTATTTAGTTTTATTAGTTAAATAAGGAGTGAGATCAATATATTCTTATCCCACGCTTTTCATTAAAAGTTGTAACCCAAGTATTACTTGATTTTTTTACCCTCCAGACAGATAAATAAAGCTAAATCGACTCAGATTTCGACAGAAACTGCTTAAAGTTTTAAGATGATAAACAGAGCACAGAAATTTAAGATAAGTTTTCTAAAAAAAATATTCTTGTTATGGATGAAGAAACGTGTGTTTCGTTATGAGAGTTTTTGTAACTTCTTGATCATGTATTATGCAAATGCTCGAAAAATGTTTCAGAAAAGTTTAGGACACAAAAGTAATTAAAACATCCCGAAATGTTTTTGGTATGGCATGAAATATCCAGTTGAAAAGAAGCCAATCATTTGTTAAAACGGGCTCTATTAATATCGAAATTTACATCAATTAATATTACCGAAAAAGGCTGCTTCCATTCAAAATTCGTTCACTTATTTTTAGTCCAACTTGACATTCTGTCACTTAATAAGCCATTTTGTGCTACATACACAAAAATGTGGTATTTGTAACGAACGATGCAAATCCTTCAAATTGCCCAGAGCTAAGGCCAATGGAGAGATATTAAGCTCTTTTTAAAAGAGAATTGAAGAGCGCAAAAATTTGTGTAAAAGAGTGATACATTTTAAATGGAGATGGAGTGCCATTAGAGAAAAGTTTCGGAAAGCGCTGAAAATGAAAAAAGTTTGAAATTTTATCTCCATTGATTCAAACCATAAAAATAGTTTTTGTAATTTGAATAATAATTTTAATCAAATAAAACAAAAATTGAAACTATAAGTTAAGTTGTTTCGTTTTTATTAACACATAAATATGGTAAGAATTTTTCGATCTCACTTATTAAGTTATTAAACATAAGACTCATACTTCTCGCACGGGTTAGCCAAACAGAGCATCCATTTATAATCGACACTTGATATTAACTTTTTTCTACTGAAAGCATATAACTACTAATGTCTAATGTCGCGCTTAGAACAAATAAAGTAAGAAGTTCGAAATTCACGAGGATTTCGAAATTGAATAGAATCCAAACCCGAGTGCAGATTAGTCCAGAATTCGGAAATGGCAGTGACCCAGCATTCACCTGAGTTGATAGCACCCCTTTGACACGTAAGATAAATTGACAGCCAGTTTTGTATCGCAAACTGGTGACTTCGTCAGAATCGACCCAGCGCTTTGTTATTAGAATGTACATTAACTTCAAGATCTTTGTGAATTAATATGCACTTTACAACTGGTAAATAGGTTCATCTCAGACACCAAGGTCTCAGTTAGCCAATGGGCTTTTTATAGAAGTAGATAGTAATTATAGTCTTTTCTGCCTTCATTCCATAATTTATTATCGAGGACTGTAGAATCTAAGAACTCGCAGTTTTAATTCCATATGGTAGGAGATGTTTTCAAAGTATTTAGTAGATTTGTCATCTCATCTAGTTGTCTGTTTATATTATCATAAATTTATATAAAGAGTACCCCTCTTACCTCACAGCAGTGAAATGGCCGACTGAAACTTTGATAAGCACATTCTTCAGCAAGTGTTAAATAAATCCATAGCTCTTATAGTCCACACCTACCTACTTTGGAGTCAGATTTAATATAATTTAAATCACCACTCAGTTATTTCTGAATGAAACCAACCAACATGTGTTGGATGATTTGCATCTCGGTATCAAGTTTCTCAGGTATATATGATACAAATTTATTTAAAACTGATCGGATACAAATTTTGAAAATTTGTAAGTGTCAGTTTTGAAATATCGTGTACATGTAAGTGACTAAATATTCCAGCCAATGATTTGATCTGCTAATTCAACGGCACACACATGTTTTTACGTTCATCATATGATATAGTGGTCGAAAGCATTGGATTGTGCCATCTTTTAAAATTTTAATCCTTTTCAGAGTCTATAATATACCATATAAGCTGTAGGTGTTTTCCCACAATACATTTTTTCGAAATGTCGAACTTCTACATTTTTTAGTTCGAAAAAGTGCTTAAATTTATTTTCATCTAAAAGAAAATTGTCTTAAAAACAATGTATACTTTTCTTCTCTACAAAGAAAGTTAAAACCTAAGTTTTTTATCCAAAAACCATATAGGATTCATTCCAGACTCTCTCGAATTTGTTCCATTTTTGATAAAAAATTTTACTATTTTTTGTTTGACAAATAATTTTGTTATTTAACTTATTGAGATCAGGGCAAAACATTAGGATTTATATAAAAAAAAACTGGCTTGAGATCTTGCAAAATTTTAAAGGTTGGAAATGTAGTTAACACGAAAACTATAAGAGATAAATAACACTTTGAAAAGTGATTTTCAAATCGAAAGGAAAACAAAAATTTGGCTCACGGTAAAAAATGTATGTCCAATATGAAACCTTATAACTATGAGGTTTTAACTGCCAAATTTTTTAGGCTAAAATCCTCCACCACCATGGTTTAAGTTATAGATTTATCTCCACTGTGCAACCTCAGTTATTTCATTTTATATTTCATATTCTTTAGGTGTTTCCCTATTTATATTCTATTTATTTCAAAATTATTCCTCCTTTTAGTTATGAGTATTTACATCTTTTCTTCTATTCTAGCAAATTATAAGACTTTAAATAACATTTCCAACCAACTCGGTAGTTCTCCACCATAAAGTTACTTTTGTATATTTTTCCACAATTTTCAAATGTTTATTCTTTCTATTCTAAATTATTTTGGTCGTATGTGTTTGCATAAGTGTACTATGTGCGGTTTTCAAATAATATTTGTTTTATTAAAACAAATGTTTGTTTAGTTTCATTATTATTATTTTTTTTTTTGCAAGCGTATGTGTACATGGAGAATGTAACGCCTTAACAGTGTTCATGTGTATTTGTGCATTTATCATAATTGTGGCTGATGGCAAGAGAATAATAACAAAGAAAAAGAAAAAAAAGCGAACAATAAACCCAAGAGCAAAAACTTTTATTACTGACAAAAACTAAACAAAAAATATTAAATACATATTTACAATGAATACAAATTAAGCAACACACACATATGTAGATATTTTTATAATTTTATATTTGTGTAAAAAATAAATACATATGAAACTACATATTAATACAGTGAAGAAAAATGTGTAATTATTGTAATTAATGTAACGAAAAAATCTATGATCACAAGTTTCGTGATCAGTTTAGTATAAATCAGAGGTGTCCACATACACCATTATACATTTGCTTTGGTGTGAGTGAAGCTTGAAAACATTATGTTTAATGAATGCTTGCTTTAATGCAAGACGACTGTTATGCTCTCGTATTGATAAGAGAGCTGTAGTTGATTATAGTGTTCGTGTGACGCAAGTAGAACTTGTAGTCGAAACTCTTGAATCAGGTACATTGCACAGTGTGACACTTTTGTTTCAGTTCAAGAAAAAATTTTTGGTGAATTTTTAAAACATTACAATTAAGAACGCTAAATTGGACTGTATCGAATTTGAAATACCCTCCATCATATAAGTAAACATTTGCGTGAGTTTCAAAAGGCTTCATATAAAAACTAATGTGGAATATGGTATTTAAACATGTTTTTAGAGCTATATCAAAAAATGGACCAATATTAGTTAAATTAAATCCAATTATTTGGGAGAGTCACAGAAATAATTGTATCAGATTTCCGGGAAGGGAACCTAGGACAAATAATGGTCACAAGACAATTCAGTCTCCGTAGGTTTATTATTAAATTTCAGAACATTATATTTTTTTAAAATTGCGAACTACATGACAAATTGATTTTGGGGTGTACCAAATTTTTGCATATTTTAGCCTATAACGTTTTTCTATTGATCCAATTTTCATGTTTTTTTGTACAATACTGAAATAACATATGGCTGTTTTATGGTTAAACACTGTCTAAATACAATTACTTTTGTTGGAAAATTTAGAAAAGTTCTTCTTCGGATTATTAAAGTTATTTTAGATTTCGACTTTTAGCTTTCTTGATAATGAGCAGATATAGCTTAGGACAACAACGGTGAGAATATTTTCAAAAGGTAGTCAGACTGGTGAATGAATTGTTCAGTCGATTCAATTTTTATTTCATGAGAGAATATATATTCTCTATGGGATATTACATGATTCCTTCTTAGCATTACATACGGAATGACAAAGGTAATACGCCCTTATCACCACTTGTGCTGCTAGAGCGTATAAAAGTATATATATGGAGTTATAGAATTATACCAAAAGAATCGAAAAAAAATTGTATAAAAGACAACGATACTATATCCATGATCATGCGAACATATTTGATTTTTGACCAAAAATATGTTCACCAATATATCCTGCTGGGAATTGGTGAATATTTAACTAGGTAATGCCCAACAAAAGTTGGGTCAAATAATATGTTCAGCCTATTTTAATTACAAAACATAATAATGATTTAAAAAATTTTTAAATTTCTATCTATAACACACTAAAATTATGGTGTATCGTAGTCTTACAACTTTTGGCCAATAACTTTTCTTTAGTTAATGTGATTTCAATAATTTTTGGTGAAATACATTAATTTGAATTTAATAGTTAAATTTTGTATGAATTCAGTTACTTTTTTTTTAAAATGTAGAAAAAACTTTGTCAGAAATTTAAAGTTTTTAAACATACAAGTCGAAAACTTTTTTGGATCGATAATACCTGCTTTTCAATAGGAAACTGCTTAGCATAATAACAGACAACCTGACATAATTTCATTGTATTCGTACAATTATTCAAGACTTTAGAATGTTATGATGTTGAAAAATCGATTCAGAATTTGATTTGATGCAAGAATAATTATATACTTTATAATGTCTTAGATGATTCTTCCTTTGTGGTACTTGTGGTGGTGGAGGGTGTAAAAGTAAATAATAAAATAAAATCATTTTATAAACAAAAAACGGCATTGATGTGTATGTTCCCAATATAATTTCTGACTATTTAATAACTTACTACGTTGATAATGAGTTGTAAGAGAAACCTATAGAATTAGCATATCACTTTTTTAGAGTCAAATATGGGTTTTTATAGCACATAACTGTTTTATATGGCCTTTATTAGATTCTACTAACACTTAAGGTATTGAAACTGAATTATATAAAATTTGATACAGATTATACAGATATTCCTCCACTCGTTTTGCTTAATAATAAAATATTCGATTTTTTGAGTCAATTTCATGTTCATTTTTGATCTGCGAATCACACCACTTCAAATATTTTTCAATAAACATCCTAGAAGTGGCGTGAATATTGTTGACCTACATGAGAGAATATATTTCAGAATTTCCCATCTAGTGTTTTGACTGGGTGGTGATAAAATTCCGATCAGTTCTCTTTGTTATCGTCATATTCTATTTCAAAAGCTCATGAGCAAAAAAATTTTTCTGATTTAACTAAAATATGTAATGTTATCAGGATTTTTTTAATTATTAAAATGTTTTTCATCAGTAAAAATACGATCAAAATTGTTTCAAGAATTTTTCCAAATATTTAAAATGTTTAATCCCGTAGCTTTGTTGACGGTTTGCTTTTGCAAAAGACGCTTATTAGACGTCCCCGTAAAAATTACTTTCAGTGAAAATGTTTTATTTATGTTTTCATTATTTTGGAGATTGAAAAAATATACTTCCTTTCTCGGAATATGATTTTAAGCTTACAAAACTCCTAAATGTATAACAATTTTATTGAAATTGGGCAAAAATATTTATATTCTTGTACAGCAACATTTATTGCTGGTGCCCGAGGGAATGTTGAAGAAAAGGTAAAGACTCTAAAGCAATAACAATTTTCAAAAAAGTTCTTGGCAAGGCAAGCAATTTTCAGTTGCGCTTTTTCAAAAGAGCACCCAACACATCCGGTAGGAAAGCAGCTCTTTTAGAAGACCAGTGGCGAGAAATTGGGCTCTTTTTAAAAGAGTATTAAAAGTAAAAAAAATGTCCAAAAGTGTGATGGAAATTAATTAAGGAATTCATCCACCTGTTCGGGCAGATCCAGAATGACAGAAAGCACTTTAAAAACAGTGATGGAAGAGTTCCCGAAAAAGTTTCAAAATTGCGCGACTTGTGGTTTCATTTTAATTAACATATTGTTAAGAATTTTTCAATCTCAGTCCATATTAACAATTATTTAATTTGAGCAACATGACAGTTGTTGTCTGGATAGATAAAAATTATGTCTGCAAAGTATGTATTATTGTATATCACAAGAAATGTTACAGTTTGAAGAAGTGTAGAAGTGTTAAGAACAGACACCAGGATATTCAGATGTTCGGTTATTACACAGACATGACACGATCATAAACAAAACTCTCGACTTAGTGAATAAAACAAAGAATGTACACTGAAAAAATAAAAAAATATTTACAAAAAATCTGAAAAAAAACGATTAGGAAGAATCATATTTATTTTCTATGAATTGTTTTAATGAAGCTAATGTCTTTAATAGTATACACATAATTACAAAATTAATAAAAATATCATTCATAAATTTCGTTCTGTGTAATAAGAGAAAAATATCAATTAATTGAGCGTAAGACAGTAACATATTCACATTATTTGTTTCTTTATCCCCCTCTTTTTGGATTATTCTGGTTTAGAATATTAAAAATATATTAACCCACATATAGATATAACCAAACTTGTAGGGTACTTAAGTTTTACAATACTAAATATTAAATATTAAATTTTTATGGCGAATTTACTCGTTCGCTTTAATAAAAAATTTTCCGCTGCGTAAACAAATTTCTGTATATTAAACGATGTGAAAATTTCGCTAATGAACATTTAACACTTGAATGATTAATTGTAAAATCAATTACTCAGATTGTATGGATTACTTACTCTAGCGTTAAATGAAAAGTTTTGTTATTCACTGTATTTACATAATTTTTACAAATGTGCATTTCACGTATTTAAAATTGTATGTTTATAACTATAACTCTACGTTTGTGTATATATTATAAGTAGTTGTATTTATGTGTGTAAATCTTTTCACTCATACACATGTAAATACATATACTTATGTATAATAATATATAAAACTTTTATAAAATAAGGAAAGGATTTTATTTGTTTATTTCAAATGACTAAAGGACCTTCATTTGTTTTATGTATGTATGTGTTGTTTTTTTCTATACATTGGGGAATTTTATTGTATTAGTGTTGGTATATGGAAAATGTTATGAATTTTTTAATATAAAATAATTACTTGAGGTATATTTATTTTAATGACTGTGGGTATTTTAAAAAAGTTGGTCAAATTATTATTACTTTTGTTGGCAAAGTCACTTCGTCTGTTATGGTACCATTGACATTATGTACTTTTAATAAATTAAATTATAAAAATAAAGAAATGAAAGAGTTTATTAAGGAAAAGTTTTAAATTATGTTGGAAAATTATTTAAATAAATGAGATAATTTATGAAAATATTACATCATTAAATTTGTCGGGTTAAAGAAATGAAAAATTTATTAAATCAAAAAGTATTGAAACTTATTTCATACAACGTTAAATGAACTCTATTGGACTTTGACCTCTACTACTTACATTACTAAAAATTTATTATTATATTACATTATTCAAAAATTAGCATAAGAATTTAGAAATCCTGGGAATGGTCTCTATAAAAGCTATAATGAAATATGAAAGTACCATATTCTTTTCACCATACCTTTAAAACGTGTGGTTTACGACTTTATTAAGAACAAGAAATGCATGCGAAGTAAATACGTTATGTGTTTTACAAACATTCTCACACATATACTCACAGATGTATACGATATATACAAGTTTTTCCTAAATATAACATAGAAACACTTAATGAGTCATAAAATCAGTTTTGGCTATAACTTTTTTCTACTGCACCGATTTTGATGATTTTTGGAATGGTCATATTTTGACATAATTTGGTTGTATATAATTGGCAATTTTAAGAATTTTTTTTATTAAAATTAGAGGTTGCCTCAGATATAGGGTATATTTCATTTAATATACTGAACTGTTTTTTTGGTTCCTAATAGGCAACTTCTGAGGACTAAAACAGAAACTCAGGTCAAATTTCAATGAATGTGAACGGTGTTTGAGATGATTCCAATCGGAATGACAAAGTTAACTTCTCAGGACTATAACAAATATTGAAGCCAAATAGAAATTGATGGATGTGAGCATGGTAACAACAGAGAGACAAACAGACGGACATAGCTTATTCGACTCAGATTAATAAACCATAAAATTAGTACATATATTGCAAAAATTTAGATTTATAACAGAACTTCGATGGAATAGCTCCATATTTAAAAACTTTTTAACCATATAGAGCCTTATAGTTTTTCCCACTAGATTCACATATTAAAGTAGGTTTAAAGAAAGTAGTTGTACCAAATTTCAATCAAGTTGATTTTGATGACTTTTTGGTATATTGATGAAGAATATTAAACTGAACCAAATGCCGTGGCATTTGGAATCAGTTTTTTTTAAGTTTCAATTTGATATTTTTTATATTTACTCTGGATAAAGATTTTAATCACAGTCATTTCATTTGATATATAATCTTGTTTTTCAAATAAATAAAAAAATTCATAATAACATTGGATTATGATTTTTACTTCGGGAAATTCACAGATTTCCTTACAAAAATTTGCGATCACCTCAAATTGCACAAATCTCTTATTTATGTGGGTATGAAAAAAATATCTGAAATAAGTACAAGTATAAGTATAAGTATAAGTATAAGTATAAGTATAAGTATAAGTATAAGTATAAGTATAAGTATATTTGATACAAGCATGAATCATAAAATTGGATTCTACGTGAGCCGGTCTAAATTTTATGACAATGTAGTAGACTATTATATTCATCACTTTCTCAAAATAAAACGTAGAACAGTTAGTATCAAAGGAAAGTGTTACCCCCTTGCAATGCAAATATTAAATAAAATTTTATAATGGATTTTTTTTGAAATAACAAGAGAATTTTAAATTAAAAATTTTCTTAATTTTTGAACAAAATTAAAGATTTTTACAAATATTTTTTTAAGGTTATGGACAAAAAAGTGGAAATTCTAAAACAAAACAAGTTATGTACTTAACAAGTTTCAATGTGCTCCCTTTTTGAGATAAAGATTGGATTAAGTTGAAATATTCTGTTCTGAAAAGGGTCGTATTCCAGTAAAGGCGTTCTGCATCGATCAAAATAAATTACAGCTGAAAGATTCATGGACTTTTGATTAAAAGGACAATTCGCTGCTTACAAATGGTTTCGAACAATATAGCAACATGTGTCCGAGTTTTAGTCTCTTGTCACAGATCGATTTTTGTTGATTAATGCTTTCAGTAGAGGTGATCGTTTGGTTCAATTTCAGTTGTTCTTGAAAAACAATTAACTTTTGATCTCACAAATACAGTATTAGTAGACATTAGTCTTCCACGTTAATTTCGTTGGTATTTTTTTAAGGATTTTCCTTCTGTCTAATTCTCCAAATTACTACTTTTGAATGACCCTAACATTATTATCAAAAACACATGCATGATTAGATTTTTTCTGACTCTGGAAATTTGTCATCCTCTACCGGCTAAGTCGAAGATTATTAGTTTAATAAGTATTCGAGCACTGGTTTAGGAATGGAGGATCAAATCGATTCAAGTACGCATTGAATAGTCTTTTAGTTATTTGTAAGGGCTTTAATTACGACATTCGTATGATAACTTAAATCCTTTAAATTTGTTTATTTCAATATAGTTCATAACTGCAATAAGAATATAGTGCTCGTATGTGCGAAGATTCTTGCAGTCTTGAAATATAGTTCAAATCCGTAAATACAATTTTTTGCTTTTATATACGAAGATCCTCCTTACCATAGTTCATGGGAAACGAAAACTATTGGACGTTCAATTTGAGATTACTCCTTCAACAATGATGAATTAATACAGAAGCTGCAACTTAGGGGAAAAATTATTAAAAACGGCTCTCAGGATGAACTCTTTAAAGCAATGTTTTCGAAACCCCCTATTCAAGGAATTTCCATCCATATCTATTTGACTATATCCTGTAGGAGAAGTATGTAGCTGAGAGAAATAAAGACGTATGACAGGTCTAGTGCCGATTTAACCTTTATGTTATTTGAGTGACCACTACTTTAATGCTATACATTTAATGGAGTGCTGGCTCAAGGAAAGCTGCTAGGACATGACAGTTCTGCAAAGGAGAGTTGAAGTGCTTTAATAATCCTCGCAATTGGAAACAAGAGCTAAATTAAAATACTGGAATAAATTATACGACCTTCATTCGCGGATGTTTGTAGTAGGATGACTTCAAACATTTTATCAGGACATTTTGTTTAGTAGTTTTCTCAACTCCTTTCAAAGTCTACGATACGGGTGTCGGTTATGGTGTTATTTGCAAACTTTTCGCAGTAATATTGTTCTTCATTTCAGTTTTAGAAAGCGATCGAATAGTCGAATACAATGCACTCATTTTTGTACTCATTTAGTTTTGATTTTTTAGATATGACTTGAGAGAACAGTTATCTTGTCGAAAAAATGCCAATAATATTCCTGCCCAATACGAATGACTGTAGCAGTGGAAATTTCATAGATAAATCATTTAAGCGACGGTTGGTTTAGTTTCGTTTCTCTGCGATCCGGCATCCAGGTCTGATTGATCCCTGAAAAAACTACTTTTTTGGCTGCAATGCACTGTCATTCAATGTGTGCAGTAGAACTTGGCAATCTGTTCTTGTCAAATGGTGTCAAATCTTCTTACCCATACTTTAGTGCTAACACAAATAATGACGTCTATCTCTGAATCCATTCATACTAACATTAGTTTTATGTCAATCTAACCAAAAATTAAATTAAATTGCAAGTCATTACAAATTTGAGTTTTGTTAGAATAAAACTAAAAATCAAAAAAATAACAAACATTATCCTCAATTGCAATGCACTTAACCATACAACGTGAGTTCCCATATGTGATGATGTTGTTGGTGCTGATGACAGTAATGCAAATGCTGCTGCACATGATATTTTCTGATATTTTGTGCCAAATCAAATATGAGATACTAACGCCATGAGAAAAATGCAAACATTTCTTTAATTGGCATATATGTACGTATGTGCGTAGTATCTGTGTAGTTACAATATGTAAAATTCACTAGTTACATGATAGAAAATATGTGACAAACATAATTACATTGCCAGGAATATGCAAATGACATTTGAATATTTATACGAATGTTGCAAAAATGGGAACGAATGCATATTAAAATCCGAGCCAAAAAAACAAACAAACTAACAATCATTTTGAAATACGGCTAATGTTGATGTATGTCATATTGTAATAAAAGATTTAATTAAAAAATGGGAAATTAACATGAATATGAAAGATTGAATATATGATAATATTAGCATACACTTGTGGTTAAATTAATTGAAAAAATCCATAAAAATATTTAAAGAGAAGAAAAATTTGAAAAAGTGGAAAAGCTATAGCAGCGGTTTCATAAGGTTAAATTTGTAAATGATAAACATGATGATTTTTTGTAAACAGTTGTCTTCTGAGTCCTTCAAGTAAAGTAATCTATTGTGCTGCGGTACTATATGTATAGTCTACTCGTGAAACGAAAGCTTACAGGAGAAAAAATAAGAAAAACGTTGTTAAACAAGCCAAAACAATAAAAAAGAAACAAAATTTAGTTAATGATGCTTCTCGTGAAGACAATGAACAAAATCTTGTAAAATACCAAGTACCTGTAAAGCATTAGCAAACGTTTCCCATCGTTTTACAAGCTACAGCTATTCTGTAGTAGAAGACATCTTTAAACGCAACCACAATTCTTGGATCTTTTGCGACACAAATTTTGGTATAATTCATATGGGCGGTAATCTCTAAAGCAGATGGCATCTAAAATGCTATTTAATGTAAAGCTCCTAAATCAAATGAAGTTCATTCAAGTTGAAATTTGCTTAGCTTGAAATAAGACTAGCTGGCTACTCCATAGCATTCAGCCGGGGCTATTTTGCCTATGCCAAACATAGATGCGAAAGAGTGTGTTTTAACTATTTAAAATAGCAAATTTAACTTTGTGAAACATCAACATTAGAAAAAAACGATAACTGTTGAAACTGGTGGCAGCTGTACACTTGTGTTATAATGAAAAACATGCAGCTATATTTTATGGATATATTTAGCTTTTATTTTAAGTTTTAGAATAGATTTTGTTCTGAATTTCGACTTTTCCGAGAAGGACCTTAAAAAAAGATAGTAAGAAAAAAAGGACGAATCACGACTTTCAGTCAAATTGTTTCATATGTAAGAGTTTTATAAACTTAAAATATCTGGAAGCTCCGATATTGGATAAATTAATAACATATATTAAAGAGAGGTATATAAATAATTGCGGCGATTTCAATAAAATACGTCTGTATTTAAAAATTTTAAATATGAAAATCTTATTCCGTGAAGTAAAAGCAGAAACAAAGCATGGACCGATAATCGTGAAATTAGTAATATATATTAAGGCAGTAAGAAAAATAAGTGTGCCGAGTTTTAAATTAAATTAGTCTTTATTTAAGAGTATTACAAACCAGGAAAGGACCACAATTCGAGAGCTATGACAAATAATAGACCAACACAATTTGGTTTTTTTTGGTTAAATTTTATATCAAAATAAATATTTTTGGCGAATTTTAGAAAACTATGTTGAAATTTGGGACCTATCACTGATTCAGTGGTGTATCAAAATTTTGAAAATTGATCTGATGTTGATTTTTCACACCCTAAACCATCACAAGTGGCAATGAAGGTATATCATTTTTGTTATTTAGTGTGTAGGACCAAGAAAGAATCTTCTATGACCCTATACATATACCGTATTATAAAGTTAGACTGTATTCAAGTACAGCTGTACGTACTTTATCCTCGTTCAAGAAATCATCACAATTGGATTAATGATAAAAAAGTATAGATTAAAATGCAAAAACCTGATTTTACTAGGACCACAATTTTACCTATCGCTAAATTAGGTACCCTCAGGGAATATGGTTTAAACTTAACTCATAAAATATGGATTAAGCTTCTTTTTATATTTTGGAAATTCAAGGTGTTCAATATTAGAAATCTACGGATTTTACACTGAAAAATATCGCTGTATAAAATTTCACTGAAATAGAAATTTGAAAATTAAAAAATGGCTTCTTTGATGTCTTCATATTTGTGCGAAAAATCTTTAATTCTTTACAAAATATCTAATAAAGACGATTTTAATACATTTTAATTGGCACAATTTTCTTAATTGAGATATAAGACTCCCTTTAAAATACA
This sequence comes from Cochliomyia hominivorax, assembly GCA_004302925.2. Classification (NCBI taxonomy): domain Eukaryota; kingdom Metazoa; phylum Arthropoda; class Insecta; order Diptera; family Calliphoridae; genus Cochliomyia; species Cochliomyia hominivorax. Next base: position 72,986,388 of record PYHX02000413.1, on the reverse strand, counting down.
TTACATAATTTTCTGTCTTTTGTTAGTGATCATTTTGAAACAGTTCTCTTTTTTTCTATTTTCAAATTTAAAATAAACAAAAAACTGGGTTTAACAAGTAACTTCCTAGAACTTAATGCCATTTCGTTTACATCCTTTTGCAGTAATTTGTTAAATTTCACTATACGTTTTATAGCCCTGCTAAGCATGACAAGTGATTCAGTCATTGACTGAAAAAGTCATTTGAGCGGAAACGGAAGTAAGCAACAAGCAGCATAAAGCAGTCATCTAAATGTTTTTTTTTTATATTCTGCGAATGCAACACCAACAAAAGACCATTTTATTTAGGCGAATGAACATTTGGAAAATATATGTATATATGTATGTCTATATTTATCTATATATTTATTAAATGAACTTTATTAAACAGGACAGAAAAATTGTTTGCTGAACAATTTAACTTGCAATTTAAAATTGTTTTGAAAATATTTTTTTCGTTTTCGCCCACTTAAAAAAAAGAGAGAAAACTGAAAATAGTGAATAAAACTGCACCAAATTGTCATAAAAATGCACTTAATATTGGCGGAGATGAAGTTGTATAAAACTGAATTGTATTGAAATTAAATGAAATGTGATGTAATGAATGCTTGTGCCCATTTTTGAGATTTTATACAAAATATACGCTACACTGAGTAATGAAGGATAGTTTTTAATTATTTTTATCAGTTGCAGTAATGCAACAAATACATGAGGAAATAGAAGTTTAACAGATTGAATCGTTTGTGTATTATCGGCCAGAATACTATTTTTATGTGTATATTAAGTATATCATTCAAGTTACAATGACCTTCTATTGGGCTGATGTGAGAGTGATGAAAAATGGAAGAAAAAACTTGACCCACTAATATACTATTCATTCGGACAAGAATACATTGTCTGAAAATAGCCAGACCGTGTAAAATACCAAAAAATTATTGAGGAATATTAAATGGAAAATGGAGGTCACTTGATGCAATCGAATCCTTACAGAGTTGGGAGCATGATTGTAAAGAATGAAGCTAAATACCCACAATACTTAAATAAAATATTGACGTCAGGAACGGACGGCTCTATATATTTTACGTTTACAGAATGGATTTCTATCGAGAAATATAGAAATCCAGTCTGTAATAATAATGGATTATGTGTCCACAATTTACATTGGAATGATTTTTTTTTAAAGTCTGGTGAAGAAAATACCCATACAGACATATAAAATGCTTCTACTATTTTGCTACCTAAATGTTCAGGCGGGTACCTTGAAAATATCTTAAAAACTCATCTATGGATCCGAACAGTTATACAATTTTTATAAATTTCAGTGTTCGAATACTAAGCAACTTTCTTCTATTAAGTACTGATTCTCTTATTTATTCTCCTTAAATATATTAATCAATATATTTTATTTTATTCAATATTTAACAAATTGCTTATTATCCAAAAATTTTAAAAATTATCTGTTCGAAACTTAAGAAACTTTAAACATTTCGTATTATATTTTTCCTTTCTTTTTGGGCATTAATTGTATAAGATTAAGAATAGATGTAGATATCGATTCAGAATTTTTGGCAGCATCGTACTCAATCTTTTTTAATATGACGAAGGGGTAACTTGTGCTATTTAAATCCCATTAACTGATTACTAATCTTTGACCAACTTTGATAAATACTTCGGGCCATTTCCATGCTGAAATATATCTCATTCAACATAGCGTAACATATAAGGATCAATTTTTTGTTTGACTTTCAATAAAACGACCAACTACACTGTTTGGAAACCAGGTTAAAACTCCAACCGCGATTGACTTTAGTATGTCTCGGATATTGTCACCTTTAGTTTATTCTAGCAAAATTCAATGTGGAGTCTTGGGAAATATACTACGGATGCAAGATGTTATTACTGTAATCTTTATCATTGGACCAAAATAATCTCATATTCGTCAATCAACTCTATTTGATCTTTTATTCTAGTTTTTAATTTATTGAAACTAAAATTTTTAATAATAAAAAGTTCTTAAAAGTAGGATACAACATAAAAGATTAGTAAAAGGGATCAGTAAACCGAAGTTACTGTGTTGAGAAAGTCGAGCGAAATATCAATGTTTAAAAAGCAATCGAAGTTTTTATATTCAAATAGACAGCTAAAGTTTCTGTTATCGTAAAAAAATGTCTAATAAAAGCTGTCAAAGACTGATAGGAAAATGTCCACATACATCTTCACTCTACAGTTCACTACGCATACCGAAGTAATATACATTTTTATAAATTAGCGATTAACATAGATATTGATATCTTTTTCCCTTGTTACAATATTCTTTATTATTCATCATTTCTGCAGTATAATAATTTAATAAGTGGAAATTATAGGAAGTAAGTTCGATTTGCCTGTAAAGATAGCAAATCGAACTTATTGACTATAATTTCAGTTTACATTTGAGTCCCCTTCATTCAGAATTCCCGGGTAACACACTTCTATATTCCCAACTAACCGACATTTTTTGACACCTACACCACCGTAGGTGATTGGAGTGTTATGCAATTGTGCTAATATTCCTAACATGCAAAAAATGGTGTTACACCTGCCTTTAATTATATCGATTGACTTCAAATCGGTTTCTTAGTCAATTTACTTATTAATTTTATAAATCTTGTGGTATTCGATACCACTCGATGTGTCAAATTATGTTAGGGTCATTTAAATGTTTCCTATACAAGCCCTTTTCCAAATATCTCACTTATACTTTGGCTTGTAAAATTATAAATAATTTCGGTCCATAATTTCTAGTAGCTCCCATTTTAACCCCTACAAAATTTCTTTTTGAACGCATAAATTTAACATGTTTGTTTTACTATAATATACTGTACATTTAGGAATAAATCAGAAACTTAAATTTTACGAGAGTCGTTCATTACTTCTTCATTAATACGATCTATTACCTAGATTGTAGTGTAGGGTATTACAAAGTCTTGGCTGACTATAACATTCTGACTTGTTTTGCATTAAATTTCGCTTCACCATTTCAAAAAAAAAAAATTTGACTGTGTGAATTTAATAATCATCAGATGAAAATAAAATAACTTTCACTATTTAGCTTTAAGCTTAAATATGTCCAAATATCTCAAAGTTTTTTTCGTATATGTGTGTATGTAATTTTCATGTACACAATTTCTTTTTTGAATTAAAAACTCAAAATATAAATGGGAACAAAACAAGTGAAATTGTTAAACTCATTTTCATTGTACAAGTATTTAAGCGGAAGTTCAATATTCTCCAAAAACAAACCAGCAACAACAATAATAGGACAAGGCAATATTATTGTGCTTTTTATTTTGAGAAATCACAGTTTTATTATTGTAATATCAAAGTCTTACTGACTTTGACTGTACGAATCTGTTCAAAACGACAGTACAACTGATTGTAAATGTAACTGAAAACAAGTAATAATGTTATAGTAGGTCAGTCTGACTATCTCATACCCTACACCACATTGTTGGCTAAAAGTGGTAGTTACGAATAGTTAATGAACAACCCTCGTATAATTTGATTTTTCGTTTTAATCTTTAGCGTGCGGTACATTATTGTGACAATAGTATTTATGTCAAATTTATGCCCTCGTATAAATTTTTACATCGATTTTACTTATATTCTTCTTATTTGGCCAAATTATTATTACAACAGTAATGAATTTGTGAGATTTATGCCCTTCAAAGTAACATTTAAAAGGGGACTTCTATGGGACCTATCAGAAACAAGGGACAGACCCTCGCAAAATTTGGAATATAGTTTTTGAATAAGGTAGCTCTTATTTTTTTGAAAAATTTTGTTGGAATCTCTTTTAATTTATCACTGCTATGAGCTTAAAATCTCTTTCCGATTTATTGAACCGAATATAGCTAATATCAATAAGCTTCGTCCATGGACCAATATAATAATTTGCGCCAATCTCCATCAAGATGTTTGAAAAATTGTGTAAAGTGTTTACAATGTTTCCATGGATAGCCGGACATAAAGATAGGCAGACAGACAGGCAGACATACAGAAAGAAGGACAGACGGACATCGTAAAACTTACTCAGAAAGTGATTCTGAGTCGAACGGTATACATGAAGATGGGTTTTCTGTATGTTACAAACATCAGAACAAACGCATAATTTCCCAACCACCTATGGTGCTATAGGGTATAATGAAACAAAAATGGAGCCAGACATATATGAGTCGCATTGTCCTGTTAAATGAAACTATGCGTGTTTTTCATTACAATGGCATCCGTATAAAACTCAGTATTTACAATTGGATTCTTTTCTTTTCAAGATTTTTCCATTGTAAAATGTATAATAAACGAACGGAGAAAATATATCCAACACACAAACACATACAAAACATTTAACATTTTTTATTTAATGTCATTATTTTTATTGTAATTTTTGTTAAAAAAATATCTGAAAATATTGGAATATGGTCTGAACAGTGTCGGGAAATTGTTTGATATATTTTTTGTAGGTCAAAACATACATCTTACTAAAACTTTAGTTAATAATCAACTGTTTTGTATCTCAGAAATCAGAAATAAGGACATTGTGTTAGAGATGAAAAACATTGTAGGAACAATGATAATTACTAAAACTTAACAGTATTCTGTTAACTCTTAGCATATTTTGTTACTTTTTGGCATATTTTTTTCATAGAGAGACTTTCACGAACCATTGGTGGTATATATTCGAAAAAAATCCATTACATAAATCAGAATTCTTTAAAGATCAGTTCATGAAAATATTATTAACTTATGTATTAAATTATTGCAATTAAATGTATTTGACTTTGCACAGTGGGACAGAATAGTTTTTTGGAAATAAATCTGTATCTTTGCGGCATGAATTTTCATGAAATTTACCATTGTTATAAAAGAGAAGTGCAGCATTATATCTTCCTTCGTTTCAATCCTGTGGGATTTTCTTGGGAGAGACGTTAATAGTCATGCTTACATGTTTTATTTATCTTTTATGTTATTCGAGTTATTTGTATTCAAATTTTCTACTTTGAAAAATTGCAAAGTTTTGAATCCATTTTTAATATATATCAATACATGTTGTCCTCATCTTGTTCAAGTTTTTCATTGAATTAAAAAACATAATTATTTTCCAAATATAGAGAGATTTAGGACAATAAAATCAATTTTATATTGGAATGTTCATATATGGTTTTATGTTTTTTTGCTCAAATCATGTCTGGATTTATTTCCATCTAAAATGAAATTTTCCTCATGAACATTTTTGACGTTTATATATTTCTAAAAGTCTTCTTTACATAAAATATTTTAATTTAAATTTTGTATTCAAATCCCATTTTAGGGCTAAGCCCTAATACACTCGAATTCAACTCATTCCATTTATCAAAATTAATTTTTTAATATGTTCTGAATGCCCTAATGCCTGAATGATAAAGTTTTGGAAACCGAAATGTGTGTAAAATCATTTGCTAACGGCTTTTTCGCATGGGCCCTATAGACAAAAATCTAGAATATTTCATTTTGGGATTCTTCTTTATATTTTCAGTATTTTAAGAAAAGCTTTACCTTGTCAATGAGGAGGTAGTTCATGATGTTGAAATACGGTATTTGTAGAAAATATTAGATATCTATACATTTTCAATTTTAGGGCTGCGGAAAGCATTTTACATATAAAAAAATTAATTTACAATTTACTCAGCGACAGAAAACAATCGATTATTTCAAGTTTCATAAACATTATTTAGTATCCAAGCGTTTTTTTGATTCGAAAATATATTTCGAGAATTACTTCTTTACAGTTTACAAGCAGACAAAGCTATATGAAGAAGCCCGTCGAAAATTTTTATGAATTTATGACTTTGGAGCCAGTTTCTTCTTAAAGGGTCATAAAAAGCATATTTTGTTTTAAAATGAATGTGGACTGAAATAAGAACAAACGAAAAATAATTGAATTGTGTTTAGACAATTATTAAATCTAAATCCCATGTAAGTGTGAAACTTTAAAATATTTTGTTCATTTCAATAGCCAAAATTTAATTTATTTTTATCACTTTACAAGAGTTTCGCTTACCGTTCGCTAATAGAGGAGTACATTTGATCATTTGCGAGGTTAGAATTGTTAACCGTATCTGTTCATGTCCGGTCCAATATTTCAGGTAGCTTCTATACAAAAGTCCTCCCTCTATTGGGTTTTGAGGTGATAAAACCTCCTTAAGTAGTGCGATTTGAACAAACTTTAGCAAAATTAATTCCTATAATATTCTAAAACGATGTGCCAAATTAATTGAGCAACGGACCATTATTTTCATAGGTGCCATACAATCCCCTGCCAGACATCACTTTGCATATCACAAAAACGTTGGTATTTGTATAAATTACGCAGAACAGAACGGTCGCCATATGCAGGACATGGCCACAAGTTCTTCTTTTATAATATTTTGACACAAAATGGTTTTATAAGTGAATAAATGTTGCCACCGTTTTTTAGATCCCAGAAAAAATATAATTTTCTTTAAAGTTCAACTTCAATTGAATATAACTTTTTAACAGATGTATATATTTATACAGGTGTCGAACCAATAATTTTTAATTTTTTTAAGAAATCTGGTAGATATTTAAAAAAATGACCTACACTAAGTTATTTATCTTAACAAATAGAAATAAACAGTTATAAAAATGTGTCTAAATTTTATTTCGACATTAATGCAACCGATAACACAAACGTGTTGGCATATTTTTTTTAGACATTTGAAAGGACATTATATTCATTTAAAAGAACTTCCTTTCATTTAATTCATAAATGTGATTTTTAGTGAATTCATAAAAATCGACTTATCTGTAGTAATCAGCTTTTAAGAATCACTGACAACGCCCCTGGTCATATAGGAGTATGTGTTCCTTCAAATCAACTCAAAAACACCTCAACTCTGACTTTGTGATTTCATTAAGACATTTTTAACTATTCAAAAGATACAACGTTATTTCCTAAAAAATAAATTTTAATACACTGGGCTTCGACCAGTTTTGTATCGATATTCTTCATATGGACTTGGGTTAATAAGATCTTTTTTTGCGTCAAATATAGGTAAAATATCTTTACATCTATTGCTTTAAAATATACTCCAAAAGGGTATTGTGAGCTACTTGAAATATTGGATTAAACATGACCAATTTCAATATGCATAGTTCTTAGTCCAAATAATTTCATTAAAAAATTTCTGTGTAGCAAGTGTTCACAAACTCAATTTTCATGTGATTTTATGTATTTTAAGGACAAGATTGACCATGTACTCCCACCATTCGATTTAATCTATAGTTTTCAATATCACATATATTCGTTATTTTACTACACATTTCTGATACCACTATCAGCTCCTATGGTTGTCTCCACCTGCTTACAAATTGTTCTTAATATTTTGTTGTTATTAATACTGTCATATGACTACATCCTTTAATAGTGCCATTGTTAAATGTTAATACTTATAAATATTCGCATGGAATGTTTCTTTTTCATGGTCTACTTGTGTTGTATACATGTGACATATAAATACTATTACACCAACAATTTATGGTTCCATTCATTCAGATGGTCACATGGAATATTTTCATACATTTTTCTTATAGTTATTTATACTTTTATCTGTATGTGTATAAATATCCTTATTTTTCATTTTACATTCCACCTTCATCTACATTTTACACATGTCACAACAATTTTAGAATTTCATAGTTTTATTTAGAGTCATCGAAGCGCTATAACAACATAAAACGCTATTAAATTTAAGTAAATTATGAAATTTAATTATAATTTAAATAGAGTAATTTTTATGTAAATACAATTATGATTTCTTATGTACGTGTATTTAAAATACAGACATACATGTATATGTATGTACAGATATTTTTTTTGTTTTGCAAAAATTTTCAATTTATCATGTGATAAATTTAATATTTGGTAGAACACGTACACAATCATCTGCATATGTGTACATATGTGTATGTATACATATGTGAACTTGCTTTGAAGGCGAATTTGCATACATATGCATGAATATGCTGTGTGGCAAATAATATTTATAAAAATTCATGTAAAACAAAGTTTTCATGTTGACACTTTACGGTGCCCGCTTGTGATATGATCCTGTGATATGGAGTTTTTAGAATCAAAATTTCTGTTGATATATCGATATCGAACTGAAGAAGAAAAATATTTTCCACTTTTTATATGGAAGAGAAAATTTTCAAAATTTAGTTGCAAAATGGTCACCCCATCATACAGTATGCGCAACAAATGACTGGTTACGGTTTAAAGGCAAAGTTTTTCTCAGCTCAAATTGTTGAATGTATGAAGTTACAATTGCTTAAGCTTTCAATGGATAATAAATGTATAAATTTATTGGAAATTGAAAAGATGTAAAATTATTTAAATATCATTATTGTTATCGTTATATTATTTATTACTACACAAAAATTAAGGAGTGAAATCGAAAAATTTATTAACACTCGTTTTCTATTCTAATCAAGTTACCTTTGTAAAACAAGTTAAAAAATAAAGACATTGGTAGTCTGAATTAACCAGAAAAAGTGAGTATTAAAAGTATTTAATATTTTTAACAAAACCAACTTGGTCTTTCAAAAGGTTGGCTAAAGTTGGTCTGTAGTCAATCTGTATCCATGTTATTAAATTAAACTATAGTGCCAGAACTGATCGGTTGAAAGAAAATCTGGTTCAGAAAAAAAAATAGAAATCATCAGGAGCCCCCAATAGATACAGTAGGAAAGCAGCCCGGTTATTTGGAATGAAAAGTTAAAGCTAATGCATACAAGGCTCAAAAAAGTTATTGACAGAAACGCTGCTAAAAATAGTTTTCTGCATAAAAATTCTCCCTGCATAATGGATAACGAATCTCGCCATGTATGGGGGTCCAAATGCAGTCAAAATTTTCCAAAAGTTCTTATTATAATGAGTATTTCTATTAGTACCAATATTTACATCAAGAAATGTTTATAAAAAAGGCTGTTTCCATTCATAAGACTTAATGATATGTCCACTTATTTTTGGCCAGACTCCTGTTATTTTTGAGTTTAAGTCATAATTCTAGGACGACATTTGTCATCCCAGAATTATGACTAGTGTACTTAACACAAAAAATTATCTTTACTTAAACTAACAGACGATAATGTCCGATTGATTGTATGAAATTTAACATATTGATGAGAGTAGCTCCAAAATGAGGTACTAGGGACATTCTGTTTATGTCAGATTTGTGTTTCACGTTTAATTTCAAAATAATTTCAAACTTTTTGTAACATTCTGGAACATGGTTACATGTATTATTTATCTCTTGTAATTTTGAATTTTCAATTTTTAAAATTTCGCAAAATCTTGAGTAAATTTTTTAATAAAAATCAAATCTTGTTTAAATTCCTTCATTTAGTTTAAAAACAAAATTGTTAAAGGAGTGAGATCGAAAAAATCTTAATATACATTTTTGTTGAAAAAACGAAACCACAAAACATAACATTTTATTTTTTATATGATTGGAGTTATTATAACAATTGACAAAAGAAAAAAATATTTTAATAGCTTTAATTACAATTGATGAACATTTAAACATTTTTTTCGTTAACGTTTTTATATTGTATTAAGGTTTTATGTTGCTTTCTGTCATTTTGTTCGAACAGAAAGTCCATTTTCGTTTAAAAAATCTATCACAATATCTTCCACTGGTTTTACTTATAATTTGAAGGATTTATATCTCTTGGTGCAAATTCTACATTATTGTTCTTGTGCCAGTCAAGGGCTTTTTTACCATAGTTAGAGGATGTTAAGTCAGGCTAAAAATAAGTGGACACAATACGAAGTCCTTTGAAAGCAAACTTTTTTGTAAACATACTTTGATTTTAATTCAAATATTTATAGCAACCAAACAAATGATTGGCTACTTTTGCCGCAACTGCATATTGTTTGCCAAACCAAGAATATTTTTGGAAATGTTAACTTATGGAACCGCTCCTGTATAATTTGGTTTTTCGGAATTTTACTTGATAGTTTAAGGCATAAATATGATACTAATATTTGTAAATGATTTATTAATTTTTTAAACGTTTTGCTGAGGTTTTTACTTAAGAAGGCCAAGCCACATAAATTTCGAATATCGACTTCTATTTACATTTATCCTTTTTAACTAAATTAATATCAAGATATATTAAAATAATATTCGTAGTTGGTTGGTTGTAGGAGAGCTATGAGTTATAGTGAAATATTACTTAAGAATGTCAAAAAACATATTTATGTCGCTAAAACCGTTTTATATTAAGGAATATTATAGACTAAAACCCCATTCTGGGGTGACATTTGTACATGAAATAATAGACCAATCATTATCAATTTCAATAGGCATCGTCCTTGGGCCAGAACAATATTATGTGCTAAATTTAATTAGGGTATTTTCAATACTGCGACCTGTAATTGGAAAAAAAATCTTTACATGGCCAGTTAGCCGGACGGGCGGACATGGTCAAATTAATTCAAGATGTGATTCTGAGTATATATAGATATCTTCGTAAAACTGAATACATATTTTTGTCCTAGAAATAAATTGAACGTGTGCTTGTTATTTCAACCAATACTGAATTAAGCCAGTTGGGTATCTTAATTCAGTACACCATTTTCTATGATATATCTGGTTACTATGATATATCTGGTTACCATCTGCAATATATATTGAGTCCATGTTGAATGTACTATTTTGGTTTGATCGCCCTTTTTCCAATAAGGCTCTAGCAAAACTGAAAATATTGCCCGGAAGTTTATAACTAAATAAAAATATGTTTTTAATCATCATAAATATCTAGAAGGAACCGTATGAGGGCGTATGATTAATATCAATAAATTATATTAATTAGTTGTAAATCATTTTCAATTTTGTGATGGTCGTATTAAAAAAAGCGGTATTAAATTATTGTTGATCTAAATATAATTTTACGTGTTGAGCGGTTTCGAGCGACTTTGTGGAATACATGGACTGTTCAGAAGGATATCGGTTGGAAATTAATAAAATTGTTTTTACAATTTACTGCAATTACAAAAAAATCCATTTTAATCTTCTTAGTAAATTCCACATTTAAATTGATCTAATTTGCTGTTATTTCTTAAAAAAAAATTCTTTAATTTATCTTTACTTCTAACAAAGTGATTCGATATAATCGAATTAATTTCAATTAGTTAAAAGCCAGAAGAGATGAACTAAAAAATTTCCACACTTGAACACCTTCGAAAATTACAAAAAATAATGTTCACTTCATTTGTGTATTGAACACATAAATTGCTATTTTAGATTTAATTCTGAGTTTTCTCATTTACGCATTTATTGAACAGAATACACACATACACATACACATACGATGTATCTTCTAGAAGATAATAAATCATAGTAACTATATATTGAGACCTTGTGGTTTAGAAGTGGGTAAGGATGTTAATGTCTTGTGTTGTAATTAAGATATTAAATACATGTGTATAAGGAATGAAGAAATATTTTATGTATCTGAAAGATATTTATCACTGTAAAAAAGAGAATGGTGTTATCGTCTGAATGGAATCTTAAATACTCTTTTTTAGTTGAAATATTCGTATGTACAGCAACTTCAGAGCCCTTTGATCAACAGGCCTTTTTAAAGAATAAAGTTAAAGATTTCATTCTATTGATGTAATTTATTAAAAAAAAATACAAGTTATTTTTTGTTTTTTATTAAGTGCAACTACAGATGACGCCGACTCAGCCACTTTCAGAGTCGCTCCACAATCCATACACAGAAGAGCAGAAAAGGTGTCCCAGCCAAAACTAAGACCATACTCATGAAAATTTTGTTACATCTAAGTTAAGTCAATTTGATTGTTTGTGCCTCAGCCATATCTACTACCAAGAAGAAGGCTTAAATTATGAAGCATTTCAACTAAAATTAAGAATGGACTTGGTTCGCATTTAGCTGGTAGATTTTTTTGGATAAAAGAATGCTTGAGAATCAAATATTGTAAGATTTATAAAATATATCAAAACTTCTTTAAAAAGATCTAGGCGAGTCCCAGACGAGACTTAGATTTGAGCGAGACGAGTTGCTTCATATTGAATAATTCGTAGATAACAGCCATTAAAAAAGAACCACATAGAACATAATCAAGGAGACTATAGCGATTTCAAATAACATATTTGCGGGACTTCTCTTTCAATCACATCAATTGAGACTGACATTTCAGCAACTATGTTAGTAGCAAAAGTAGTAGTATTTGGGTAAACTAATATACATGAATGTTATCTTAAATAATAATAATATAGGAAATTACCTATTCAGAAACCTAAGAAAGGGAAAGGGAACTCTTAAACTGAAAGTAATCCAATTATACACAATATGATGAGGAAAGAATTGATATATAGAGTATACAAATCGATTTTTTAAAAATATATTATAAAATTTTGATTTAGAGCTAATATAGAACCTGATATGTATGTCACAGTCGAATAGCATGCAAAGCTGGTCACCTCGGGTATATCGATTTTAAAAAATATTTTTAATGTTAGAACTGTTTTATTTTTCCATTGTTACAAGTCAGAATATATTTATAACCCACTTATAATATTGTCCTTTTTAAAGCCTTCAACGTGTGTAACACCAAGCTGGAATTATCTCAGACCCTATAAAGTATATATATTCAAGCATCAAATAAAAAGCTGAGACAATAAAGCTATGTTCGTCTGTCTATCTGAGTGCTGGAAATTTTCTCACGCATGGGATAATATTTCAAATTCAATGAAATTTGACTGTAGTATTTATTATTGTCTTAAGCAGTTTCCTATTTATAACTAGCTATATCGGCTCATTGCAAAAATAGTTATAGACCCATATCTGAACAAAAACAAAATTCGGAAAATTAAGTTTTCTACATTTTTTAACAAAAGGTAACTGGATTTAAATGAAAATTTAACTTTAACATGAGGTCGCAAGTTTTCTATCATCGCACAAAAGTTTTAGCCTGAAATATGCAAAATTTTGAAACATCCCAAAATTTTTGCATCATTTAGGTCGCAATTTTTTTGATAATTTTCTTAACTTAGCTTTATATATCTTTTGATACAAAATTAGTTTTCCTAGCTCTCATGTAAGACCCCTTCCGGAATATAATAAATTTTGTAATTAAATATATGTTATTAATTTGATATATGTATCAATGTGTATATGTATCGATTATTTTTCTTACTATTTTAGATATGTGTTACTTTTTCCGGAGAATATTTTGTTATAGCTGACATTTAAGTCTCGTTCCCAAAATACTTTAAACTTATCAGACTTTTAAATTTGAAATAATTCTATTGAAGTTCGACACAGTTACTGCTCTAACTATCTTAAATATATGTTTTACATACATGGGTTCATATTTGCTATATTTCCCGTTTAAAGCTTCTTCCATAAAATGATTTTTAATTTGAACCATATTTTTTTAACTGTCTTTAATATATGTGTGCAGTTTGGAGCTTATTGGACCATATTTGGTTATTAAGTAAAATATAAGATTTCGATATCTTATATGAGTTCTTAGCATTTATTTATAGGACAAAGGAATATCATTGTAACTGTTCTTTTTGACTTAACTTTGCTGGTAGTCACTCTGGTAGAACTCTGAAATAAGCTTTAATTTAGATTAATGTATTAAAAATTAGTTTGATTCATTCTTTATTTAAAAAAACGAAACAGTTCTTTTCAAGCGGAATAATACAAAATAAATACATTTTCAAGCAGGGAGATTTTCCTAAAATTCTACAATTGTTATATAAAAATAAATCATCTGGCAACCTTACTATAGTATAACCACAAAAACCAACTAGACTACATTTCCTTTAGCCGTCATTGAACCAACAATGTACGTTTCCGTTAAAGAGTTCTACAGATGCATTTCTTTCCAACTACTTAATGAATAAATACTGCTATTTTTCCAATACATACATATGTATAGAAATGTACATACATGTTTCTATTAAAGTACATGTGTATGTGTAAATATCTATTTGATTGTATGAAAAGTGTTTTTCAGTTAGTTTTATGTCCGCAACAAAATTCAATAAAATTTGGAAATGAAAATGGAATTGAAATCATGAAAAGAACCAAATAAGAAGTAAAGAGTGAGAGAGAGAGAGAGAAAAGAACAAAATTTAAGTAAAAAACATAGAATTCAATTTTAACCACAATTCTTTGCAACTGTTGAATTTTGTTTAACAATGGCAATTATTTTGTAGTTCTTTAATTTCATTCGTTTGCCAGTGGTTATAGTATCTTTATTAAGATGAATACTTTTTCACTTTTTATACCCTACACCACTTTAGGTGGTTGGGGTATAATGCGTTTGTACTGTTGTTTGTAACATACAGAAAAAGTGGTGTTACTCCCACCTCTAAGTATAACGTTTGACTCAGAACCATTTTCTGAGTCAAGTTTTGAACTCTCTATAGGTCGCAGTTTTTGAGATATCTCGATAAAATTTGGTACATAATATTATTTAGGTTTAAGGACAAAGTCAATTGAAATTGACCATGTTTGGTCTAAGATTTCAGGTATCTTCCATACAGACGTTCGTCATGGAATCGGGTTTTAAGATCATTAAAGTCCTAAATAAATTAAGCACCCGTAAACCTTTTAATGTTCTCAACTGATGTTCCAAATTTTGCGAGGCTCGGTCCATTACTTCTCATAAATTCCGTACAAACCCGCTTCCAAATATTCCTTTTAAGGGTATAAATCTCACATCAACGTTGGAATTTAAATAATAACAGGTCAAATAAAAATAAATATAAGTCAACATCTATGTGCGAAGATCGGTCCCCAATTTCTTCTAGCTCTCATATAATCCTTCAGTAAAATTCTTTTTAAAACGCAATTATATCACATAAGTGTCGCAATAATAACAGCACAGTTAAGAATAAATCATAAAATTAATTATACGAGGTCCGTTTATTAATTTTTCGTAAGTACTATTTATAATCTGCTATTTATAGTCGGTGGACTATTTCTATGTCCTTTTCAAACCTTACAACACATTAGGTTGTTTTGGGGTTTATACTCATATATGTAACATACAGAGAAAATGGTGTAACACCCACTTAAAAGTATACCGTTAGGCTCAGAATCACTTTTAGAGTCAATTTAACTATGTCCGCCTATCTGTCAGTTAGGCTGGCTGTCCACGCAAATGTTGTGAACACTCCACAGCTCCCAATTTTTGAGTAATCTGAATTAAATTTGATACATATTATTTCTATGGCTCAAGGTCGAAGTTTATTGAAATTGATCATATTTGGACCTATATCATTCAATTTCATGTATATGTTCTACCGGAATAGGGTTTTAAAACCTTAAAAGTCCTAAACATAAATCGATTGAAACGAAATTCTACAAAAATAAGATTTACAGTATACGAATCGAAGTGCCAAATAATGCGAATATTGGTTCATTATTTCTTATAGGTCCCATATAAGCCCTCTTCCAAATATTACCTAATATATATAATATAATATAATATAATATAATATAATATAATATAATATAATATAATATAATATAATATAATATAATATAATATAATATAATATAATATAATATAATATAATATAATATAATATAATATAATATAATATATATAATATAATATAATATAATATAATATAATATAATATAATATAATATAATATAATATAATATAATATAATATAATATAATATAATATAATATAATATAATATAATATAATATAATATAATATAATATAATATAATATAATATAATATAATATAATATAATATAATATAATATAATATAATATAATATAATATAATATAATATAATATAATATAATATAATATAATATATATAATATAATATAATATAATATAATATAATATAATATAATATAATATAATATAATATAATATAATATAATATAATATAATATAATATAATATAATATAATATAATATAATATAATATAATATAATATAATATAATATAATATAATATAATATAATATAATATAATATAATATAATATAATATAATATAATATAATATAATATAATATAATATAATATAATATAATATAATATAATATAATATAATATAATATAATATAATATAATATAATATAATATAATATAATATAATATAATATAATATAATATAATAATATAATATTAAATATTGTATGAGGTCGGGCCATCATTTCTGCTAGCTCTGATATAATCCCTCAGAAAAAATTATTTTACAATCACATAAATTTGACATTAATTTTAGTATCATATAAATCATAAATCAGAAAATGAACTTATACGAGGGTCATTCATTAAGTCTTCCTAGCTGTCATTGACAACCAACAATGTGGAATAGGGCATTGCATAGTGGGGCTTGACCAACATAAACATTTTAAGTTGTTATTTTTTTTGCAAAAGTACTTCATGGTCGAATGTTCCTTTTTCATTTGTGTGATCAAGATTAAATTCTTTTCTTTTCTACTTGGTCTTCTAAATGTTGCTATAATTTAAAGTTTTAATACTTTAATGATTTTAATTACATAAGTACTTTTGTAATTATTGACCTTTTCTATGTACATTCTATTCGAATTGTCTCTATAACAATATAAAATTGTGTTGGTGTACTTTTTAATCATCTTAAGTTTTTCTAGTTAATTCTTTAATGAGTAAAGTAATTTACCCGTTGTACTTCATCAGCTAATTAAGGTACCCGTATTTAAATGATGCAAATTAAAAATAAAATCTAAATTATTTCCTGTACTTTATATAATTCCTTTTTTTTACCCTTTACGCATTTTGTATCCTGCTGGTCATTAGAAATATATAAAATTTATTTCTTGGTCATAATGAGAATATGCTTGTAATTGTGTGCCAAAGTTAAAGTTTATAAATGGTTTTTTTGCTTCAAAGGAATCAATTTTAATTATATAAGGAAAATAAAAAAGGGTAAAAATCTGTTAATAAACAACTGTGGATTCACAAGGAAGAGAAGGATGAATTAGGGTGGAAATATATACTTCAATTACCAGGATATGAAGAAGCTATTCATGAATTATTGGAATTTATTGAGGAATAATACTCAAGGTATATACTACTTGTACAAGGAATACACACAATATATTGATTTAAATTTTAATTTGGCTCTTTAAGGTTCATAATATTATCCGCTGTTGTTGTAATAACGGTAAAGTTTCTAAACTTTATAACTGGGCACTTTATACGTTGAATCTCAAATAGATAAACAAATCTGTTCATGACGATTTCTGGACGATAACTTTACAATCTCCAATAATCAAAGTAATGCAACATACCATTGCAGTATCTGTTCTTCTAGATTGTTCCGTTGGATGTTCTTTTTAGTAGAGGAGGATATGTAAACTTCATGAATGATTGTTTTGAGAACCCAAAAAGTATAAGAAGTGAGATCGAAAAATTATAAATAAATTTTGTTTTTTGATCAAAATACCTTCATACCTTCGCACCGGGAGAACTTATCTTCTCATAATAAAGCTGGTTTAAGTAGAAAAAGTGGTTTTAACACAAAAATAGGAAGTATTTTCAAGAGAGCTCCCAACACATCCGGTAGGAAAACATTTCGGTAAGCTAAAAAGTCCGGTTAGGATTCAAAATAAATTAGACTCAAATAGTTTCTCACGGCAACGCTTGGAGGCCAAAACAGCGCAAAAAAGCCAATCATTTTTTAAAACGTGTCTATAAATCAAGGAATATTTACCAAAAACGCGACTTTTTTAAAAGACTTCATAATGAAACTTTTTAATTGACTTGGCATCCTGTCACTGTGCTTTAGAAGCCCTTTATTAGTACAAGAACAATAATGGGGTATTTGTACCAAGAGATGTTAATCCTGCAAACTGCCCAGAACTTAGGCCAGTGGAAAGATATTGGGCTCTTGTTAAAAGAGAATTGAAAAGCTCAAAAAAGGTTTACAAATTGTGGTAGATTTTAAATGGATATTCGAGAAAAGTGAAAAGAAGCCCTATAAAAATGTTAATGAAAGGATCAAAACTCTTAAATACATATTTTTTTGTGAAATAAATAAAACGTTAAGTTTAGCAGTTTCGTTTATCCATTAATCGCTTATACTAAAAATCAAAAAAAAAAAAATATGGCTTTCACAAAATCATCATTTTATACGGAATGCTGCAGTTGTTTTTGTATTCGCCTATGTAAGATTGTGTTGTTTTAGATCTTAGCATATCGAACGTCTCCAGGAGTTCCTTGATTTCTTGTACCTTAAGGATTTCACTCAAGCACAATTCTGGATACTTTTCGATTGTTTCCTTATGGCCGACTCATCGCTATTTTCTTCATTTTATTTTTATTCTAGTTGATAATTTTCCAAAGATATATTTTTGTGTGTTATTTGGCTATAATATTCCGCAGGTACTTTTTAATGCAAAATTGTAGTTTCTGGTTCTATACTTACCAGGTTACAATTCCGCGCAACAGAGTTAATTTTATACATGGATATTGGGTATCTCTGCGAGAATAGACAGATATCATTTGTATAATTAAAATCTTATAGTTGACGTGAAGACTCCCTGTAAATCCTCTTCTCTTTGAACCGGATTTGTTCCTTATATCATGATATATATTACTTATATCATTGTTTTACTCCAGCATATGTTTGAAATAGTTGGTTTACATTACCATTGGTTAATGGTGTTATTACAATCCATCAGGTGGCCACTTTTGGTAATTTAGCGAAAATGTCTTTCCTCTAAGTTCAAAGTACCTCCCCTTCCTCTTAGATAGAAATGATATGGGCCCTTAGAATTTAGCTTTTTAGCAGTTAATTTTCTACTGGTGTTCCATGGTTACCTGTAGCTTTGTTATTTCTTAACGTCTTAATTATCTATTTTATTTCACTTATACTAGGAGAACTGCATGATATTCGAAACATGTTTATCTTACGAAAACAGGATTAATGTATTTTAATTACCTGATTATCTAAAAAAAAACTGATTAAGTGAAAATAGATAATATATATAATATGGATTATGAGAACACTTCAATGATCGGGCAATATATCTAAAACACAAAAATAAATTGTTATGCAACAAATGCTTCTATGTTTGAACAATTAACAGATTTTTATAAGCAGATTAGTGGTAATAACAATTACATAACCAATAATTATGTTCTTTTTTAGCAACAATATTGTAATGTGTTGATCATTGAATATCGCTGGATTTGACGTTCAAAAATCTAATTTAATATGTATCACTGTGCTTATTGTGTGCGTACTCCGGGGTTTTATCCAGGTTGCTTCAGTTTCTGGTTTTACAATATGGAAGACTAATACCTATTCCCATGATTTGAACCATTTAAAGTTTCGCTAGACAACTAGTGAAATTCAAAGGTTTGTGAGTATTTCTCAAGGTTCTTTTTAATACTGGCGATGCAATTTGCATCACCAATACATAATCTCGTGGCTTGGAGGTGAAAAATAGTTGGAGTATTTCATGACGCAATTCATTTCTGTAGGTATGATAAGGATTATTATTTCGATTTGTTAGAAATATTTAGTAACATTTCTGTAGAGCTAGTAAGCTTTTCAAAAATTGGATCTTATAGACTAATACCTATGAGTTCTTATCATTAATTCCTCCGATTATTGTTTCCATTTTTGTTTTCTATCCAGTTTGAAAAATCGATTTCCTTGTCATAAAAGTGGAGATTGTAATATTGTGAAATCTTTGTCTTTATTTTACAATCAGATTTTAATGTCGTGCAAGGATTTTTGGATTTCCTTATTTTACTAGCGATTATTTGGACTACGAAACGACTGTTCAATCAGTATTTGAAAAAATATAAATAGATATCATTCAATATTAATAGCAGACTTATTATAAAGTAAAAGGCCAAATTTAAAAAAAATATGTATTGAAAGTTTAATTGAGGTCATTTTAAATGGTAAATTTTTTTATAAAAAATATTTTTTCAATTTCTTGTAACACATATTTTTAAATTTAGAAGCTTTTAATACAGTATCGTATTATAATTATCTTAATCGATAACAAATGTTATTGTTTTTTATTTTTTTCTATTTAAATATAACAGTTTCTCATTTAAAATCAGATGACCAACTTATTTCTCATTTAAACTTGCAGAGTGTCTTTGAAGTTTTATTCTTATACATTTATCAAAAATAATGACACTAACACTTGCTTTACCAACTTTGTAAAAAAATATGTGTAAATAAGATTTTGGTGCTCTATTTAGGAACTGGTTAGATGGCGCAATCTGATTTTGTTACTAATAAGGAAACTAATGGTATTATCGAACCTATGTTTATATATGGCTAATCGGTTTTATATTTTCGTATTTGTTCTATAGGACGTTTTGGTTGATTCCTTATATGCATCACTCATCTTATTCTCGTCTTTTTTCAGAAGTTTTGTTTCCATTCATTCATTCATACAATTTCTGAAGGCTCCTCAATGCGAACCAAATGTGGTTGATTATTAATTCTGAATAACAAATTCATTTATCCGTAAGTAAGACTCGAATTCATATATATGCTATTCAGGCGTTCTGCTCTTTAACAGTTGATTAAGATTGCCCTGCAAAAGTATTAAATGTCATCGTAAAATCTCTCAGCTTCCAAATACAAGAAGGAGGAACTGTGATAACTATGTTTTATATCATTATGGCTAAGGTTTTAATTTTCTTATTGTCTTATGGACTTTGTTGCTTATTTCTCTCAATTATTTCTCGTCTTTTTCGAGTTTTTTTTATCATTTCACAATTCTGAAGCTCCATGAACCAAGTGTCTGTCTGTTCTAATAAGTGCGCTTTTAATGAAATTTTGCTGATTCAGCATAGGAAACAACATCAAAATGTTAATACAACGGTTTTGATCAAGAATTACTTGGTTACCTCAATAGTTACATAAATGTATCTACTTGACCTCATGCAAATAATGGTCTTCAGGTCAAATTGTAATAATAATCAGGAGATTAATATCACTGAATAAATGACTGATTAAATTCCAAGTACATATGTAATACAATGTAGCTGTTAGAAGGATCCATGTAAAATCTACCACTACTTCAAGATTGTGCTAATTATACACTTCTTTGACGCTATTGGATATCTCCATATTAAGGGATGAAAGTAAGTCATCATATTATATCATTTGAATTTCGTGATTTTATAGAGTTAATTATAAATTTAAAACTGCTGGGTAGAGTATGTGTTGCACTGTGTCAGTGGTAGGTAAGATGGCACTAGATGCTAAAAACACAAATGGTAATAAAGGTAACAACGCAGCATAATAACTGTTGTATATCATTCGTAACAAACATTCAACCAAACAACGAACCAACGAATGAACCAATGTTGCACGTAAGTGCTATAGTGCTAGTCCTGGTGATGATGATGTTGTTTTTCTTATACAATATTGCCACGCTTATATTGTTCCACACCTTCATATAAACTCGTAACAACAGCTGCCATTATCAAAGTGTTGAAGTGTTTATAAGTACATTTCTGTACGATACATAAATTGCAAAGTTTTCCATGAACATTGGCATAAGCATGAGCCCGGGCACGGTTACAAAGTACATTGTATTTGAATGATAGTTTTAAGTGTACAATTTTCTCATACTGACACACATTTCGCACACATATAAATAAATACTTAAATTTTAAGCTGGCGTACACAAGTGTTAGTGTAAATTATAATTTTGTTTTTATGAACACTGTAATGATGGGAAGATTTTCACACAATCAGAGTTTATTGTAATTTTTTTGCAAAAGTGTTTTTCCTTTTTCTTTGGCCAATTTGAGGTCTTTGTTATATAAATGGAACATCAGTTCGTGTTGTAATTTCGAAAAGTTAACAAATTATTAGTCTTTTTGGGATCAAAGAATAAAATTGATGCAATAGAGTTCATTAACAATCTGTGTTCAATAATAAACAATTTTTAAATATGCTTATGATCAACTTGCTTATAGCAAATATCTTCACTGATCAAAAAAAAGATAGTAAATATAACGAAAATTAGTGTAGAATTGAAGAAAAGTTGGTTAGATATCAGCCAACGAAACCTTTATTCGTTATAACGAAAAATTTCATCAATTTTTCGTAAATTCTTTAAATTGAAGAAAAAATCGTCAATATGAATATTTGAATTCGCAAATAAAAATGAGGTTAATTTGAATAAATATTATTCAATTTGAATAATACATTATTCAAATTGAGAAAAATAAATTCTTTATTTTGATGAATATTATTCAATTTAAATACGATACTTTATATTACGAAATTTTAGTTGAATTTAAAAAAGAATTACGTTAAATTGTTGTAATAAATTAATACATATATATATTGATTATAGATTATCTTAAGAACTGTAACAGTGAGAATTTTCGAATTTGCTACCAATGAATTCCTCAAGGAACTGTTTCACTGGCAAAATGTAAAATAAATATGATCAGGGGGAAGTAGTCCCCATACAAACTGACTAAAAGCTAGTTTTAGTTAAAAGATAAATAAAGTGCAATGCCAAATAACGGTGGCAAGCCGACTGGCTTGTATTTCTGATGAAAAATTACTTACATATTTGTTGATCAGTTGAACCATTTCCATTTTAAATAACATTTGCATTTGGGTCGTAGTACTATAGAAGCCCATCCGTCAATAATAGAAGCAAACATTATTATACCCTCCACCAAGACAAACAAATGTTATATTAAATTTGTCATGTCATATGAAACGTCAATAAGAAATCATAACTTCAGACGTCTTTATGATGTAATACACAATTAAACAGTCTAGTGCATTAGGCTTAAAGAATAAACATTATAAATATCATATTTAAGGAACCAGGCAATACGTTAGGGATTTGTACGCAGAGAATAGCTATCTGATTATACCGGGATTAAAGAAGTGGTTGTGGAAACATACCAATGATTTCACTATACTTGTCTCATGAGGAGAACACACTTATTGATTCCACACAATATAGATGAAGAATTCTGTTAAGAAAAAATTATTGGACAGGTTTTAACGAAAATTCTTCTGAACAATCATACCCATGTACCACTACTCAGATTATACTTCATAGACTTTGAGAAGCTGTACTTATAAATCATTTCAATTTAAATATTATTAATGGACAGTTATTAAGTAGGAAAATCGTTTTGGTTGATGTAGTTATGTTTCAATATCTTAGTTAATTTGCCAATTAAGACAACTGATCTTAAGATGTTTTTTGGTGGTATTACGAAACACTCGACCTATTGTCGACAATTACCAAAAACTTTGGTTTACTATTTCGGACACAGCGGTTGCCTTTGTTAATGCAGCAACTTGGATTGATTATTTGAACATAGCGAGTTTACTCGTCTTTTTGCATTCAGTGGCTTCGACTGATTGTTTTTCCTTCTAAATATTTGTCTGTTCTTCTTTGATTGAATATTTTTGTAAATAAATTTCCTTTGACTGTTGGAAACAGCGATTTCGAACGCTTTTGGCTAAATGTTTTAACACAGCGACTTCGGCTAACCATTTTAACATAACAACTTCGGATGACTGTTTGCATATACCATTCCCGGCTAACTGTTTCATTATTTTAACCGATATCTGAGAGAACCTCAAACTCCGAAAAAAATACTTTCCTATTTTGATTTGAATTTAAACAGATTACATACAATTATTTGCACTTTAAAAAGGCACAAAGAAACATAAACAAAAATTATAAGCGAAATATGTGAAACTTTGATACACCCCAAAATTAATGACACATAAATTTTGTGGTGTCGCAAATTTAAAGATAATTTTCTGAAATTCGTATATATTTTTTTATAATTACCCAAAGAAAATATAATTTATTCGAGCTATTGTTTGATCAAAAATCACAAATATGAACCAATTTCATTGTGATTAAGAATAATTTTTTCATCTAACTGGACTTATGCCATTGGCAGTTTGAACAATAATTGTTCAAACTGTCAAACATATGTTACTAATTTGACGAATTTCGGGCCATATTCTGATATAGCTCCCATTTAATTTTACAAGAATCTTAAACTTTATGGAAATTTGGTCATTGTTTAGAATTGGCTAATTTGAATTCTAGACGACACTCAAAGAAGTCTTGTATCAATATAATCAATAAAAAACAAAGTCTAAAATTAACAAGACTTTATAAACATGGTCAAGGGAACTGTGAGCAATAGTCCTGATGGGAGATGAAAGCAAATTGAATTTCATTGGT
The DNA here is from genome assembly GCA_004302925.2 of Cochliomyia hominivorax. Lineage (NCBI taxonomy): Eukaryota > Metazoa > Arthropoda > Insecta > Diptera > Calliphoridae > Cochliomyia > Cochliomyia hominivorax. Next base: position 72,962,044 of record PYHX02000413.1, on the reverse strand, counting down.
CTCGAATATTTTAACGATGAAAGAACAGATTGCAAAAGACGTTATTAATGGCCCGATATTTGCTTGGTATTATATTTTACTACTTTCCTAATATCGGTTCAAATTTGCTATAGCTCTCATTTAATATTTTTATATTTCCGATTTTATTGAAATTTTATTGAAATTTGTTTACAATTATAGTTTTAATATTAACTTTGTCATTTCGTGTGTAAAACGAAGATAAAATCAGATACATAAAGTACATACATTCTGAGTAGATTTATTTATATCTGTCTGTTTGTCTATATATTGGAAACAACAATTATCGAATTCAATAAAGTTCGGCCACATTATTTGATATTGTCCTAAGTAGTCTCCTATTTATAACCAGCTTTATTGGTTCATCAGCAAAAAAGATATCCGGTATCTGAGACAATTTAATTTATGTTCTTTATCATTGTGCAACAACTCATAAAAGTCGGATCAATAAAAAAGTTGTAGGGAGAAATATGTATAATTTTCATACACCCCAAAATCTGTGTGTGATATGGGTCGCAATTTTTAAGATAATTAACTGATATTTGTCATATATATCTATTTTGATGCAAAAATAAACCCAAAGAAATATTAATGTGCTGGCATATTGCTTCCACATAACGCCTCTTCCTGGAATATGGTTTGTAGCTTATAAAATTTCTAAATATGAGCCAATTGTATTGAAATTTTGTACAATTAATTTTTTGATTATCCTCAATATATGTATGTTTGATATAGCTCCTATATAGTGCCCTTTTCCGGAAAACTGGTTTGAGTTTATAAAACTTGTAAACAAAGATCAATTCCAATCAATTGAAATACAACATAATTCTTTTTTACACCACCTTTAATGTTTATTATTAATATAAACGACCTCGGTCCATATTTTGCTGTAGCTGTCATGAAAGACCCCCTCCCCAAAGACAGTTTTGAGCTTAAAAAACTGTTAAATGAATAAACATTTTTCAAACTGTCTTTGATATAAAAACTAGTTTGACAATCATCTGCCATATTTGGTTATTACACCTTTATAATCCCACTTCCCGGAATAAAATATGAATCAGTTCCATCGAAATTCAGACAAGTAATTGTCTTTTAGATAGTGGTGGAGGGTATTTAAAATTTGCCGCGGTCGAATACACCATTGTTACTTGTTTTTCTTTTTTTTGGTATAACTTCATTTTCTGCTTAAAAGCTCATGTAAATACATAAATACAAAACTAAGTGCTTATTCTAACCACCAAAACGTATACTTAATATTTTAACTAGAAAATAATCATCATACGTGATGCTGTCTTCGTATACATTTAACATATATTTCTCATTTAGTCAAACTCATTTATGGTTTTTATACACTTACATACACATATGTATTTGATAAATAGAAATCACTTACAAACAAAACAAAACAATTTTTTAAACTTTTTATTAACTCTGTTTTTTTTTTTTTTGCTGTCATTATGGTTAAAGGCAGTTTTTTAAACTTTGACCTTGTCGCTTGAAAATTAAATTCTCATCACATACTTTGGCCCAAATGACAATGGAATACAATCTATTCAGATATAATGCGAATGGAGATAAAAACTGGAAGAATAAAAGATGGAAAAGAAATTACTTTATGCCTTCTGCTTTGTAGCGATTGGTAGAGTTGTCATTATTGTTGGCATTGTACTTATTTATGGTTGGCACAACAGACAAGTTTCGAAACACAAATTGATTCCTTGTACCATGACATCCATAAAATAGAAGACAAAACTGAAAAAAGTATATATGTATATGTATGTTTGTTCATAGGCCTTTTTGTTGTCTATGTTTTGTTGGAGAAAAAAAGTTGTTTTTTTTTTTTAATAATAAAAATGATGGTTGGTTTTTATTCCCCTAAAGCAGTGACAAAGGCACGCAGCAACAGCAAAAAAAATGAAATAAAATGGAAAGACACAATGATGATGAAACTGAAAAAAGATGATAAACGATTTTCGATAAGCGACTAACATAACGGTTTAACACATACATACGTTCTGGTAGTCGAAATTCAAATGTCAAACCGCACAACTGCACACATATAGACTGATGGAAATAGGGAATGAAAGAGAAAGATAGAAAAAACAAATAACAAGAACAAACATTTAAAACCAGTATCCGAATGTTAGAAATGAAATTTACAATCGTATCAATGTTTTAGAAATGGATGAAAAACAACATACACACTGATTCATATTTTATAAAGGGGCTGTTTAAAAAGTTATTATAATAATTGCATATGCTACTATAGAGAGCATAAAGACGGATTATGTAATTTGGTATCATACTATGGACGATAGGTTAGAATTGGGGTTCTAGGATAAAATATAATTTGAAAGCACTTTGAAAATTTTGTTTTTAAACTAATCGATGCGGAATTAAGAAAATCAACTATTCTGATGTCACAGTTTCCGAGTTATTGTCGCTTAAAATTTAAATTATCTAATTTTTGTAAAAAATTAATCTGTCGATGAAAAAAAAGAAGAACAGAAGTGTGGATTTCTGCTGAAAGAGAGCAGTGACATTATACAAATCTGTTCAAGAAAAGAAGACCACAATCACCTGATATTTTTGAAATCCCAAACAGAGTATTAAAAATTTCAGTGAGAAATTAACCTGAAGTATTCATAAAATCAATTTGGAATGTACAATTCCCTAGAAAATTTAAATAAGCAGAACGAGTGTTCGCTTACTGATCTACTTTTTCTGGGTATACTGAAAGCATATAATAGCTTTTTAGCCAACAGTGAAATAATCTAAGAAGAAAGATAAGTTCAACGATAGACAATATTTACAATATGTTGGGAAGGCGATGGTTAGTTTAGTCATCAAGCTGCCACACATAAGAAGGTGGTTGTAGCAAACGAAAGTGTAGATGAAGAGAAAGAAGTAAGTTGAGAAGTTTAATGAGAGGAGTATAAAAGAAATAGATAGTAAATTGATGTCTGGAGTGGAAGAAAGGAAGATAGATATGGAGTGCAGCAAGCCTGCAAAGGCAGACAATGCGCTTTAGCATAGAACAATGTCAGTAGGAATGACCTGGTAAGTAGACACGTTGGTTCATTATTATGTTTGCCCTGCGCTATAGCATAGAACACATCCTCTACAAGATGAAAGAAATTCATATCTGTGCGAAATGAAAATTTAAAACGATGTACAAAAGCTAAGACGCAGCTGCCGTAGTACATGCATGACACCTGGCTAGAATTGATTGCGAATTGTGAGACTGATAAATAAGCGAAGGACTAAACGTACAGAATATATGCTGGTAAGATACAATTCCAGGGTATATTGAAAAGAGAAAAAAGATACGAGAATGAAATCTAAAAATATCATATTGCAAAGATGACATAACTTCTCATATGGAAGTTGGACCCAAAGGTTTATCCCAGAGAAATAACTTACCACCCAATACAATGATTAATAGTAATGTAGATTGTTAAGAACTACCTGCTAGAAAAACAAACAGTCTAAATTGTTTGCTAACGGAGGATGCGGAATATGTGATGAACGAATATCGTGAGTCAGAAAATTTAAGATATGAACTGAAGATGTAGTTGCAACACCAATTGAACAGGAAAAAGTTCAAAGTTAATCGTGCTGAGAAAAGTGTGTGAAGTATTGCAATTAGGGTTATATGACCAACTACAAGACCTTGCGTCTACTAGATGGATTTTACACTACTACTGGACAATCAAGTACACATAATCTAACGTATCCAGCTCTGTAGGATTTTTGAACTCCCCATCAACGCAACTAGTGCTGGAAACAAATGGAATTATAAACTTTGTAAATTCGTAAAGCCAAGGAAGAATAATCCAAGAGCCTATAAAGTATAAAGATTCATGCTTCATATAAAAATCTGAGACAGTTTCTTTATATCCACTTGACATATTGACTGATATTCCTTGTAGTGGAAAACGGCTCGCACTATACAATTTTTGGAGAAGACATTAGGGAGGTGCAATTAAGTGAAAGTGTCTTTGTGAATTTATTCGTAAAGCCAAGGAAGAATAATCCAAGAGCCCATAAAGTATAAAGATTCATGCTTCACATAAAAATCTGAGTCAGTTTCTTTATATCCACTTGACATATTGACTGATATTCCTTGTAGTGGAAAACGGCTCGCACTATACAATTTTTGGAGAAGACATTAGGGAGGGGTGCAATTAACTGAAAGTGTCTAGTTTGTTATAGCAATGAAAGCTTTAAACTTAATTTTAAATAATCCAGTCCATTTTTATTATCTGTATAATAAAATTCTTAAATTTTCAAAAATATTTTTCAGATTGTACTCCACCATAAAACATTTAAAATGGAGATGTGCGTTTGAGTTTTGAACTTTTAGCTGATATTCTCAGCATGAACTTTTTTTCGTGATTGTTTGGGTTTGGGATTCCTTTTATACACTTTATTTTTTCAGTAGTAAAAAATAAAGAAAAATTGTAGGCTGTAAATTGTTAGTGCTCTTTTTCGTGTTTTATTTTATGCTTCTTTTTTCCAACAACAATTGAGAGAAAAATAAAAAATTTTGAATTGAACAGACATTTTTCTATGCTCCAGCGGAAATTGCTTTGGAAGCTAAAGGAAAAAAAAGTTGTTATGAAATTGATGTACAAATTTCAAACAAATATAAATATTGAAATTTATGGCCTTTTTATGTGCAATCGATGCTGTGACTCTTTTTCTTTTTGGCGCTTTTTTTTTGGTGGGTGCGTAAATAAATATGTTAAGAATATGTTTTGCATTTACTAAAGATGAATTGAAAAGTGATGCTAATCTGTGATATTAACTCTGTTATTTTGAAGTACCATATCTATTTCAGTAGAAAGGAGAAAGACGATTAATAATTCAATCAGCAACTTTAGACTTTGGATTGATAGAGGGACCAATAAAACAAGTAAGAGTTTAGATATGAAAAATTATGGAACGACCTTACGATTATCTGAGAATCGATATTGAAATCTGGCATATAAATTTTGACTGATGCAAAATTTAGCTTCGCCAAATTTAATTAATATATCGTCCTAATAAAATAATAATAATAATAATAATAATAATAATAATAATAATAATAATAATATATTCTAAATTTCATCAAGAAAAAATATGATATTATGGTTTACATTGACAACCAGACGGACGAACATCAATAAGTTGACTCTGAAAGAAATTCTGAGTCAAAAATATATTTGACATTTTTACATTTTTTTCTATGTTGTAAACACCAATGCAAATGCGTAATATTCCATCCACCTATGAAAGTGTAGGGTATAAATAGAGGTACCGCTAAAAGAGCTATTCAAATCGTAAGAAATGCCTCAGTATCAAGAATATATGTATAAAAGAGAGTTAAGTTACTGATTGAGCTAGAAACATTAAATTTGGACTGTGGATTTCTGTGCCCCAAATAGACCCACTTAAATGGGATTTTTGAAAATTCGTGGTAAGTTATGAAAACAGAGCAAAAACAGGTAAAATTCTTATATCTCTATGCAGTATGCAGTACTTTTCGTTTTTACTTTGTATAGTATTTTGGTACTTTTTTTGGATTTAACTATAATTTGGTACTTTTTGGTACTCGATGCATTTTTAACGTAGAAATGTAATTCCTGTTAAAAAATAGAAATATAAATTTGGTACTTATGAAAAAGTTAATTCGAATATTTTACGATGGAACTGCAATATAACTTCCAAACACATTGAAAGAAAAAAATTGGTTTTGAAAATGTACCAATAAGAGTGAAAAATGGTAAATTACTATGTATTTTAAATTACTGAGACAAATTTAAAAAGATCCTTAATTTGGTGCATTGAGTCATATAGTATCAGTTAACAAGTTTATTTCTGTAAGGTGGTCAAACCAAATCATAAATGGTACCATATTGAAATCATATCATGGTACTCTTTCAGAGAAAATAAATTTAAGAATTTGATTCCACTACGTGGGCATGCAGATTTGCTGAACGTTTTGAAACTGGAAGCCAATATTGTTATTTTGGTACCTTTTGATTTCTTTGTAATAATTCAGTTAAATTATCTTCTTTTCGGAATCATATAAGTATAGTATGAACTTTTTGAATTCCATGTCATAAGTAACCTCAAAGTACGAAAAAGAGTATCAAATAATCATACAGATACACAGAAATTTTGGCCATTATGTGGTACCTTTGGAAAATTCTGATGGTACTTTCAGTTTCTCCATAATAATTATTGTAAAATATGAAATTTATGATATATGAATACAGTTGGGAGAGAATCTACCAAATGGGATTTTGTGGTACCTGTTGTACAATGGCACTTTTGGTGCTATTGATAATAATGATTAGTTTATATACATGGAATTAAAGTTTCATTGTTTATGTGGTACTAATTAATAATTGTCAAATAGTTAACCTTAAATCATAAAAAATATATGTATACCCACTAATGGATATAGATAACTTGAGAGTATTATGTGGTACTTTTAGGATCATCTTAAGATACTATTTGAATTTTTCATAATTATTAAGACAAAAATACGAAATCTTATATATGGAACCAATTCGACGAAGGTAGATAATATGGAATTGAGTGATACTTTTTGGATTTTCTATTTAGGTCATTCTTTCCATAATTCAAATTTCATTATTTTATGAAATTTCTAATGGTACTTTTTGATTTTTTTCCACAATTACCTAAAATCATAAAAATATATGGGTAAAATAATTGGAGGGTAATAAGTAGTACTTTTTGGATTTTCTTAAATCACTTTATTCTTTTCCTAACTGTCAACAAAAAAAGTACTTCTTTACATTTATTTATTAAGCTAAATATCAGGTAAATTGCTAAAAATACTTTGAAGGCCTAAAGATGGTAAATATTTTAAAATTAAAAAATTTTTATGAATGTCTAATTATTTCATTAATATGGCAACCATGACAAACATTAAAATTTATTTTTTATCAAAATTTTCATAAAATTTTCATTGTTTTCATCTCGTTTGTTAAAATTTCTATTTTGCTTTTATATCAATTCCAAAATGAAATTAACCGATTTCGATATCAAAAACGCTTATTTACATCATCGTTTTCGTGTGAAATGTGCTAAAGCCATTGTCGATCATCGCCCTCCTACTTTGCATGTTGTCAATTATTGTCGTTTTACCAAAATGAAGGAAGATATATTCACCTTAAAGAGTCGTATCAAGGAAAATGCTCGCTTATTGGTGGCGCTCAATAAAGTAGTGCGCACTAAAGGTGAAATCAATACATTTCGTACAGCGAAAAATTCCTATACGCCCAACTATAGCAAATTATCACAAAAATGTCTGTTATTGGATAAATGGGATTTTGAAAATGTTAGAATTGGTAAAAAGATTATGTGTGTCAAACCGGATCTGGATACTTGGTTAAATGACAGATTCAAACGGAATATAAAGAAAAAGAAATCGACATCATTTAAATATCCATTTTCCATTTTAAAGAAATATTCTAAAATTGAAATACCCCAGAATCCCTTAAAACTTAAACAATTTCTAAGACCAAAAATTTGGTTTAATCTTGAATTGAAAAATATACGTCCTTTGGGTCAAATAATAATGGAACTTTATACAGAAGCAGCTCCTCAAGTTGTTATGGAATTTGTACGTTTATGTTTTGTTAAAGAAAAGGAACGAATAAACTTTGTTCGTTTATTTCCTCAACTTTGGTTGGAGGGTGAAATTTCTTTGGATGACAAAACTTTGATAAGAGAAAATATTGAATACGATAAACGTTCGCTGGATCATGGTCAACATGTCAGTGTATTGTCGTTCAATATTCGAAATGTTAAATGTGGTAAAAAATGTATTCTAAATTTTACTTTAAGTTTTAAGCCATTAAAAGTGTGTAATGGTCGTCGTGTGGGTTTTGGTTATGTATGTCGGGGCTTAAAAGTTTTGAATAGTATTGAATGTTTTGGTACAAAAAATGGTAAACCTTCAAAAGATATTATTGTATCCGATTGTGGGCTTTTTGTGTGAATTTATACAAAAAAATTTCTATAAATTAAAATAAATTTGGCAGCAATTTTTATTAAAAGCTTTAGAATAAATCTCCCCCTGATCTTGTCTTTTCAAAATTTTGCCAATAAAATCGTTTCATTGGAAGTAACAAACTCTTGATGAAATATTTTTTAAAATAATCGATTAATATTAGGTCTAAAATGGAGCTATTTTCTTTATCTTTTTTTTCTGAAAACCTAAACTATTATCCATTTCCTCAATTAGAGGAAAATTAGTGGAGCAAAATTTAAGAACTTAAATGAAAAATATTTCAACAATTAAAAAAATATTTTTTAATCGATCTAGACGAAGTTTTTATGCTATAGCGGATTCAATTTTTGATTTCGATTTTTAATGACAAAATTATATAAATAAATTTATTTAAAAATATCTTCATGGAATTAAAAGTTATAAGCATTTAAATTTGAATTAAAAGAAACATACTTCTTTTGTAGGTCTTCACCAGTAGAATCTATTCATTTAAAATCGGTTCTGATATAAGAAATCTGGATCGTTTTAAATATTTTTATGACCAGAAGTAACTAACCTTGAGATACTAGAGACCGACCCCCTTTAGGTCTACGCAGTTGAAATTAAAAACTTAAAATCGCTTGTAATTATACTGTCACTATGTAAAATTTTATTAAAATTGGAAGTTACAGATTTATTCCAAGCTAGTTTTCATTTGAAATACTGTTCGTCGAATGGAAGGTACCTCGCCTCATGGTCATATCAGCCTTATATTTTTCCACCACATTTATTCTTATTTCTCGCTGTTATATTTCCTTAGATGGATGCATGGTCCATGTTTGTCTATAAAACAGTTCATTGGTAAGTTAGTTGAATTAAATTTTAATACTTTCTCTTCAATAGTACCTCAAATAGGGGGCTTTCTTTTGCCCATACATTCTAAAATAGCTTACCTAAAAGGTAATCGAGACAATGATTATCAGAGCCAAAAATATTTAATTTGGACTGAGCTGAAAAAGTTACTTTGTTGCAAATTTCATTCACATTCACTTTTTGTGCGTGCCTTGTACCCGGGTTCTGATCGGTCTCCCTTTTGTGTCTGCAGAAACAATTTTGTTTTATCTTTTAACTCGGTGGTAATCTTTGATGGACTTTTGGAATCGATCATTATTTATTATGGCCTCCAACTTTCTTTCATTTTATTTCTATTAGTTCCGTTGGCGTTCTGTTCTTGGCTTATTTTCAATTCGATTTTCCCTTTTGAAGCGATTTATTACATTTTGTATAGTTGATTTAGTTCGATAAGTAATATTCGCTATTAATCATACGTATGAATGTCCCTTAAATGATTGACCTATAGCTTTTTAAAAAAATATTTATTTTGTTATAACTCTTAATTTTTTAACTATGTTTTATAAAATATTGGAAAATATATTCAGCTTGTATATTCCCCAATCTTTTTGGGCTCTGCCCCAGACTTGGATATTACTGCGAGTAGACTGAGTATCACAGTACTTAGATTAATAACTTTTTAAAAAATTACATCAAATTTTTAATCGGAACTATATCATAATTTTATATCTAACACTCCACGTCTTAATGAACTAAAGGTTTAGCAAATTTCTGTATTTATTACTTCTTTTCAAATGATTGTGAAAACATGATGTTCTTGTGGCCAATGTTACCGTTGGTGCGACTTTACACACACATTACTTCTATCAATTTTTGTAGTTTTTGGACTGCATATATTCCGATTTTAACTTAATTGAAAATTATTCGATTTGGTTTACTTATTTCTACTTTTTCTATTACCGTCTTTAAAAAGATATTGAAAACCAGTTTTTACCAGGTGCGCTTTGCTACAAAAGATTCTCCTCAGTTCTAGATCTCGAAGGAAATTTCACAAAAAAGTGTTATTAAAAGTGTTTGGGATCAAATTTGAAAATTCTCGCTTGGTCCAATACGTCCTACATTTTGTTCAATAAAATAGATCCTTGAGATATTAGTTGGGACCAAATTTGAGAATTCTTTAGATATTCAATAATCAATATGTGTTGCGTATGGAATATCCCTCTCCCTAGTCTTATCCATCCTATGTTTTGTCTAGTAAAACAATTCTCTAAGAAATTTGTTTGGACCAACTTGGAGAACTTTAACTATTATCGATCTTTAGATTTTCGATAATCAATAAAAGCTTTATATCCCTCCCCTTGGTCCTATTGGAATTTTTATAGCTTTTGTTACTTTCGGATATATTGGGATTATTTTGTGAATTTTATGTACAATTAGATCAATATACAAATAGTCTACCCTTAAATCGTTGAAGACATCGTTATCTCTAAGCTAAAAAGAGGCTGATTTACAAATATCCAAAAAAGGATTTATTAAAACATCAGGATTGTTAGAAAATTATTAAATGAAATATGTATTTAAGCCACGACAATATAAATCAATATCGCTTCTTTATAACTGGAATACAAGACATAAATATTTCCTGTAATAAAATCTTTCGTCTATTACATGGCAAATATTCATCATATACATTATTGTTATATATCATGTCTTAACGTATGTTTTTATATCATTTTCTATTTATTAACGTTTTTATATTTATTCTGTATCCCTCTCTTTTTTTGCTTGGTAGATATCTCTTGGGCATAATTTAATATAATTATGTCTGTATTTATGCGTGCGTGTGCATGTGTATATTTTACCTATGTATCTGTATATAAGACTATAACTGTTTTATTTTTAACGATAATTGGCTGATTATAAACACATTTCGTGCCATTGATACGTTGAATATTCAACGTGTTCTTGTGTGAGAGTGAGTGAGTACAGTGATTTGTAATGATGTTTAATGAAATAATAAAGGAAATTAAAGATCGCTCCTCGTAAAATTTTTTTAAAGAATTTTTTTGTTGTCTGATTCTTAAATGGACGGTAAAATTGTTTAATATTTATGTACTTTAAAGATAAGTGGGTTTATATGGGAGGTATGGCCATTGTGATTTGTGACATGTAGTTTTGGACGATTTAAATCTTTACTGTGGGGGTAAAAATATTTTAAACAGATAGCTAAACAAAGCTTTTTTACCTGTTGCTAGATAAATATACTACATGGGTTCTTAGTTGACTTCTTCTTGGTCTTAGAAATCGAATGACAAAGTTTAAATGCGTTCTTCAGCACCTGTGGTGAATATATAAAAAACAAGATTCAGTATATATTCACCGACTTTTAACAGGTAGATTCTTTCAAGACCTAAAAATATCTCATCAAGAGTGGGTTTGAAAAAAATTTCAACACACGTTCTTTATTAAAACTTTCTTTTATTAAGTTTTTATTTATATTGTTTACTAGAATAAAATGAGTGATCAAAAAAGTAAGTGCGTTCTAAAAATATTAAATATTTTCAACAAAACCAAACTTGGTCCTACTAAAATTTGGCCAAGCATTTAATAAAAAATATTTCCAATATTATTAAACAGTGCCGGGAGAGCTTGTGCGCTGATAGAAAACTCTTCGATTAGAGGGAATGTTCACATGATGTTTCTAAAGTCAAAAATTTCAACACATCATTTAGGAAAGTAGACGGATTAGCCCAGTACCCAAATTATCTGGTCAGGGCTCAAAAACTTCCTGACAGTAACGCTGCTAAAAATTTAGAGGCCAAAAACCGAGTACAGAAATTGAAGTCAAGTTTTCCAAAAAAAATATTTTTGCTGCATAATAGATGACCGAAGTTATGTTCTGCCGGATTTTTCGCAACTTCCTGGACGAATTTCATGTTGCTAATGCTCGAAAGAATGTTAAAGAAAACTTAAGAACCAATATGTAGCTGCGACAAAAGAAGCCAATTATATGTTATAACGGGCTCTTTAAATACCGAAATCAATATCTAGGATGTTTAAAGAGGAGACTGCTTCCATTTATAAGACTACATAATGTCTTTACTTATTTTTGGCTAAATTTGACAGTTTGTCACTTTGGTAAACAAGTGCAATAATGTGGTATTTGTACCAAGAGAGGTAAATATTTCATACTGCCCGAAACTAAGAAAAGTGAAAGGAATTTGACTCTTGTTTAAAGAGAAGAGAACAAAAATAGTGTGGTAAATTTGAGGGAAGGGTTTCCGAAAAAGGATTATTTTGGCCTATTGAAATTGGTCATATTCGAACCAATATTTCAGGTGCATCCCATACAAACGTTTTCCCGGAATAGGGTTTAAAGGTCATAAAAGTCCTAAATACAAAGCGATTTAAAAGAAATTTGTCACAAGAAAGTTTTTTAATATTCTGAAGTAGCGTGCCAAAATAGTTTCCATATAAATCCCTTTTGAAGGCAAAAAACTCACAGCTACTTTAGTATTGAAATAATAATTGGTCAAATCAAGACAAATATAAGCGAAAATCGATGTGCAAAATGTAGTAGTATGTAGACCCCATATAAGCCTCCCAGAAAAATTAGTTTTAAAACGCATAAATATAAAGTAAATCACAGTGTCACAAATAAACTTAAAAATAAATCAGAAAATGAAACTATACGAGGGTCGTTTGAAATTCTTTTAAACTACCATTTTTAACCGACGATGTGGTGTTGGCTATAATATGTCGGCCTTGTCCGACTATATTTTTTAATTTGAATCAAATTAAAAATTTTAAAACTTAAGTTCTTACTGCTTGACGAAAGAATTATAAATCAAACTTGCAAACCTCACAGCATCATCCTGTGAGTTTTGAAGTTTACATTGTCTATATGTATCACTGTAACACGAATATTACATTTAAGATATAGAAGTATCTTCTTCAATTCTCCTTTTGTTATTTTCTTCGAAAGACTTTTTTCCCCGAATATATATATGTATGTTTGTATAAGTGATTGGTTTTATATGTATAAGGACCTACGTCTACATAAAATTATCCATAACAGCTTAAAATATATTAACAAATAGTCTACTTATTATCAATATAATGAATGTATGATACACATGTCCGCACCCATACTTACTCTAGTATAGAATCACTTATAGACCTTTATTGTATTAAGACAATTTCATAATGGACTTTTGGTTTAAACGTAATATTTCCAATATTCTTGGTAACTCCATGTATATGGACATAAAAAGATTGTGTGTTTACTTATGGAAAAATAAATAATAATAATGGATTATTTAAGGCCGAAAATATTTTTATTTTTCAATATAACGGAAAATGTTAAAGTCCATAAATGTAGAATTAATATTTAAAGACCATTTTGATTTAAAAAAATTCGAAGGTAAACGTAAGGAGATATAGACTATAGTTTCTTTGATCGAATATCTAAAGATCTTACAAAACGAGTACCTTGAAATTTTGATCCAAATGATTTCATATAAAAGTGATTTAGAGGAAAAATTTTAGGATAAGTAGAGTCAAGACGAAATGTATTCCCATACAAGGTCAGTCGCTTTTCAAGCATAAAAGAACTTAGCACATACACTCGCAAACGTATATAATATATAAACGTTCTTCTCAAATACAATACAGAACCCTGAATGAGTCATAAAATGAGTTATATTTTTGAATATAATTTTTTGCTACTAAACCGATTTTGAACATTTTAATTATGGCAAAATTTCATTCTAATATGACGATTTACAATAGACAGTTTTACGAAAATGTGTTGCTTGATATTAGAGATTGTCTCAGATATCGATCTATATCTTTTAAAATACAGAACCGATTTTAAATAGGAAACTTGGTTTAAATAGGAAACTTCTATAACAAATACTAAGGCCAAATTTATTTTGAGCTTTGTCAACAGACAGACAGACGGACAGACGGACAGACGAACGTGGCTTTGTAGACTCAGATTTCGAGTTGATGCAAGAATATATGTTTATAAGGTCTGAAATAATTAATTCTTGGTATTGCACACAGAAAGACATTTGTAGTGGTGGAGGGTATAACAAATAAGAGTATAATATTCGATCAAGTCCAACTATATAACAGCCTTCACAAAGATGCATACATGAACAACAATGGGCTAATCCCCGTAATATTTGATTTTATGCTAAACCAAAATATACAATCTTCGGAAATTTTGGTTTAGTTTTCCCTTGATGTATATAACTGAAGCATATGAACTATCATCGCAGTGATAACGTTTCTGGAGACTTATGTACTATAAAATAATTTTTCAAGTGAGTCTGTATGGGAGTTATGATGATGATCATAAATCACCATGTAAGGTATTTTTTAGGGAGATACATATAATATTGCACCGAATACGACCAATTACAGTAGGCGTCATGGCCGAAAATAATAATATGTTCCGAATGTCATCAAAATATTGCATTTCTGAAAATGCCATCTTATTCTAGTGGGTCTTTTTTGGACCCACCCTAATGTACATATAATAAACATTACAGTTAGAATAATAAATGTATATAACATGTGAATGTATATGTGTTATTGACATAATTAACAACATCTTACATTACCAAACATAATGGTTTTAGAGTGTTGGTTAAATAAATAATATACACACATGCATATAATATAACTGTATGTGTGTAGATCCATGTACCATAAAACATACTTATGCATTAAAATTTTTATATTTTATAATTACATCATTAAAGAAAAAACAATAAAAATACAGAAAAATGTTTTAACAAGAAACATAAGGTTAAATATCGAATGGTTAATTAAAGGATCTCAATTGTCTAGACGCCGAGTATTTGAGCATGCGATTGTTTGTTTTCCTGAAATTATCAATAATTAAAATTTTTGGAATAAAAAAAAAATAAATTACATGACAAAATTTTCGGCTATTGATAGGGGAGTAAAAAGATATAGATCTCAGGGGAATGATATCCTTTTACTAACGACATTTTTAATATTTTCTACAATTATATCCTAATTGAACGTGGTTGATTATATTAGATATTCGTCATGGCCGAATATAGTTATTTTACATGTTTAATAGAAAAATTTTCTTTAATCTATATCTTTTAGAATTTTGGAAAACACTAATGTATTATTAAATACCTGGTCATTGCTTTTTTACCGGTTCCTACTAAAAAAATTGTAAAGAAGTTCTTGGATTGCCTTCAGAGTATGTCACCATTTTAATTACATAATTTCAATTATTAACGTTAATATATGGTTCTTTTGTGCTGAGTAAGTATTAAAATAATTCTCAGTTAAATTTCTTCACATATGCAGGTCATGTGACGTGAGAGCAATTCGATAATTCTTCATTAGACATTAATGAAGGAAATTAGTTTTTATTATACTATGCTCCACAGTGGGTTCTTGGTGAAATATGCGTTTGTGCACATATTTGTAACGACTTTTAATTTTAACTATACCGATCAACTCAGAATCACTTCAGAGTCGATACAATTTGCAGTGCTCAACTTTAGAGAAATTTCGATTGAATTAATTCCACATCCAGCAATATTTTGCAAACCTTGTTTGAAATTTGGCGCAGTTATTGTCTTCATTTTGTACCAAATTTATGCCATCATGAAAATGTCCCTTAACTGAAACCGTTGAAGTCTATAAAAAGCTATTATGTTCATTCTCAGAGCAGATGCATCAATTCGGATCAATTAGCCAAAAAAATCTCTTAAAGAAATTGCAACTATAAGTAATGTTTTTGTTGTGAAAACATTAACCACTTAACCTGCTGACTCCGCTACCATCGTGACCCTGCTTAAGAATATCTGCAAATCAGTAGGCAAATATATCAGATTAATCTAAATAGTTGAGATAAGTAAGTTATCGAGAAGCGAGTAAGAAAACTATAGTCAGTCAAGTATGCATATAAAGTACCTTTCACCATATTCTTGATACGTACAAAAATATACCATTCCAGGGAATATTTGTATGAGAGGACGAGGAAACTATAAATATTCAAATAGATATTGTTCTTGTATAAAATAATGCTAAATTTCATTATTACAAAATTTCATTAAGATTTAATAGACTAAGTAAGTTTTTATAAATCGATTGGTACACTTAAATATGGATACAACAGAGTATAATAACAGTAAACAGAAGTGGTGACACTGTTGCATGATACCATACAACGTATATAAAGCTTACTAGCTTTATAGGAACCTTTTTACATGTCGTTATATATTTAGTCTTCTTGGTATTTTATACGAAATGACAAACCCTCATTCACCACTTGCAGTGATTTGGGATATAAAAATGTACAAAAACATATTCTTCTTTCTCTGTTAAAAATATAACAAAAAAGTTAGAATCGCTAATAATAAATTTTAATTACAACACAAAAACTATTTCCACTCTCTCTATATCTTGCTTCTTTATTTTTAAAAACAAAAACAACATAATAAATCATTCACCAAAGAACAAAAACAAAAAATAATTGTGAAAACAAGATGTTTGCCTTGTTAAAAAGAGAAATTGCATTTCATTTTGGGTTTTAAAGAACACCAGCATTTGTTAAGAATTGCTTTTGCCAATGTGGAACAGTTTCCTTTGAATATAAGCACTGACGCACAAACACTCGCACTCACATACTCACACCAACACATGCTGTTTTAGCCAAGTATAAGAGCATACTTTAAGAAATACGTCAACATAAATTGCAATTAAAAATTTCTTTTGAGCGACTCGAATAAAACAGCAGGAAAAAAAGAACATAAAGATGGAAAATAGTGAAAAAAATAATAATAAAATTTCACACATATTTATATACAAATAAGTATGTTTGGTAAAATATACACACACAAAGAGAGTATTTGGTATATTTCATTTTTGTTTGAACGAGAAAAATAATATAATAATATATGTGTTGATCGCCCTGCGTTGACAAATTTTCCTATGTAAAGATTTTCGAAGATTTTTATATCCTCCACCACCACAAGCATAAAGTAAAGGTTAAATTTACTTTATCATTCCGTGTATAAAGTTAAGAAGGAATCTTCTTGGACCCCGTTTTGTGTACATATTCCTGCATAAATTTTTTTATTCCGTCTGACTGCCTTTCAATAATTGACGGAGCTCAATGAAATTTGGCCCGAGTATTTGCTAGAGTCCTGACAAGTTTCTTGTTTAATACCAGCAAGATCGGTTGTGTATATTAAAAGATATAGACAGATATTTGAGACAATCACTACGTTCAAACAAAAATCTTTCTTAATCTTGTCAATTATTTAGAATTTTGCCATAATATTAAGCTTTATGTACTTCATTATCACTCCGATTATTATCAAAATCGGTTCAAAAGAAAAAAGTCATGGCTCAAAATATAACTAATTTCGACACCCATTAAGTTTGCCTGTGTTATATTTAAGAAAACTTTTATATATATATTGTATACTTTTATGAGTATATGTGTGGTTGTGTATGTATAAAACATAACGTATTGATTTCACACGCATTTGTGGTGAAGGGTATTAAAGATTCAGTATAGCCGAATAAAACATTCTTACTGGTTTATTTTAAAATTATAAGGCCCTACTGGCTATATATATTCCTAATCATAGAGGCATTTAATGATATATCAACTGTTTTAGAGTTCATTTTTCTTCAGATTATCCCGATAACTTCCTCTTATAATGTGAAAGTTTATGAGATCTTTTGTAATGTATAATTTTGTTTTCACACAATATATCGACAATCATTTATGGAATTAAAATTTAATAAAGAATTGCTTTTGACTTAATGGTAAAATTGAACAAAATATATATATTCAAATTTGCTCGCTCATGGGAGATACATACTTTTTTGCTATATATTGCATAGTGTTTGAGAAGTTTCTTAACATAATCTTCTTGAAAATATTGTTCTGTTTACTGTCGAATTAGTTTATAAATATATTTATCTCCCACCAAAATGAATCGATAAGTTATAATTAGAATTAGTCGTCAGTTTTATAGAGATACCAATATAATTGTCATAAATTTCTATAGAAACTTGTCAGTCTGGCTATTTAGAAATAAAATGATTGGGACTCAGTTTAAATAATCTGATTATGATCCCGACTATAGCCACACTATATTTTCCGTCTTATCAGGTCCAAATTTTGAAACTTTTATTGCAATACTTCTGTAGATAATCGATGATCACGCTCGTTTCCCACACGAAATTCCCAAAGAAGGACGATGATATCCGCAATATCAACCACCATTTCCGCCCTTAAGAATTTCTGGCGAGTTGTTTATTTTTATTGCAGAGAGAGATAAAGAAAAATAAATGTTGTATACAAAACTTGACAACCTTCCAGTTCTGGTTACAGCAGCAGAACGATCTAAGCGATTTTCCCATACGTAATATTAACTCTGATGTTAAGGAACCTTGGCGAAATTGGAGTTGACTACTTGACAACGGGTTTTTATCTACTAATACTGTGTCTGATTATACTCAGATACTAAAAACTGTGAAAAACGCGAATGTGTGAGTATGTAACAAACCGATTTTTCTCCTATCACTTCCTCCCTCAACTGAATAGAAATCTCACAGAAGTTTGTCATCAGCATGTATTTAGTCTGAACCATTTCTTTTGATATCTTGGTGATTTCTAGAAGGCTGTCGAAATGAAAGGAACATAAATTGTAGTTTGAAATTCGTCACATTTCAAACTATAAACTACTACATTACATATCTAAACTGTTTTTAACTGATAACAGAAAGTCAAAGGTACTGATGTACGCACGTTAAATCTTTAAATCATCTCGTCGGCGCTGTTCCATATAGCGATAGTAAAACTAGACCTTAAATATACTTTTCGATGTCATACAAACATCTATATTAAATGTAATGTTTAATCGAGATATATGTCGATATCTGGTTATACATCAACCAGTTGGTCACTCATGTGATAGCTGAAGTCTCGTCCAGCCTTTAATAAAGATACCTGCACTCTGTCTGGCTAGTTCATTTACGATGATACTGCAACTTCTGCGAAAGACAATCTAACTTTATGTCAGTAAATATCGAGATGTGTTATGTTGGTTGGCAACTGGAGAATCAAGGCGAAATATTCTGTAGTCAAGTAATCCCAACTCGAGTATAAAATCACGAAAAAATATTAGAACCCAAATGGAAATAATACGATAAATTTTCTTTGATTATTGATCCTGGTCTATAACATTTTCTTACTACTTTTAAACATTAACGGTAGACTACAGCCGATATTTCGGCTCATTAGTGTGGAATTGAAAAAAATGATTCTGTTCGTAAAGTTGTTTATTTAGTGGCTGTACAAGGGAATCAAGCGACTTTTCAGATATCCATCGTATTTATGATATTCGTACATTCGCTTTATATCTATATTTATGTATTTGTTTGGTTGTCTGTTTGTTTTATAAATTAGTAAGTTTATATAACTTTGTTTTTATTTTTTATGTTATTAATTTGCCTCATAAATAAAATCTCCACTTTATTTAAAAAACTTAAGACTGATTTTATATATTTGCTCTTTTTATTTTCGAGTGTTGTTAATACCATCGTGCCCTTTTCTACAATACACAAACGTACAAACTTTTAAAAACACCACGAATTGCAGAATATTTTATATATTGTGCAGAGATGGAAATCCTTGGGTTAAATTATAAATATGGATATGTATATAATGTGGAAAATGTATATATATTTTAAATCATTGTTTGTACAGACCAAGTTTAAGCAATTTTGGAATACGTAATAGTAATAGTAAGTTTACAAATGCTACAATTAATTTCTCATATCTCGCTTAATACTGTTACTAGCATGGACATAAACATAAACAATAGCTCCTCTCATCCTATTAATCAAATATCCGATTTTTCATAACTCAAAATTTGGAAAATTCATTATATTGTATAACAGTTATGAATGCTGTATTTGGCTATACCGAAATTTTGATACCTTCCACCGCATATGTGTATTCAGTATTCTACTGAACCGATTTTGATCATTTTCGAATTGATAATGATGTACATATATCTTAATATAATAACGTGATTTCCTTTTAATTTGTCGACTTATAATCGATAATTTTTCGAATGAATTTCATTGAACTCTGTAGATTATTTTGTATGTGAGCATGCCAACAACAGACAGATGGTCAGACCGACATAGTTAAATCGACTCAGATTTTGATTTGATGCAAGCATGGGTTATGGGTTTTTTAGCGTTACACACACGGAGTTGGATGATAGAAAAATATCACTTATTCAGTTTTACAGTTTACAGTTTTTTACCGAACTTCATTCTTTTATATTAACAGGATTGGGCTGTGGTCCAAAATGGGTTAAATGTTTTCAATTCATATGCTATGATTTTTATTAAAGTGACGATTAGCTTACGAAATTTTTATAAGCGAGTTACGAAGATTTATTTTATGTTAGTTTATAACTTGGTCACAACTTATAATTTTGCGTAAGGATTATATGCCCCATCTCTGACTTTGTCGAGATATATACTTGAGAGAGTAACTCTTTCATAAATTTGTTTATTTGTTGATTCTTTTATCGTAACTTAGTTTATGTAGAATCATAAAATTGTTTGTAATGGGGAAAAGCAGAGTCTAGTCGTTATGAGGAATGAGAATTTATTAAATTTCTTGTTGCTTCCATTCAGTTGGAAAAATTATGCTTACAGAATTTATTTCAGATTTAAATAGAGAGATGAAACTCGCACTGTTGTACCCGGACAAACCAAATACATTGTCAAGTTTCAACGGTGACTGAGAGCTCAAAGAATTTAGCACTTGAAATTTATCTCTGAAGGTTATAAGTCATTCAGAGATTGGTTTTGGCCATACGCACTTGCGTTATTGATCACGGGTCCATAAACAATAGTGACTCAATTCGCAACGTGTTGGGATCAAATTTATCATGCATATTATCGCATGGTAATAAAGCTGAAAATTTCAATTGGATGTGTATTGTCGTAGAGATGTGCAGATGACAAAAACCCACGAGCATTGAGAAATATTAAGAAAGAAGAAGTAAAAAGTTTATGAACAGGAATTCACATTATCTGCGTTTCGTGACACTTATCGATTTTACCTAATTCACCATAATTCGATTAAAAACCTGAAGGGTAACAACCATCAGTTGCGCCAAGCTACCGATGAAAGTTGCAGAAATTCAAAACAATAATTTTCAAAAATCCTTTTTTAATGGGAGTTATAATCTTTTACCACTTACAAGACACTTTTATTCATAAAAAATAAATGAAATGACATTGGAAATTTTGAGATAACAATAGCATTTTCTGCTTTTTTTACATCCTCTACCACTACAAGTGGTACAAGAGTTTGACATTCCAAGTGTAACTTCAAAAAGGACTCATCTATTATCCCTTACAAATTATATATTTTTATACCAAATCAAAATATGAACTCTGTTCTGTTTTGTAATTGTCTTGAATATACGTTATTATTTGGACAAATACGGCTTAAGTTGATGAATATTGGTTCACATTTTCCCATATAAAGCCCATTCCCGGGAAATTGTTCCAAGCTTCTAAAATTGTTAAATATAGATCAATTCTATTAAAATTTGGAGCAACAATTTTTTAATTGCCTTAAAAATATATTATTAATTTGACCAATATAGGTCCATGTTTTTGCTATAGCTCCCATATGAGAGACATTCGCGAACAACAGTTTTTAGCTTATTAAAATCTTTAATGTAAACCAGTTTTATTATAAATCGGCACAATAATTTTAGAAACAATTTTTAATAGACAAAAATGCTCTTTCCTGGAAAACGGGTTAAAGCTTAAAAACGTTTAAATATAAACCAATTTAATTTAACACTCTCCCATTACAATACTATAGGGGTCCTCTATGAGATTCATGTCTGAGGACTGCGGTGACAAAGTCATGACTTGATTTTTTTTTAGCGTATAACGATACCAATTTTGATGATTCGAAGTAATATTTCTCACTCAACATAGCATAACTCGGCTAAAATGTCCTTGAAAATAAAGTAGTTCACATTTGTTTCAATTTCTATAACAGGACCATACTTCTTTCTTGACATACTCTTTCAAATTTAAATTGGTAAAGTTTATCATTAAATTAAGTGTGGCCTACCAAAGTTAAAAGAGTTGGATTGTTTTGCTTTTAACCTGGTTTTGGACGGTTTAGATGGTCCAGCTATAGAAATCGAAATAAGCTACATTCAGCTTTTTATAATGTTTTATATAAATGCTTACATAAAATATATACTCATTATTGCAATGATTTTCTACTAGATTTCTAAGTTACCACAAATATCGGTCTATAACTTTTTTCCTAATGAATTGATAGGCTTTTTTGTTCTTAAACTGAGGAGTTTAAGAACAAACGTTCACATCATCCAGAATTAGTTCATTAGCGTGGAAATGAGCATGAATCTAACGAAGGGACAAATGGACAAAGCTAAATCGAATCAGTTGTTGATTATGTGATTCCTTGTTGGTGCAACAAATGAAATGAGAAAATTAATTTACCATCGTCAAAACTTGTGATCGTAGAGGATTTAAAAATATTACAAAAATTGGGAGTCACTTGTTTAAAAAAGTAATTATGAGATTAAATAGACATTAATGATTAGACATATTTATATGGACTTATCTTAGTTACCATTCAGCCATTCAAAGTAACCCCAAATATTTATGATGGTATAGGGTACATAAATAATATGCTTATTTTAGGTGCCAATATTTATACCCTGAGGTTTCCAAGTAAATAATAATACATAATAAAAATAAGTTTATGTGTCCAGGCCATTAAAATAAAAAGCGCCTTCTTAAAACAACCAATATCCTTCGTCAGTATTTTCTTGCTTATCGTCTGTTCACAGAGTTTTGTATATGGACGAGCTTGTTCTCCAATCTGTTGTTAAAAAGTTTTTATAAAAGTGCGAACAAAATAAATAAAGAACAAGTCAAAATATTTTATCTGTATGTATGAGTAAGTGTGTTTGTGTGCGTATATTTTAAGAGTTTCTCATTTCCTTGTACCATTTTTTTAACAACAATGTATGTCCTCGAAATAAAAAGACCTTGAGGGTTTGATTTTTTACAATGAATATATGGAATATATATGTATTCTTTGTGTTTATATTCTTTTTTTGTGCTTTTTTTTGTTGGCAATTTGTTTTCTTTTCTTTTTTTTGTGTTCTTTTTGATATTCACCTCCATACTCTTCAGACATTACACTTGATTGTTTTTTCCTTTACATATATATTTTTTTTTACTTTATAAAATTCACCACTTGATGTTCAAATATCGTAAATCAAGTTAAGTTATTGTAGGGTTATATGAACTTATAACCATACTTTGAAAACCGCTACATATACACATGTAAGTTTGCAAAAAATACACTGATGATACCGTCATAAAAGCATCTTCTTGTAGCATAAACAAACACACATGAAGAACAATGTAAGTGTATATGGATGGATGATATAAATGTTTGAATGTTTGTGTGTTGTTGGCTTTCGGTCGGTACTTTTTATATCCAACATAACCATAAGTGATTAATGAAGCAGTATACGATTCGTTATTTCGTATGTTACATCAAGAAAAAAATTTAAATATATGAAAGATATTTCTCATTATTATATCCTTCAATGACACATACGATTAATAAGGCAGTTTATAATTTAGGATCTTTTCTCATGTTGTTTTGACTGTAATTTTCCGTGCTGTCATTGTAGACTGTACCAGAAACTTAAATTAAGTGAAATTTTGCCAGTAGTATTCCTATACTTAGAGGCGGGTACTCCTGCTTCCATGTTTCGAGAACATTGCCCATAAATTTGGCACTATTTGATAAACCTAATGGTGTTCCGTTCAGTCGTAAAGCGGAATATCCTTCAATCGTGTAATTCCTGTTGAAGAAAATCAATTTATTATTCGCCAGACTCACACCTAATCCACAAACAAAACTCCATTTGGGAAATGCTTTTTAAGCCAGAAACCATCATAACAACATCGTGTTTATGAGTACTATGTTCTATGACTATTTTAATTAGGTAACTATACCAAAACAGAAATCTATATACCTACGATCAGAGGAAAAGCAGTCACTCTAATGACTATCCAATCATGAATTTACTTTAAGTACTTTATTAGCGTTATATTTAAAACCTCTCAACGATTTCAGCGTTGAAAACATAGTTGATTTGATATTGACTAAAATTTTTTCATTCACTTGAAATTAAACGATTCTATGTTTTGGGATGAAATGAAATTATGCAACAATAATTTTTTAAAATTAATTTAATTTCAAAGACGAAAAAACTGAATTTAATGTGAAGCAATGTTGAATTAATATTTTTGATATATGAAGCAAAATCGTAATTGTTTAAATGTTAAATTAACCTTCATAGAAATTTTAATTTAACATTGTTTGACAGTAAATGCGGGTTTTTCTTCCTTAGAAATTTTACTAATAAAAATAATTCTTAAAAATTATTGTTGCATAATTTTGAAAATTAATATCGAAGATTGCTAATATCTGCAATATTATTTCATCCTCAAAAACGTGAATGAAAATAAATTAACATTGTATACAATCAACTGTGTTAAACTTTTTGTCCACTGATTTTCATTGGAGCAGAGCGGCATTTGACGACTTAGAGAATTTTGTAATCTTTTATATATTTGCCCGGTCCTCATCTATTATATGTTTGCCCAGTCCTCTCCGATATATGAATAGTTCGTTAAAAAATGGTCAGATAATGAAACATCTTATTTATAATGTAAAGTTTGTTCAAAATGATTTTATTTAAACAATTTTGCACAATGAGAATTACTCAGATCGAATTTCGTTGAACTCTGTCAATTATTGTAGATGTGAGCGTTTCAACAACAGACTCAAAATTGGATTTGATGCAGGAATATCTATATTTTGTGGGGTCTTAGATAATTTCTTTTCGGCTTTGCTCACAGAATGGCAAAGTTCATATATTCCATCAATACTTTTAATGGTGGAGGGTATAAAAACTTACATTTGCTCACAATTTATATTGGGCTATAAGGAGAATTGTTCCCTTCTTAAAATATTTTCTTACGAGATTTTAAGATGGAGGGTGTTAAAAATTCGTCACTGATGCTTAAAGTCTTTTAAGTTGTTTTTGTTGGCATTTTTTATAAGCATTTTGACTTGGTACATCTTCTATTAAACCCTTAAGGTGTTTGTTCGCTTTATAGTTGAACAATGAATATTTTATTTAAAAGATTTTACTTTTTCTTAATTATACTCACAGTGTGGTCCTATTGTCCTCATGGCATAAATAAAACGTTTTTTCTGGAAATTTTATTTTTTCTATTAATTTTAAATTTTCATCTCAAATACCACTTGACGTTTTTACAACCTATCACTATTTCTTACGCTACTTAAGGGGTTAAATTAATATTAGAAATTGAATTATAGTCACAGCTCATGTTGTTTTTTGGTAGTTATCGTATTTTTCTCATATAGTTTGTTTAAGAAAAATTGGTAAAATTTGTCATTTATTTTCATCCCGTAGCAATCGAGTGAGTTGCAAAATTGTGAAAATAAGTATAAAGCTATTTATAGAGTCCCTTTTTTCGCGGTTTTCTGCTTATTATGTTTATATAAACTGTATTATACAAGTATCCTTGTATAGCTGTTTTACACAAAATTCCTTAAAAAGCAGTTTGTTATTTTTTATGCTTAAAATTACATTATTGTCAGTGAAAAATGCTACAAATTTTGAAACGAAGCTTTATGTAGTTAGCGAAGGGATATTAATAAATTTGATTTATTTTTTGATAGAAAATAGATGATGAAAAATTTATTGAAATGTTATAAAAAGAATATTATGCATAAATTAATCAAAGGCAAAAAGTAGTGAATGCTAAGTATATTTTTAACTTGAACACGTTCTAAAAAGTAACATTTTAGTGATATTTTCAACGACTTTAAACTCATTGCTGCTTCAACAGTTAACAAGTAAGATGGTTATTGTAGTCTTCACTGAATCTTTTATATTCTTCACCAATCGCATTTTAATAAAATGTCTATGAATTAAAATGATATTTAAAGGGTAAAGAAATGCACTTTATGGGAAGAATCTACAAAAAAACAAATGATATTCGGTGATCTGAAAGATCTTCACACACTTCAGTGAAGATATATAATAATGCAAGACTTCCTTGAAATATATTTTTTATTAATTTTAAACTTACGTGAAAGTTAAATAAACGAAATTACAAAATACTAAAAATCATAAAAAAATTTGTACATTTTGGTCAATAACTATTTTCTGTTAATCCGATTTAAATGATTTTTTTTAGTTGAACAATTTGGAATTTCCGGAATTTTGAGTTTGTGTTTAGGGTTATTCTCCTCCCGTTTTTTTTACTCCCGGGAATTTAAGAAAAAAATCTTCTATACCCGGAATTCCCGGGAATAAATTAGAATATCACATATTCTCTAAAACTAATGTTTTAATAATTTTCTAATGAAAAAAAGCTTAAACTGTCATATTAAATATTAATAAAAATTCGGCTCAGACGAATCTTAAATGTCCTCGAATCGAATGTGTTTCAATATTCTTTAAATTCAAAGTCGAAGATATTATTTCCTGATTTTTATTAAAATTCTTTAATTTAGGTAATTTTATGAACATAAAACTTTTCTATTCCGGAATTGTTTTCTCATATGGGAATAATGTTCTTAAAATTTCAATTTATGCCAAGTCCAAAGTAATTTTAGCCGAATTCTACTGAAATACTTATATTTAAGAATTTTACGAACTTAACTTAAATTCTTGCCTGGAAAATAAAGAGAATTATAAATGGGCTTTAGTCTAATAGGAGCCGATATTCATGAAATTATTATATTTAAGACAATTGAATAAAATTTAGTTAAATTTTGGATGGAATTAATCCACAGTTAAGTTTTTTAAATCATACTCTCTATTCCGGAATGAGGCCTAATCGCCATATTAATAAAATATATTAAATACAGTTAGGAAAATTATTGTGTCGAATTTAAATAGATGTTAGAGTTTTATATGCTTGAAAGCTTATTCCAAACAAGGTCCTTACATTGGAGTTATCTTTTGGATTATATTTATTTACTATAATAAATAAAAATTCCGATCAATATCACACACTGATATTCCATTAATCCGATTGAGATTAGTTCTGCTATGATGATGTAGTACGGTTGATTTCTGTCTCAAATGTTTGTCTCTAGCGATTGGAGAATTCAAAGAAATTATGCCATAATGTTCTTAATTAAAACAAGAAACTGCTTAGAACATTAACAAACAATCTGGCCAAATTTCTTTGAAATTTTTCTGATTCTTTCTTGAGTTGCAGTCGGAAGGATTTACCTTCTTCATTAAATTCCCGAAAAGTATTTCCCGGGATTTACAAAAATGAATTTCCCGGGAAAATATTGGGAACCTGCTACCGTACAGAAACATTATGTTCTATCAGTTATCGGAATTGCCTTGAATTCAAACAACAATGTGGGTAAATATTATTGCATTGGGATCATTATTCTAGGCGAGAGAATGTTTCCAGCAAACAGACGTACAATGCTAAATCGGCTATTTGTTTGATTTTCTGCAATATTATATATACTTTATGGAGTCTCAGATAATTCATTCATTCATTAAATGTGTATATACTTTGATTGGTGATTGGAAAATCAAAAATAATCCGTTTTTTTCCTAAAAAATTAATACAGCTTCTTATTCAGTAAAAGGAAAATCAGAAAACATTTTAAAATTTTTGGAAAAAATAAGACGAAGCAAGTTCAAAGAACTTAAAAAAACATGTATAAAAATAAATTAAAAAAATTACTAAAGTTTAAATGTCTTTATATTTATAAGCATATTTTTAACTATAGCTCAAAATTAGGGCCTCTTCCAGAAAAAATGCTTTAAGATTTTAGGACTCTTAAACTTAAACCAACATGTTTGAAATTACGCCTAATTATTTCCTAAACACTTTTAAATATGTTTGACCAATATCGGTTCCTAATTGGTTTTTTATCCAAAAGTAAATAAATTCTATATCAATTAAGAAATGATGAACATTGACAAAGTTGTCCATAATGTTTAAAAATATACCCTCTTTTATATACCAAATTACTCAAAGTTGCAATCCGGGTAAAACTAACTTTTTCAGTAACTGCTACTCTTTTTGACTTAATAAAAGACTTGGCCTATTACAGATTTTTTAAAATGAAAACCTGATATAAATACCTATAAAACGAAGGTATTTTTCAATTTTGGTGAAATATTTTGAAAACTAAAAAAAAATTCCGATAGGAAATGCTGTCAGTATTAGGAACGAAAGGAAAAAAGTTTAAGAAAAAATCATAAAAATAAACATTTTTCTTCCTAAATTCCTAGTTCTAAATAAAATAATTTATTACTGAATCTCCATCCGATTCTTGCACAAACATTTTTTAAAATTTCATAGAGAATCCTTCTCAGGGTGACAAGCATGTACACATGTCCTTCTCCAAGTCAAATGTAAAACACATAAAGAATTTGGTTTGAAATTTCGTTTAAAAATTTTTGAGACCACTGTATTTTTTATAAAAATTCACCCGTTTTAAAAATAAGACATCCTATATTCTGACCCGATAACTTCAAAATTGAAGCTCTTATCTCAGTCAACTTCCATTTTTGAGTGAAATTTCAAGTAATTTCAGCCGTAATAAGTTACAATTTATTCTGCCCCAATTTGAATGATAAGCCAGTGGTTACGTATGATTAATTTATTTTGAATAATTATAATAATCATACGATTTTTCAAATTGGTAACACTTTAAAGTGCATTAAAATATTAAGGATGTAAGTATGCTATATTCTGCTGTGCCGAATTTTTAATACCCTCCACCATTTAAATTATGCAAAAAGAAGCATTAGCTGAAGATGTTGCACCAAAAGACTTATTCGTTCAACAGCTTGGGACCCCCTAGAACGCACCATAAAAGCTATATGGTACTTGAAATTACCTCTTAATATTGGTATCGAACTATACATTCTAATGGTGGATTTTATTAAAAAAACCTTAATGTTAAAAGAAGAATTTTTATTCATTATGAGAGGCAACATTAAAGAAATGAAAAAAGTATATTAAAAACAATTATCTAGTTGTATGAATTTCGATGGAATTGGTTCATATTTGAAAATCTTTTAAGCCCAGACACTATTTTGGAAAGTAAGATTATAAAGGAGTAATAACCGAATATGGCCCGGTAATTGCTAATCAAAATTCTGATATAAAATATCAAATTTTAAACACTTTTCTGCGTTGGGGCGCTATATGTGAACTATAGCAAAATATGGCCCGAATTTCGTCAAATCAGTAAATTAGATATATATGTGCCGAATTTCAGTAGAATTGTTTTAAATATAAAATTGATGCAAAATATGGAAAAATATTCGCAAAAATTACTACATATTCAAGATAGAAAAATAAGATATAAATAAAAGAGTTTTATAACCTCAAACCTTCTGGGAAAAAGTGGAATCTATAGCAAAATATGGACCTATATGAGCCAAATTAATGATATATAAAAAAGATGGTAAGAAAAATTATTTAGCTGAATTTCAATAAAATTGGTCTTATTTACTAGTTTTTTAAGCTCAAAACAGAAAGAGGCCTTAAATGGAAGCTACATAAAAATATGGATCAAGATTGTTCAATTGATACTAAATATTAGAGATAATTAGAAAAATTATTTTGTGAATTTGAGTGGAATTATTTTTATTTAACCCTTCTTAAGCTCAAGCTCATTTTCCAGGAAGAGGTGTTACATAGGAGCTATGGCAAAATATGTTCAAAAATATTGTTGTAAATTAATATTATATATTTAAGAGAGCTAGAAAGGGTACTGAATTTCAATATAATTTGTGTTTATTTAATAATTTTATAAACCCAAACCTGTTCACTGAGAAGAGGCGTTATGTGGGATTAATGGCAAACTATGGACGGATATTCATAAAATCACAGTTGCAAAGTTATTAGTGCTAAATTTCAATAAAATTGGTTAATTTTTTTTTAGAATTTCATAAGTTATAGTTAAAATAATGAACCATGACGGATATAGCTAAAGCTTCTCAGATTTTGATTTGATGCATGAATATATATACATTATAGAATCTTAAATGATTTCTTCTTGACGTTACACACAGAAGACAAAGTAATATTTCATGGAAATCATACAATTGAATCATTCCAATTTCAGATTCCAAAGTTTCGATCATAAAGTTCTTTTTAGTATCCCTATCTAATCTTATTATAATACATTTTCCCGCTAACTCTGTGTGAAATGTCAAAAAATCTAGCATAATAATTTATTAATTTTTTACCCGGAAAATTGGTTCTAAACCAATTTATATAACAAGTCACTGCTTACGTATGATTAATATATTTTGAATAATTATATTAAGCATACGACTTTTCAAATAATGATAAAAAATCATGGTATCAATAACATATAACTGGTGGCAAATTGTATGAAGTGCATTTAAATATTAAACAAATTAGAATTCTATATTCAGCTTTACCGAATTTTGAATACCTTCCACACAAAAGCTTAAGAAATAAATAAACTACGTGTCGTACATGTACATTGTACGCACATACAAACTCACATATATAGTCACAAACGCATACTATATTTCTTTCTTACATATTACAAAGAAACCGTAATTAGTCATAAAATTTTTTATATTTTTGGCTATAAGCTTTTTTTACTGAACCGATTTTGATTATTTTTGGAATAGCAATGATATTATAGTAGATTATTTTAATTATTTAGATTCTAATTCGTCGATTTATAATTGATAATTTTACGAAAGTTCTTCGTTTTAATTTAATTCAGATATGGGTCTATATCTCTTAACATAATAAACCGATTTTGTTGGTTTTAAATAGAAAAGTTCTCAGGACTATAGTTAATACTCAGGCTAAATTTCATTGTCAATTATTTCGGATTTGAGCGTGACAACAGCAGAGACAGACGAACATAGTTAAATCAACTCAGATTTTATGTGATGCAAGAATATATATACATTATGGAGTCTTAGATGATTTTTTCTTTGTGCTACACATGGAATGACAAAGTTAAAATACCCTCTTCACCACTTGATGTGGTGGAGGATATAATAATGTAAAAGGTAGAACTTTTCTACATCAGGAGCAAAATTTAAGAAATTAGATACGTTTATTGAAGATGAATTTGTCTGAATATTGATGGAACTAGTTGATATTTAAGAACTATTCCGGGAAGTGGGATTATAAAGATGTCATAACCAAATATGGTCGGATAACTGTCAAACTAGATTCATGTGCTAAAAATAGTTTAAGAAATTGAATCAAATTTAAACCTCTTCTCTGGGAAGGGACCTAATTGCAAAAAAATCCTAAGATCTATAATTGTGCTGAATTTCAATAGATTTGAGTTAAGTTTAAAAATCTAACAAGTGGAGCAAAATATGGACCGATATTCGCCAAGAAGTACAAAGAAAAATAATAGTATGGAACTTCTACAAAATTGATCTCTATTTACTAAGGGGTTTTATATGAGAGCTATATCAAAATATGGGCCCATGTTAATAAAATTTTCGACATATATTTAAAAAAGTTAAAAAATTAAAATTTCAGGGAAGGAGTCTTATAAGGGAGCTAAGTCAAATGATGACCTCAGAACAATATGGCTACTTTCGACTTTTTATTTCATAAAAATAAGTATTATCTTAAAAATTGCGGCCCATATGACACACAGAGTTTGGGGTGTATCAAAATTTTGCATATTATAGCTTTTTCCTATTAATCAGATTTTGATGATCTTCTACACGATAATGGAGTATGTACTATATGTTATACTATATGTTAAAACTAAAGTTTTTTTTAAGTGTAATTTAGAAGAAATTAGAAAAATTCTTTTTCAGAATTTTGAGGATGTTTCAGATATCGGTCTTTAACAATTATTCTAGGGGTGATAATGTTTCCAACAAACAGATGGACATAACTAAATCTACTTAGATTTTGATTTCATGCAATAATATGTACATTGTAGGATCTGAGAATATTCCTTCTCTGGGTTACACATGGAATGATAAAATTAATATACCATCATCACCACTTGTGATGGTGGAGGAGAAACTATAATTTAAATATGTGAAATATTTTATTAAGTAAAGAAAAAATAATCCACATATTTTTATTATTTGTTTGGATTTTTACTTTCGTTACATTTTTTTATTCTAAAATGTTTCAAATACTCACAATGTTAATTCAATAGTGAAAAAAAAAAAACAACTGCATTATTGAGATTTTATAAGAAATCATCTTAAGAAATTTGAATTATTTGTATAACCTGATAATTTATATGGCAACCAAAAAGGTAAATTATAAGAGCACTTTAATAAAGTAAAAACATTTCGCTGACAACCAACCACATACACATATGTCAATTTAAACACATACAACGATATTAAATATTTAACAAAAAATCGTTTACAAGAATGTATTTTATATTTATTTCCAGACCGATAAAAAATGCTTTTACAAAAGTGTTTGTAATGCTTTTTAAACTTAGTTACATAAACTTACTTACATATATACAAAATCTTTTATGGATAAACATACGTATGAGTGTATAAACGTACACATGTTATGCACATAGAATTTGTAATTCAAAATTTAAGAAAAAAACTGTTTTGCATATAAAAAGCGCGAAATCAGATTTCAATGGAGAAAATATATTGGAAGGAATATCATATTTTGTTAAAGGAATAAAATTTAAAGGAATTTCTTTTCTTAAGGAAGAAATACTGATGTTGTGGATATATTAAGATTTTGAACAACTTAAAGAAACATGAATGGAATATTAACGTTTATTATACTGCCTTTCAACTCACAGTAATGGAATGTAAATACTTCCGTTATTTTTTTATTGAAAGTAGAGTTTTTTCAGAAGTTGTGATATAATACAGTATGTCAACAGACATTAATTCCAGATGCGTTTGTTAGTATCATACAATATTAAGAATGAGAAGATGTCGAGATAATTATTCAATATCTACAAGTCTTTTTATTCTAAATGCAACAGCCGCAGAAGTGGTATTAGGGTAAAATGTTCTTAGATGAGTTTAAATCTCTTACGATGACAAATCGAGCCAGAAATACGGAAACAATTATATTACAATTACCTCTGAATACACCGTTAGATACAAAATCACTTTCTTATAAATTTAAGGATGCCCATCCATATCTTTATCTGCCAGTTTGTGTTCACTCTACAAGTCGCAATTTTAAAGCTCTTTTGAAGAAGGTTTTTACCACAAATATAAAATGAAACTACAAATTACATAGATATGGATATTTTAACAAAATTTGGTATAAATATATCTTGTATTTGCGCCACTTACGAAAATAAGTATATATTCCTAAATGGATAAAATGTAACTTGGCGACATAATGTAGTATATTTTACCATATCTACATTACGATGCCGATGTGGTATAGACATAATAAGTAATCGCTATCATCTAGTCTCAAAAGCGATCAGTAATAATGAACGCCATCTAAATTTTTGCTAATAGAGGTGATATGAAATGAAGCATCACGTTAAGTAGGTGAGCGAATTGAAAGGGGTAAATTCCCAGCTATTAAAAATATATTCTCATAGTGAATATAGTATTGGTCCATACTTTCAATAGAATTGGTATTTGTTAAAGTACCTTTTTATTCTAAAATCCAATTTCGGAAGAGTTATAACAGAATATAACTTGATAATTGTCAAATAAAATACATATTTAAACAAAAAATTACAAAATTTCGATAAAATTAGTTTACACTCAATAGTTTTATAAGCTAATAGCTCTGCAATGAAGCCTAAACCAAAATCTGAAACTATATTTATCAAGGACAATGTGTGGTTTAGGTTGAATAATATTTAAAAACAAAGATATGTGACAAATTTTGAGAATTATTTTCAAATGACACAGTGATCTTGGGGTGTATCAAAATTTTATATACTTTAGATTATAACATTTTTTCTACTGGTCCGATTTTTGATGAGTTTTGCACATAGAGGTAATAAGTAAAGTTGTGTGTTATGGATAAATCATATCCAATAATATTTTGTTGAAGATTTTGGAAAAGATCTTTTTCGGAATTTTGAAAGTGCTCAGATATAGTTTTATATATTTTTTTGCAAATGTACCGATATAGTTGGTTTAAAACAGGAACCTGCTTAGGGCAACAAAAAATAACGTGTTCAATATTTACTGAATTTGGACAATTATTCCAAGCGTGACAACGTTTGCAGCAGCAAACATTCAGAGCTAAATCAAATCAGATTTTGATTTGATGCAAGAATATATGTATTCTTTATGGGGCCTTAGGTTATTTCTTCTTATTATACACGGTATGATAAAGTGAATACACCAGATTTTGCCACAGTGTGTATTGTAACATTTTAAACGTCGAGTATATTCTAGATAACTATACTGCATTCAAATAAAATTTGATAATATTTTAAGACTTCATATATTTTAGCCCTTATTCCCGAAAACAGAACCTATAACCAAATATGATACAATATTTATCAAATAAATTATATAAAAAGAAAGTTAATAATAGCGCTGAATTTGGAAGAAATACAATAAAGTTGCAGAATTTTTTTAAGCCAAAAACACTATTACGGGAAGGAGCTTTATATGAGAGTGGATTGAAATAATATATGTTGCATATATCATCTTTACTTGTAGTGGTGAAAGGTATAAAATCAAATTGGGTTGTATCGGATACATTCTTATAAAGAAGAGCAGTGACACCATAAGAACTGCTGTATGTTGGGTCCCATATAGAAACATAAGGAATGTACTTATGCACTTGAAAAATGCAAGTTGAATAAGTTATTAATAGCAAAAGTTTAGAGAATGTAACAAACATATGTTCAAAAATATTTTAAGCCCATATACTCCTTGAACCTTGATAAAGGATATGCAAATTAAATCCAAAATTTCGTATTAATTTTAATTTAAAACATATCGTCACTGTGCTGGCAGGAGTTGATATGTAAAGATTTTCGAAAAATCTAAACTGGTTTTGGATTTTTAAAATTGTTTTAATAATATGAAATAAAAAATTTTAAAAAATGCCTATGAAGGTATGAATATATATCAAATAGGAAGTGTGTATTTATGTA
Organism: Cochliomyia hominivorax; assembly: GCA_004302925.2. NCBI lineage: Eukaryota > Metazoa > Arthropoda > Insecta > Diptera > Calliphoridae > Cochliomyia > Cochliomyia hominivorax. The sequence goes on along the minus strand of PYHX02000413.1, from coordinate 72,926,855 downwards.
TGAATGTATGTATGTATGTATGTATGTATGTATGTATGTATGTATGTATTATGTATGTATGTATGTTATGTATGTATGTATGTATGTATGTATGTATGTATGTATGTATGTATGTATGTATGTATGTAATGAGTAACCTATAAAATACCTTGTTAAATTTGGTCCCAACAACTTTCTAAAGGAATTGATTTACTATATAAAACGTGTGACAGATAAAACCAGAGCGAGGAATATGGTCCATACAAAGAAATATTTTTTTGACAAAACGAAGTTTGCCGGATCTGGTACTTTCTCATATTAAATATTTGAAAATGAATTTTTAAACATATTTAATATTGATGTTTGTTTATAGTATATGAGGTAAATATATAGTAGACTCTCACGACATTTCAATTTCACAAGAATTTGAAATTATTTCTGATTATTAGATGAATAATGTATAGATGTATTTCTGATTTCAAAAACTTATGAATTTGCAAGTAATAATGCAAAAATATTGAAGTAAAAATTGTTCCAACAATATTGCCTATGTAATGTTTTCTATATTTCTTCCAAAACTCATTAGGAATTTTATTCAATTTCAGATCACATTTTACTACTTTAAAAAAATAAACATTTGCGAAATAATTTATAAATGTTAAAATATTCAAATATATATTAATTTGTTTTTGTCTCACCTGGAAAATTATAAAAATTTACATAAGAAATTTTGCCAGTGCAATGACGATATATTTTACTAAAACTTAAAAGTAATAATTCCCATACATTAAATCCAAACATGTAAAGATGAAATTCAAATGAGTTGGAATTTCTTCTTTATATATTTGTTCATATGAATAAAACACCGACCGTTTTTCAAATACATTCAATAACATCATAACCACGTTCTTCCTAAATTTCATAATTTGAATTTCGTTTCGATTGCCTTTTCTTCGCTATTAAAAATGTCTTGACTTTTTAGCTGTATAATATTTATATGGCTTAAATGGCAATAAAAGCCAGAGAAGGATATTATTTTATTGTATTAAGTAAATTCACGCCACATAAAGTATTTTCTGACACAGAACAAAAAAGTAAGAAGTTAAAGTCGATTAAGGCCGACTATTTAATATTCTACACTACGTTGTTGTTTATAAGTGGTACTTACCAAAAATTAATGAACTACCCTCGTACAAAAGTATTTTATAATTTATACTTAAGACTACAATATATTATACTGGTACTAACATCCTTGTTGGATTTAAGCGTTATTAAGGGATTTTTTCTGTAAGCGTTAGATGGAAACTGGAAGAAATTATGGATCGACACTCATAAAATTTACGCATTGATTTTTGCTTATAATTGTGACCTTCAATCACCATTCCGGGAGAAACATTTTTTGGGGGCTACGATAAATAATGGACCCATAATCACCAATTTTAATAAACATCCTCCTTGGATCAAAATAATATCACATATCCAATTTCATTAAGACATCTTTAAAACTATGGCCCGCATTTTGTTCACAAGGTTTACATGGACAGCCATCACTTGGTGGGTAGAGTAAAAGGCGAAGCAAAACACTGAAGAAAGAAAATTCAAAAAGGAATTCAATATTTGATTTTCATGTTCGTTTTTTTGATGTTGCTTCTGTTCTCACTTTTTTTCATATGACACTCAATCAAATCTGTTGTATTCATCCATTTGCACAATTATTGAGGCTGGATTTTTGATTTGATTTGTTTGTTAAATGAACAACAAGTTTTTTGCTGAGACGAGACTTCAGATATAAATTTTGTATATGGATTTCCACATACACACATATAGTGACAAAAAGGCAAAAAAAAGAAATTCTTTTGTATACACAGATTATAGTTTTTTTATTTTCATGCTTAAGGGATTCATTTGATTGTTTGTGAAGGATTTTTTTTATTATTAAATCGCATATTTTGTGCGCTGCCTTTTTCAATATCATCACAATCTATATGGTAAATTTTATATTGTTTAAGTTAATTTAAATGCAAATACATAAAAACCTTTTGGATTATTTTTATGAAAAAATAAATACATTTTATTAAAGTTTAAAATTTGTTTGCCAGATAAACAAATTTTGAGATCCCAAAATAAGCCCATATATAGAAAGACAAGTTGAAAAAAAATATTTTTTTAATAGAAAAAAAAACGTTTGTGCTTTTTTTGTCGGTGTCAAAGAATAGGAGATTGCGATATCATTTTCAATATATAAATAATGGTCAGAAAAGTAACTAATCAATTTAAAATAAAAACAAACTTTCTGGTTTAATTTTCTTAGCAAAATTGAATAATTTTTCATTATATTATCATAAAATATCATCTTTATAAACACAGTGGGGTTTTTTTGGCAATTAATCTATAGCATTCAATGGACTGCTCAGATTATAAAAAAAACTTTTTTCTCAAACTATATTAAAAATTGGCAGCTGTCCCATCTCGAATATTAATCTTTTGGTATGTATAATTTATTAACACAAAAAAAAAACTAAAAATAAAAATACACGTTTTGCCTTTTTATGTCCAATATTCGTTATTGTTCTCTTTTAATTAGTAATTTTAAAATATGTTGATGAACAAACTTTTATTGTTAATGAAAATGTCAGTTAAAAAGTTTAAAAATAAGTAACAAATTTATTTGTTTTAAATGAAAATGCAAGCAGTAAGTCTTTAAAAAGAATTTTTCTTTTGTTTTTAATGTTGATGTTACGTACATAATTTTTTTTGAGTGCACAATTAAATTAAATCAAAAAATAAAAATTAAAATACACTTTTCTTTTTAACAAATTATAAAAAATCGTTTTTCTTAACCTATAGAAAAAACTGGCAGCTGTTCTATTTTGATTATTAATCTATTATATATGTATAATTGATTTACACTAAAAAACTAAAAAATAAAAATACAAGTTTTGTCCTCTGGAGGAGTATCACAACTCAAAAAATTATTGCACTAATATTTTTTAATACTGATTTCATCAACTATCATTAACCAAATTTCAGTTCATTTTGAATACTTTAATATTTTTTAATTAATATTTCTGGATTGGTTTTCACAAAATTTAGCATAATTGTAATAGATGGTTCTGACCCCATTGGAGGACCACGGGCAGAGCTATGTGGGCGCAAAGTGGGCTACCTCGCACATTCAGTTTTTATAAAACGCGTTCCGATTTTTCAACACCCTCCACCACAAATGCGTGTGAAGTAAATACATTATACATTGACACTCACAAATACACTCAAACAGATATACAATATATAAACAAATGCCTTAATATTATGGCAACATTTTATTATAATTTGTCGATTTATAATTGATAATTTTTCGAAAGTTTTTTGCTTGAACTTAGAGGTTGCTTTAGATATCGCTCTATATCTATAAATAAACTAAACTGATTTTGCGGATTTTATGTACAACAACAAACAGACAGACAGGCAGACGGACGTATAGTCAATATATGATCTGTGATGATTAATTCTTAGCGTTACACACAAAATGACATAGTTATTGTCCTACTAGTTGTGGTGAAGGGTATGAAAAGAAAATCGTAGTTTATGTTGTGTTGACTTAATATTATTGATTGATATTAATCATACGCAACTTTACTTATATTTTTTATTCCAATAAACTTGGGATTTTAGTGAAAAAATGTTTAATGAAAAAAAGAAACTAATAATAGTAAAATAAAAAAATTTCACTTTTGTAAAAAAGAGTTACAAAATAAAAACTACAGTATTACTCACATATTCAATTTAAATACTTTTAAGATAAAATTGAACCACCAGGCGAAAATTTATTGTCGATATAAATATATTCTCAATTAATCATAAAACTCTGAATAATATCTGTCATCATTTTTTTCACACTGATTTGCCTCAGAAGCAATATAACAAAATAGCATGTTTAGTCCAATATCACATCTTTTTTTAAAATCTTTTAAGTATCTTGATTAGTTATACATCCAAGCGTTATATAGAGTCTCATATTATCACATTCCATCGCCTGTAACTTTTTTATTATTCAAAATGTATTTCTGTTTGCAATATTACATTTTTCATATGTTCAAACAAAATACGTATCTACCATTTTTTGCCATTTTCAATTGTTTTCTTTTTATTTTACTTATATTCGAGCAGGTAGTGAAAATTTTTTTAATTAAAAATTGAATAGAGTTGAAAAGGCTTTCATTTGAATTCTTTAGTTATCAATATAAAAATGTTAAATTGAAAAAGAGTTGTTGAAATATTTGGCAAAAAAAACTTTAGTTTTTTCTATTTGATTTGCCAGTCTATCATCAAATTCAGTTTGATATCCAAACAATGATATGTCTCTAGTATGACCAATGATTGACAGTGGCCAAACAAAAACAATTTTTTTTTATTTGATTTTTTTTAGATGTCACCAGACCTTCGTTTTTTCAATAACCACAAAAATTGTTCAATGATATAAAATGTATTAGATATTTAGTTTGTAGCTTTTGAAGGATGTGTGGGAAGGGAGGGGATAGTTTTTGTGTGTTTATATATTTCTTTGGGTTTACTGTATTTTTAAATAATTTTATATTTACTGAGTAAAAATTTTCGAAAAAGTATGATAAATAAAATAAACAGGCAAAAATGTTATTGTCGGTGAAGCTTGACTATGTAATACCCTACACTATATTGTTGGTTATTAATAGTAATTACGAAATATTAATAAATGACCCTCGTGCACAGATTTTTGCTTTAATTAATCTTAATTTTAACAGTTATTATGTACCAAGGCATGTGTGAGATTTATGCCCTTAAAAGTGAAATTTTGGACCGAACATGGCCAATTTCAACATTTCTTCTTCGAATATAATAAAACTTAATTGTGCCAAATTTCGTCAAAATCGCTTAATATTTAAGATCTTCATACACAATTACGGGAACTAAATTCATATGAGAGGTACCTGAAATTTTTGAACGAACAAGGTAAATTTCAGCAGGCTTCGTCTCAAGGTAAAAAGAATGACACATAGCAAACTACATCGAAATATCTTAAAAATTGCGACCTGTTAATTATTCATATCGTTTACATAGGCAGCCAGTCGGACAGAAAGACGGTCAGAAATTGCTAAATCGACTCAGAAAATAATTCAGAGTCGAACGATATAATAAATTTTAGGGGTAACACCATTATTGATGCATATTCAGAACATCAGCACATACGCATTATACACCAACCACTTACAACTATGAATACTATGTTCGGCTGTGTCAAATTTTAAATACCCTACACCATTAATTTCATGCAAAACTGAGCATTAGTTGAAGATATAGCAATATCTATAAAATTAGTTACATATATTAACAATATTTAGATAAAATGTCTTTAGATACGATTGGCCCATATCTAAAAACCTTTTAAGCCTAAAACAATATTCCAGGAAGTGGAATTATAAAAAATTTATAACCAAATATGTTTTGAAATTTATTTAACCAGATGTATAAATTAAAAGTACAATTGTGTCAAATTTCAATAAAATTGGATAAGATTCAAAACTCTTTTCTTGGAATATTCCTTAAATGGGAACTATTTCAAAATATGGACCGAGTTTGGACAAATTATTAATTTTCATTAAAAATAGTTTGAAAAATAATTGTGGCAATTTTCAATAGTATTGGGTTTTATTTAAGAGTTTCGTAGACTAAAAACCATTTTCGGGAGGGGGTTGCTATTGCCAAATATGGACCGATATTGATCAAATATATAAGATATATACAAGACTTTTAGAAAATGGATTTTGCTATAAACCATATTCCAGGAAAGGGCCTTATGTGGGAGGTATTTCAAATAATGATCCAATCATAATCTTGTTCATTAGAGTTTATTATTGTATCAAGATAAATATATACTGCAATTTTTAGAAGATTATCTTCAAAATTGCTACCTATAAGACACATAGATTTCGGGATTAAAACTTTGCATTATTGTTAAAATCCAGTTACTTTTTCTTAAAAAAAATTAAATAGCTTTTTTTCGAAATTTTGAAGTTGTCTCAGATATAGGTCAATAACTTCTTGGATAATAAACCAATAAAGCTGGTTTTAAATGGGCGACATCTTATACTCACGCCATTAAATTCGGACAATTATTCTACGAACAGACAGACATAGCTAAATAGACTCAGATTTTGATATGATGCAAGAATATATATACTTTATAGGGTCTTGTATAATTACTTCTTGGTGTTACACACAAAGTGACAACGTTAATATACTTTCGTCACCACTTGTGTCGGTGGAGGATGGCAAATATATTCTAGTTTGTTCCAATCTTATGTAAGATAGAAAGAAATGATATTGGAGAACATAAGAAGTGAGATTCAAAAATTCTTAACACATGTTTTTCACTAAAACTTTTAACCCAAGTATTATTTGATCAAGTAACCGTTTTAGGTCACGTCAGTTGCTAAGTTTAATGTTAAAAAGATTGCGTGAAAGGGAAAATTTTGATGTCTGGAAAAGTCAAGCAAAATCGTCTTTGGTCATAAAAGATTGTTGGTCGGTAGTTAAAAAAGACATTATTTGGTATGAAGATTCAATTCTAAATGAACGTATGTTAGCTCAGTTAACGTTGATAAATGCAAATAATTATGCCCACATTGCTATAGCAACAATATCAAAATAAAGATGGGATACATTAATAAATGCATACAAAGATACAGGATTGACAAGGAAAGTTAAACTCTTAAAACAATTGGTGAATATGAGGAAATAAAATTTCAATTCTAATTCAGAAATATGAAAATGTATTGATAATAACTGCGATGAAAGTAAACAATGCTGCTTTTAATATAGACGATGAGTTGAAGACTTCTTTAATACCAGAATGGCTGCCAAATTTGATGAAAAACATATAATGAAACAGCATTATTTTCAAAAGAAAAAAATAAGAAGAATCAAATGCAGTATAACAAATGTACAAGATTTTGACATGTTTAAAAAAACTATAATAAAATTAAAAAATATAATATCGCCAAGTTTAAAAAGACCAATAATAAAAACATTAGTGGCATTTGTAAGTGAAAATGTTCGAATTTGTAATAATGATAAAATCAAAAATAACAGAACTTATTGGATTATCGATAGTGGAGCTAGTAATCATATGGTAAATAATAAGTGACTATTTGTATAATGAAAGATTAATTGGATGTAAAAAAGTTATAACTGCGAACAAAAGTATACTTCAAATTGAACGTGTTGCTTATATCGATATAAAAATATTTGGACGAAATTCAAATAGAAGTCTCTTCGCCAGGGATGTTGAATATGTTCCAAATTTATTTTTTTTAATTTTCCTACACAATTTCATTCTTATACGCAAATTTTGTGAAATTTCAGGCATAAAAAAAGCAAAGCGTGTATTTTTAAATTTTGAATAATATCGATTAAGAAATAATTTCTTCAGTTTTCGATGACTATTAATTAAAATCTTATTGAAACCATAAACAAAGAATACTTAGGCGTATGAGTTATGAATGTATCTATATATTAAGTATACTCCCTGCAATACTCATATAACACAATTACTTTAACAAATTTAATGAATTTTGTCTATTAATAAAGCTTACAATGTAAAAAGCTTTATAAAAAGGATATATGAGAAGAACCATTATTCCGATATTAGAGAATTATATAATTCATAATTGTACCCATATTGAAGTCATAATTAAAATTTCATTATTGTGGACCATATTTTTGATCTTAACCTCAGGATATATGGATGTTGTCTGAATCCTTGAACCGTTGTGTATCAAAATTTGCCTTTTTTCCTAATTATTGCAATATATAGTTGTGTGCAAGTTTTCAGAACACTAGTATAAATACCCTACTTTAGTCGGTTTTTGTACAGGAAGATGACTATCAAAAAGTCACTAGAATCGGCAACTCTTTAAAAGCCATTGTTAATCTGGTAATATCTGTGGAAGCCGGAATATTCATAAAAGGGGTTATGAAAAAACTAAAGAAAAAATAAAGAATAATAATCAAAATACACTAGAAGGAGAGATAACACTATACCGTTCATGATTCAGAAATTGAAATGTTAATACTTGTATATCATTGGAATATTTTATTAAGAACATAATCTTCTGATCAAACAGATTATGAGAAACTATTCTAAATAATTTAAATATTATCACATTTTAAGGTATTAAATCTATTTTCTGTATCTCTATGTAAAAGATTTATACTTCACTCTAAATTTACATTCGTAATACCACATATTGAAGATCCGATATTACAATTTATATTATCATTGCTTTAACTTTAAGCACTTTTAAATTCACCTGAGAACTATCATTTGATATTCATTTTCCTTCTTAAACGATATAATAAAAATATTTATAGTCGTAATTATTATTATTTTATTTAAATTACTATTTTCTTTTTTATCATAAACCTGTTATTTATGTTACTTAATAAAGCTTTAATATTTGAATAAAAATAAGGAGTTTTGAAAAGAAAACTATGTAAATATTACAACAGAATTGACAAATATACAATAAGTTGGTTCCTGTATTACAGATGTTGATGTTTTCTATTCAAATATTTTGTTTAATTGCAATTTTAACTAAAACCTGGTAAGAACGCTTACTCACTACACCACAAATGTGTGTGAAGTAAATAAGCTATGTTTCATATATAAACTTTCTTGGAATGGAAATGAAGTACATACATGTCAATATTAAGGCAATTTAATTTTAATTTGTCGATTTATAATTGAAAATTTTACGAAAGATTTTTACTTGAAATTAGAGTTTTCCTCAGATATCGGTCTATAACTTTAAATATACTAAACTGATTTGTATGATTTTAAATAGAAAACTTCTCTGTTAATTATTATGTACAGACAGACGGACTCAGCTTAATTGACTCAGATTTTGTTTTAAAGAAAGTATATATATACATTAAGGGGTCTGAGAGGATTTCTGCTTAGCGTGAGAGCTACGGTTATCGGTGGCATGTAGAATTGGACCTTGTTAATATTTTCTTCATATCTCTTTGTTTTGTGAGCTTAAAGCCTCAATCCGGGAGGGAGCTACAAGATATTGGACCGACTATCATCAATTTCAATAGATTTCATTATTAGCCTAAAATAATGACGGACTCTGAGTTGACCGGTATACATAACTTCAGCAAAAACTCGTATTAAAATTATCTATGATATTATAGAATATAAAAACTGCAATAGTAGACAAAATTAAGTTCCAAGAATGTTAGGCAATGATCGCTAACAGGATAAAATAATTTTTATAAAATAGGAACTTTAAATCATATGTAAAATTTTACTTCTTGACAAGTCCAATATATTTTAATCTTAGAGAGATAATGACTTGAATATTTCTATAAAAAATATTTATCTAATTTTAAAATATATAGTCACTTTTTAAGGTCTATAGGAAGTTTGTATTAGGTATGAACTAAAATTACCGTACGCACTTGAAAGCTTTGGTGTCCGAAATACATTTTTTTAACTATAAAATTCCATGGGCGTTTAGTGGGATTCTAATTTCTAAATTATATCGGTATGATAAGTAACAGAATTATTTTAAAGATGTCGATAATAATAGATGCCTTCATTTATTATCCCAATTCAAAGAAAATTATCAAAATTGTTGTTATGAGTATTATGTTTGTATCCAGCATGAGCTCAAAAAATCTATAGACTGATATTGGAAACAAAACCTCAAAACTTAGACGAAACTATTTTGCGAATTTCACAATTAACAATAATAGCGCATACATAAGTATTTCACCATCGTATAAAAAATTATTATCTTAAAGGTTAAGTATAAAAAAGTTCCAGGATATTTATATAAAATTTTGAATCACCTTAGAATCATTGTAACATATTGGTTGCAGTTTTAAAGATATTTTTCAAAAAATGTTCACGTACATTAATTTTGATAAAACTATAAATCACAATTAAATTTATGCAGGGAACCTTCATTGAAATAGGGTCCTTCCTAGTTTTGGAGCTTATATAGATCTTAAATATCAATTGGGCACAATTATAATTAAATAGTTTTCAATATATGTATCTTAATTAGACATAGCTTCCAAAAAAAAAACTCCAATTTAGGTAAAATTCATAAAACGTTCATATATTAAAATATTTTAATACATTTCGGCAATAATAATACAAGATCTTCCAAGTTTTACTATTAAACTGAAAAATAAACTCTTAAATATTAATTTACTTCAATGTAATTCGGATCAATTTAAAAAATAATTTCGTTAATATCGGTTCACATTAGCCTCTAGATGTCCCGAAAATAAGTCTTAAGATTACAATAAATGAATGAAATTTGCCAAGTAAAAATTATTTTTTTAGCATTAAAATGTACAGACTTCAATATCAGCGGAACTAATATGTTTGTATATAAGACCCTTCACTGCCGAATAAACACTGATGCATGTTCCTGTAAACGTATTTAATTTTTTTTCTTAATTTTTGTCTCATCTTCGTTATTTTCATCTAAAAGTAAAAATGAAGTTTTTTTTAAAGGAATTCAATATTACGGTCCTTTTTGAATTAAAAAAGATTTTTTTTGTTATTCACGAGATAAAATGTCTTGATGATATTTTATGTGGAATATTTCTATAAATGCAGAAAAAAATTGCAATGGAAATTCCTTTAGAAAAAATTACCAAAAATAAAATATTATAAATTCGACTTTGTTATCAATGAAACAATGTTTTTAATGACAATATCTTAATTTAACTCCAGAAATTATGAATTTAATTTACTATTTTCATAACGCTTTAAGATGCCCAAGGGAACTTTTCTGTTCTATCAAGAAAAGTACCAAATAAGTTTTTTTCATAGCCAATGATGTTTCAAAGGTGAAATTAGTCGTAAAATTAAAAGTTTTGAAATGAGTAGAGGAGAAAATGAAAGTGATTTTCTTTGGCGAAATTTAGACGCCACGATTTGAGATCGAATGATGTTCGATTTCGGCAGTGATATTGTTATGATTTGGATAGCATTTTCTGCAGCGGATGTATCTAAAACTTATTTTGTTCCAACAAAAATGAATAGCACTTTTAAAACGATTTGCTAGTAGATAGGTGAATATTGCAAGATAATGCTGCACAAAATGGTTCAAAGCAGTCTAAGTCACAGCCGCTTGCAGTCTGGCATTAAACTCAATGCGGATACATGATGGCAAAGTTTATTCGAATGATGCCCAAAATAAAAGCTTAATAACTTAAAAAAAGACTGAATTTAAGTGCATTTATAGGACAATACCATTAAAAGTATTTCAAATAAAATCTTAGTTGATTTATAAAAATCAATAGTTTCTTGTTATGTGATTTTATGGGAATATGCACCAGTGTAGTTTTCTTGCTTGTTCTATAATTATTGTTAATAGAACGACATTCCTGAAATTAACTAATTTCATTAATCGGTCTTTATTTGAATATAACTATTATGCAAGACTTCATATTCTTGAGAATGGCATGTAGAGTCCTTTCTTAATTCGGGGTTTAAACGAATAAAAGCTAAGATTCTTTTTAGAACAAAATCACCAATTCATTTTTTACTTGTTTACAATGACTTTAAACTTACATTGATGAAACTTAGACCATAAAGCTGAACACCCTTAATGTAAATGTACAAAAGAAGCAAATACATCTAAAGAACTTATTCATTTGCTTATGTTAAAAACTGAATAAATACACAAACAAACAAACGGAAATAAAACTCAATTTTAAATTCCCTTAAGGCACATACTGTATACTACAGAGATACAATTATGACAACAACCATTAGATAAACAATTTCAAAAATACCTGTTTTTTATTTCAGTCATTTAACAAAAACAAAATGATTTTCAAATATTTATTCCTTGAAGAAGAGCTCCTTCTAGAAATTACTTTACAAAGGAAGAAGTGGGAACTGTAACAATTTTAAAGAAACAATTCTTAATTTAATTTACAAGAAATCTTTTGAATCAAAATCTTTTGTGTTGCTTTAGGTTTTCTTTTATTACTTGTAGGGTACTCTATTATTCATACTTTTAGCTCATTTAATATTCAATGCAGTGACATTTTAAAAATGTTTTATTTTATGGAAAACAACAATAGATATCTTTTGTAAAAAAAGTAAATACTTATATCTTTATCTAACTATTTGTGCATTTGTATTATATAACTGTTATTGTTTCCATCTGCTTCAAGAAGATTCATAAATAAAAAATTTCCTATAGTTACTTTAAAGACAAAAAAAAGAGAAAAATCATATGAAATTGTATTGCAAAATGTTTAGATTTTAAAGGAAAAATTCATAAAAATATAAAAGTTGTCATATTCCATATTCGAATAGAGAAACATATGTAACAATAGGACATAAATTGTTGTTTGAACATAAAGTTATCCTAAACGAAATGAAAATGGTCCTAGTAATATCATTTTACTAAAGTTTATATTATTGTAACTTTCAGTGCTTGGACCGCAGAAGCGCTCCATGAGCTATAGGGGTTCACAAAAATAGTACCTCGGCATCCAATTTTTCTAACTGCCTGCCACATTTTTGTTTCACAGTCAATAAAAAAATTAATTTAGAATTGAGTCTTGAACTTTGGAGTTTTGCAAGATCTTGCGAGAACTTTTAAATATACGTTCATAGCATTATGCCATTTCGAGTTTTTCATTTAAGGAGTAAGATCGTAAAGTTCTTACAGTTTTACTTTTATTTTATGGAAATATTATTACAAATTACAAAGAAAATATTTGTATAATTTCAATCACTAGTGATGATATGTTGACATTTCTCGGAATTCTTTCCATTAACGTTTTTATAGAGTTTTCTGTTCCCTCTTTATTTAAATACTGCCATACTTTTGGATATCCTTTTTGGGCTGTTCATATCTCTTTTAACATAAGTCCAATATCTCTTCTTGGCTTCAGCTTTGGAGTGGTTTTAAAGATCTACCAACCTTGGTATCAATAACGTTGTTCTTGTACAACTCAAGGGCTTGTTTAACACATTGCCAGAAATTTTCTTTAGCTTTCCCTCGAGCATTAACAACATATTTCTATGAGCAGTATATTGCAAAAAAATCATGCGTTTCATCATCCTTTGAGAAGAACAAATATTTTTTTTTTAACTTAACTACAATTTCCGTGCTGTTTTTGAGATCTAAAATTTAAGCAGTGTTTCTGTTTAAGTCTTGCATATTTTTTAACTTGCATTAGCTTTAACTTTTCGTATAAAATAGTCCGAGCACTGAACTTACCGGACTGCTTTCCTACCGGGCATGTTCTTTTGAAAACACTTTCTATTTTTGGCTTTTGATATATCATGTGGACCATTTTGTCGATAACCCCGACAGAAAATCACATTCCATGAATCAATTTTTTAAGATACATGATTTTGTCTTCCAACTAAGTAAAAACTTTAAATTTTCGGATATATATCCCTGAAATATGGCAACGCATTCTTGAAATAACCCATGTGTATTGGTACTATATATTGGAAACATACAGATAAATGTGTAAATTTTGATGAAATTGGTCCACATTTAATAACTTTTAAAGATTAAACCATTAACATATATTAAAAACAGGCAAAACAATAATTGTGCAGAATTTCAATTGAATTGGCATATATTTAAGAGATTTATAAACTCAAAACTGTTTTCGGGTAAGGGACTAATATGAGAGCTGTAACAAAATATAGAGGAGTTTGTAAGCTCAAAAGTATTTCAATGCATAGATTTTAAATAGGAGCTATAACAAAATATAAAATTAATAACATATATTCAAAACGATTACTTTTGACGAATTTCAATTGAATCAGTCCATATTTCAGAGTTTTATAAGTCCCTTGCAAGAATACCTTATATGGGAGCTATAGCAATATGCGGACCGATATTAGTCAAATAAATAACATAAAGTTAAGGTAGTTAGAAAAATGATTGTTCCGTATTTCAATAAGATTGGTTTAAAATTGTAAGCATTAATAGCTTAAAATCTCATTCCGGTAAGGGGACCTACATGGTAGCTAAGTCAAGTAATTATTCCAGCACAATCATGTTTTTTTTTTGGTTTATAAATAGATCAAAATAAATGTATGTGACAAACTTCAGAATTGTCTTTAAACTTGCGATCTACTTATATGACAAATTGATATTGTGGGGTGTCAAATTTTGCATATTTTAATTTATAACTTTTTTATTTTAATGGGATTTTAAAGATTTTTTGGACATTGATTAAGCATATTTCACTTTATGTTACGGTTGAATTCTGTTCAAATCCAGTTATTTTTATTGAATAGATAACAATTTTTAGAATTTTGAGGTTGCCATGGATATCAGTTTGTAATTCATTCGCTAATGGACTGAAATAGCTAAATTTAGATAGGAAACTGCTTATAACAATAGCAAACAATGTAGTCAATTTAAAATAAATTCGGATAGGTTTTCTAGTATAAAAACGTTTTAAGTAGACAGATGGATATAATTAAATCGAAATAGTTAAATCATTCCTTCTAGTGGCTTATTAAACTTATATTTGGGTTCTACTCAGTCATTAAAAACACATTGAATTTGAACTCAAATTACAATTTATAATATACGCATAAAGCGATTATCTAGAAATTAGTTAATCTATAAATCTCATAATAAAATTTCCTAAATTTAAACCAATATTAATTACAATTTTTATATATCTATTGGTGCTACTAAAAAATAATTCAATTACCAGTTATGGTATTTTACGATTTAGGTACCGATATCTACACATCAATTTTTGCATAAAAACATATGTAGACGTATACATATTCTCTATTCTAGGTATGAATGACTATAATGATAATGTTGATTATGATGATGTTGATGGCTTTTATATAAAAATATATATGTAATAAATGTAACCCAATATACATATAAATTAAATAAAAAATACCTTTTAAGGGAACAGTACGAGCAGACAAGCATTATACAGTGTCATTATAAAACAAAGCTTTTTTCATGTTTTCAAATTGTTTTAAGAGAAAGTCATTTGGGACGTCTCACAGTGATTCGCTTCATGGAAAAAATATTAAAGAAATCAAAATAAGCCGAAATTTTGGTTTAATGATAGTAGATAATATCAGCATTGAAAACTATTAGTCTAACAAATTTTTGAATTTTAATAGGATAAAATCATATTTGAAAAATCAGCTTAAAAATGTCATATTCATAAGGTCAACAATTGATTTTTCTAAATGATTTTTATTTATTTTTTCTTCAATTTATTTTTAATTGTTTCTACAAATTTTCACAAAAACGAAATAATAATAATAATAATAATAATAATAATAATAATAATAATAATAATAATAATAATAAAACCTACGAATATTTATATTTTACAGAGGCGATATTTCTATCATTAAATGAAATTTTCCAAATTAGGCAAATATTCATTTTAAAAAAGAACGAGATGCGTGTATGTTTATTTTTAATTTCTTTTTAATTTTTTATTTAATTTTATTTTTCATAGTTATAGATAAATAATAAATAGAGAACAGCTGCCAGTTTTTAAAATAATTTTTTTTATAAACGTGAAATTTTCTAAATTTTCTTTTAAAATTTCACAAAATATGGAATATTTGACGTGAAGACTTATATTTTAATTTTTTTATTGTGTTAATTTAGTTCAATTTGGCATACTTATGGATATTATAATCAAAAGAAAACAGTTGTCAGTTTTTTGTTAAAATTGTGAAAAACAATTTGAAAATTACTACGTTTTTTATACAAATTTCTTAAAATAAAGAATTTTAGGTATGTTTCATTTAATTTAAACATACTTATAGATTAATAATCAAAAGGAACAACTGCCTGTTTATAATTAAATTTAAAGAAAATGATTTTTTATAAACCTTAAATTTTCCTACAAAATTAAAATGTAATACACAAATCTCATAAAATACCCAATTTCTGACATGGAAAATAGTAAAGAATACTTAGACGTATGTACTAGAAATTTAAACACGATTAGTAAGGACAAAGTTATATAAATAAATTTTGATACAGCTAACAAAATTAAACGAATTTTGGGCAGGATGGAAAAGCTTACAAGAAGAAATTTATATTAGATGATTTAATGCACTTTTTATAAAAATGATATATGACAGGAACCGTTATCCTTCTTCCGATATTAGAGAAATGTATACTATATAATCGCAACCATGG
The DNA here is from genome assembly GCA_004302925.2 of Cochliomyia hominivorax. Taxonomy (NCBI): domain Eukaryota; kingdom Metazoa; phylum Arthropoda; class Insecta; order Diptera; family Calliphoridae; genus Cochliomyia; species Cochliomyia hominivorax. The sequence goes on along the minus strand of PYHX02000413.1, from coordinate 72,910,632 downwards.
AATAGTCATAATTAAACAATTTTAAACTTTTTCGATCATAATTGTGGATAATATTTTATATTTTAACTTTAGCACATATGGAAGGAGCTGATTCCTTGCACCGATTTTCTTCAAAATTTATTTTTTCCTAATTATTAAATATATATATTTTAAACAATTGGGATAAATACCATATTTTTGCCAATTTTTGTATGGAAGCGAATCACTATACTATGGTGTGATTAAAGACTGCACAACTTTTAAAAACTCTCTGAGTCCTGCTTTTGGACATACTCATACAAAAGAATCAGATTCCTTATAACCCTTAAATGAGGCTGGAACTTAAACTTTAAAAGTGGTAGGAATTAAGAACGAGAAATCACTTATGTGCATAATGATGATCAAAAATTAGAAAATGGTATTGTTATGGGTTCATGTTGATAAGAAGAAATCTATGACAATGTACTTGAGGAATATTTGTAAATTAATACTAACCAGATTTCATTTCCGTATAAGAGAGTTGATTTTATATACTTTATATATTCAAAGCATAGTTCGAATGATAAGACCTCTGTAGCAAGAGATACAGTTCACACAATTGACTGGTGGCTTAAGCATTATGTTGTCTTCCTTTTCATACATGTTGGATCATCTTAATAAACAAATATTAACAGCATAATAAAATAATATAGTCGGTCAAGCCAGACTATGTAATACCCTACTCCACAATGATGGTTATAAATGATAGTTACACAAAAGTAATGAAAGAAGGTTTCTGATTTATTCTTAAGTGTGCAGTACATTATCGCGAAACTGACATTTATGGAAAATTTAAGCGTTTAAAATAAATTTTTGTTGGGGATTAAATGGAAGCTACAAGATGTTGTGAGCCAACCTTCGTATAATTTTGCGCATCGATTTTGCTTATATTTATCGTAATAAAATATATTACAGTACCAACGCATATATGATATTTATGCCCTTCAGAGTTGTATTTGCTAAGGGGCATGTATGGGACCTCTGAGAAGCAATGGACCGACATTTGTATAATTTGACACATTGGCCGATTACCTACGGTGGTGTAGGTTATAATGATGATAAAGCTAGCGCGATCGAGCCTATCTATTTTCTCTCTTAGACAAATGTAAGGCTTGAGAATTTTCTAAAAAAATTAATCAGTATCCACTCTTTCATTTGATTCTCAGTTGATATGCCTTTTCAAAGATTCTTGATTTGATTTGAATCGGCTGAAAATATTTGCTTCTTTTTATGAAATCCGAAAGTTACGTCCTTTTGTTTTTACTTTTGTGCAGTTAGTCATTGTATCCTTCTTCTACTTTTAAATGATTTAGTTTTGTGATCCAAATCACTTATATCACTTGACAAAACGTTCATTAACCTCTACACAAAATTTGTTTATTGGGAAATATTTATTTGTTTCCAAGTTGTTTTGTTATCTTGCTGTTGTCATCATTGCTTAAGTTGCTACATAAAGATGTTAAAATAATGACAAAAGTTGTACTTTAAGCTGTAAAGTGCACCCAGAAGTTTTTTCCGATTTTCCTTTTTTTTTGCTTTTTTTCTTACTATATTTTTAATGATTTCTAGGGGAGTAGAGAGACGATATAACAGCAACAAGAACAAAACAACTACATTATCATCATAATCGTTATAAGTACCCATAGTTGTTGGCAAAAAAGGCGATTCTTTTTCTACAACACAGAGCAAATGTTCAAAATCAAGTGGAACACAAGTAAACGAGAGATAAAATGTAAAAGAAGAAGAAGAAAAAAAAAACACCAAAGAAACTAAAATGACATCAGGTGTACTTGTAGGTATTTTAGATTTTAAAAGCAATTCCATGATAAAGCAACAAAAGGGATTTCATAGGAGCACAACTGAATAACTGAATAACCGAATAGAATGGCACAAACAAACGAAGTATATATAATTTTCTTTTTTGCCTGAAATTCACTTTTCTTTTTTTGCAAAAGAGAAAAAACACACACATTAACAAAGAAAACGTAAGCAAATGAGAAATAAAATGATTTTAAATATTTTTACTTAAAAATATTTTGAAAAAGAGAAAATGAAGTAAGAATGCTATAAACGGCTATGCCGAATCTTCAACAACCTCCACCATAAATGCGTCTGAAGCAAATACGCTATACTGAAACCGGGGCGTTTAACACACTCACACATACATTCACAAACGTATACAATATATACACATTTTTCTGAACCGTTTTTCATAATTTTTGGAATGTTAATGAAGTTTCTAATTTTATGGCAAAATTTTATTCTAATTTGTCGATTTGTAATTGATTCAAGACAGATATCGCTCGTTTTTTTTTTTGGAAATAATACTGTAAATATGGAACTATTGAATTCTTAATATAATAAAATTTAACATGCACATTTTTGAGGTGTTTTTCAATTGATTTGGAAGAGAACATGTTTCTAGGGGGTCTTTGAGTTGGAAAGTGGATCTCCAAAGTTAGTTATCTCGGGTATGACGATTTTTAGGTGTTTTTCAATTGATTTGGAGAAAGACATGTTTCTAGTTAGTCTTGGTGTCGGGAAGTGGATAACTAAAGTTGGTCATCTCGAGTATGATGATTTTTAAAAACCCCAAAAACACTCTACAAAAAATACGTGTGGGATAACTCTTATAGTTTAAGAGATATTTAAATCAAAGTAAAATTTTGACCCTTTTTGTTTATTTCATTTGTTTTTTTAATTTGGTGGCTCCGTAACCAAATGGATTTGGATTTGCTCTTTATGCATATGAGTAAAGTATTCATTCAAAATTGAGAAGAAAATTGTATAGGGCAGAAGGAAATAGTTTATTTTAAAGTGAAACAATGTTACCACCTTTTTGAAAAAAATCCCAAAATTTCTATTTAAAATTATTATGTATTTCTAATGAATCCATATAGGTATATGGTTCTTGCACAAAAGTGATTAAAAATTTTGTACAGACTTCAAAGAGTTTTTATTTATTTATTTATTTTTGGGACCCGAATAGAGCCCACCAAGTTCAAAAAAATAGAAAAAAACTGTTCAAATATGTGTCAATATTTTACTTTGGTCTAAATATCTCTTAAACTGTTAGAATTATACTAGACATGAGAGCATATTTGTTGAAGAGAATTAAAAGGGTTATATGTGAGAAAAATACTTTTGCAATCAAATTATAAACAAAATTTTGGCGTTTTTCTAATAAATCGTTAAATCCAAGGAGATCCACTTACTGAATCTAGGACCCACTAGAAACATGCCCTGCTCAAATCAATTGAAATGTGTATATAAAATTTCGTTAAAAAATATTTAATAGTTCCCAAGTTACGAAGAAAATAGTTTTGGAACCACTAAGCTCAGTCAATTATTGTAGATGTGAACGTTTCAACATCAGAAAAACAGACGGCTAAATCAACTCAGATTTTGATTTGAATGCAATACATTATAGGCTCTGAGATGATTCATTTTTAGTGTTACACATGGAATAACAAAGTTCACTTCACTACTTATGGTACTGGAGGGTATAAAAATATTGTAAATGATACGATTACATTGCATAATACAGGAAAGTTGCAAAATTGCAAAATAATGTTCATGTTTGAACAACAATTTTGTTTCAAATAAATTTTGTTTTAAACAACAAAAATATAAAGTGAATTAAGATTATATCATGATTATTTCTATATCATTTTCTTAAATAAATTTGTAAATTAATAAATAATTTAAAACCCTGATAGTCTATTCTAACGAACATAGGTTAAGGTCATACAGTGGGCTTAAACAGGTTCTTGTGAAAAAATGAAGTTAAAGGCACAACACGCAGTGTCAAAATTGATTTTGGAAATATAGCAGCAACTTTTGAACCGTTGGATATATGTTAATAAATTTTCACATGTTTAGAGCTGAAGTATTTTCGATTTTATTAAGAAAAGTACAACCCTTTTTAAAAAACAATCTTTTAACAAAACAAAATAATAATAATAATAATAATAATAATAATAATAATAATAATAATAATAATAATAATAATAATAACGAGAATCTCAATCTCGATGGAAGGCATTTTTAAGCTTTTAACATATATTTAGCTCCATTGATGTATATTCCGCCATGATTGAAAATATATGAAAATTTTCATTTCGTGTGTTATACGAGCAAAATACTGTATGCATTTTTAGACATCATAGATTTAAATAAAATAAATCGTATTAAATAAATATTATACAAAAAAGCATTTACACCCCTCTCACACGCAAAGAAAAAATTTGATTGCGGTAACCATAAACGAGAAGCAATATACTATATATACAAAAGTTATTGTTATCGCCATTAAAAATATTGTTATCGTCACTAAAATAATTGTTATTTCAATAAAAAAGATTTTTAGTTTAATAAACATTTTTTTGTTCGCATTATTTTTTTATTAAGTAAACATTTTTTAGTTTGAAATATTGTCCTTCTCATTTCTTACACAAATAATTTTGGAAAATATGTAAACAATATTTGAAATGTTTTCGTTATATAATTTAAGTTCAATTGTCTTATTTTTTATTTGTAAATAATGAGCATATTGATTCAATTATGTTTACCATGTTAACACAAATTGTAAAAAATTAAATTGAAAATAATATCTTGTCTTAATAGCAATAGTTTTTTTTATAACGAGCTGTTTAATAGCAATAAAATTGTGATCGATCAAACATATTTCCAAACATACTGCGACCACAATATTTTTTTATTTAATAAAAATAATTTTATTACAGCAACGCAAATATTTTCAAAATAAAATTAATTCAACAATTAACATGTTGATGATAACAATAAATGCTTGCCGCGAATATATATGTGTTTGCGACAAACATATTACGAAATGATGTTTTTCTGCGTTTTATTTAGTGTATTATACATACACATTTTGATTGTGATGGAACCATTATATCATCTTCATTCCATATAAAGGTTTTCACGGTATTTGTTTTTTATTGGTTTAATTCTAAATTTATATTAAATAATAATTTTTTATTCGTATTCGAGGACGTTTTTTTTTTCCAAAATCCATTTTTCAAATGACTCGAAAGCTGGTTTTTGAAAATGTCGGTGTTTTTCATACACTAATTCGAACAATTTAGTCTTCTAGCTTGGATGTTTAATGGAGATGTGTAACATTTTAAACAGGAAAACAATTGAAAAATTAATTTAAATTATGCAATTTCACTCAGAGGATGCCAGCTTTAAAAGCATTCTCTCGTTAGTGTCGCTATGTCGGACAATCACACAAAAGGCGGACACTTTCTCTTTCATAGCCTGATTATGGCAAATATGACAAAGGTCTTTAAAATCCTATTCTTCTTGCATTAGATCTCAATGTACAGTAGGGTGGGTCAAAAAAATTGTATCAGTCATCACCTACAATAATTGAATAATTGATGGTGGTTCAAATACTTTAAAGCGCAGCCATTGTTAATACGATCCAAACAAATTTCTGGTTGTTAATGATTTAACACCTGCATCGTCCTTTTCTTTATAGTTTTTGAATACAACATCAATTTGTAGTACTTACTTCTGGTACTTTGATACTGGTCCTTTCTTATCCCCTTATATCTTACTATTTATATACGAAGGAATTGTCCTTTGCGACAAAGTATATAAAGAATATAAAACATTAGATGTTACGATTATAAACAACGATTAGGGAAGATTTCATTCGCTATACTAAGTAAACATTTCTGTATTATTTTATTGATGTTGAATTCGGAAACAATCAAAAAATCGAAGCATGAACAACAATATATAATTTGTTCCAAATGAACTTAGAATGACGGCGTTATTTGGGGCGTGACAAAAATATATTTGTTTATATGACTGGCACAAAACTTTTTTTGTATGTGAACCCATCCACCCTTATGTTTAATTTTCGATTATTTTGGAATCAAGTTCCTGATATATCTTTTAATAAAACCAAAGAGCTGATTAGTCTTCCAAATAACATACATTATAACGTATAACACGTACAAATATATATTCGTGCTCGAACTAAGCAGGTGATTGGTTTACTGTAGAAGTTTCTAGACTGATGGAGCTACTATCTGTCGTTGTCCGAAAACAAGTCCTCCTTCAGTTGCGTCATAGTGGGTTACAAAACGACTGAGTTTAACTTCGTATAAACAAAAATTTGGACAACATTAAATTCACCTGTAGACTTTATCGATTTCTGCATTTGCGCTGTTGTTTACAACATACAGTATAAAAAAGGCGTTAGATCCACCTTTAAGTATACCGATCAACTTAGAATCGTTTCCTGGGCCGATTTAACGATATCCATCCGTTTGTTTGTCTATCTGTCCGGATGTCCATGTAAATTTTCTGAGCACTCTACATAACATTATTTTGGCCCAGGGGCAAAGCCTATTGAAACTGGCCATGTTCCGTCCATACAAATTTACTCCCATACAAATTTACTCCCGGAATGAGGTTTCAAGTTCAAATATAAAGCGATTTTAACAAAATTTAGCAAAAAATAAGTCTTATAATATTTTTAAACGATGTCGTCCCATTGCTTTTTATAGGTCCCATACAAGCTCCCTTCCAAATATTACTTTGAAGGGCATATATCTCACAAAACGTTGGTATTGTAATAATAATTGGTCAAATTAAGATTAATGTAAGCAAAAATTTATGTGCAAAATTATACAAGAGTCGGTCCATAATTTTTCTAGCTTCCATATAATCCCACATAAAAATTCATTTTAAAACTCCTAAGTTTCACATAAATGTAAGTTTCACAATAATATACTGCATACTGAAAAATAAATTAGAAAATCAATTTATTTGAGGGTCGTTCATTACTTTTTCGCAACAACTCTTTATAATCAACATTGTGTTATAGGGTATTATGTAGTCGGGCTTGTCCGACCTTAACGTTTTCATTGTTACATTTTGATTTAGCTATAACAAATCTGAATAACATATTATATAACAGAAACCAATACCAATTACTTATGAGTCAAAATTCTAATATCTCTATATTTTCCACAAATAATATATTTCATATTTTGACACCATTAAAAATTCATTAGAAATTTATTTGATTGATAATTTTGTTAATAAATAAACAAAAATATTTCCATCAATATCTACTAACTTCCCAAATATGAATAAAATTTCTGTAGAACTTCCTGTTAATACCAGACTTCATCTATAAATTCTACAAAAATGTTTTACATAAACTGAATGTAAATAAGAGATTTAGAAAATTACAATTAAATTTTAAGAAGACCATAAAATTAATGAAGTAAGTTAAATAGAAATAACAATTAAATGATTAAATTTTAAATAAAATATTATAGTCGGTCAAGCCCGACTATGTAATGCCCTATAACACATTGTTGGTTGTAAATGACAGCTAAGAAAAGTTAATGAACGACCCTCATATAATTTACTTTTCTGATTTTGTTTAATTGTGAAGTACATTAATATGATACTTAGATTTATGTTCAATTTATGCATTTAAAAAGGACTTTTTCTGGGGGTTAAATTGACTCTAATATAATTTCGAACACCAATTTTAGATTGTACTTATCTAAATTTGACTAGTTGTTATTACAATACCAACGTAAATGTGAGATTTATGGCCTTCAAATTGATATTTGAAGGGGTCTTGAATGGGACCTAAGAGAATTAATGGCCTAATTTCACATATCGATTAAGAATGTCATTATACTTATAAGAGTTAAACTTTTTGTTGAAATAGCGTTGTGTTTAGGACTTTTATGATCTTAAAACCCATTCCGGAAAAACAATTATATAAGCAACCTGAAATATTAGAGCAAGAATATGTATGACATTTCATCAATATAAGACAACAATAGCGACCTGTAGAGTGCTCAGATGGACAGCCAACCGGATAGACGGAAATAGTTTCATCTACACAAAAATTGACTTTGAGTCGAACTGTATACTTAAAAGTTGTTGTTCTATATTACAAATGTCAGCAAAAACGCATAATACCCATCCACCTACGTTGATGTAGGGTATACAAATAATTGGTAATATTGTCATTATACCCTAAACCACTGAAGGTGTTTGGAGTATTATGCGTTTGTGCTGATGTTTGTAACACGTAGAAAAAACACCTATCTTTAGGTATACCGTGCGACTCAGAATTTCTAAGCCGATTTAACTATGTCCGTCCATCTGTCCGGATGGATGTCCAGGTGGCACAATTTTTAAAATATCGTGATGAAATTTGGTACAAATTATTATTTCGGGCTAAGGACGAAGCCTGTTGAAATTGGTCATGTTCAATACAATATTTAAGGTCCCTTATATACAAATGATATTCCCGGAATGGGGTTTTAAGTCCATTAAAACAATGTGCCGAAATAAGCGAGGATCGGTTCATCAATATTGTAATTGTAATTGGTCAAATTAAGATAAATATAAGCCTAAAAATCGATGTGTCAAATTATACGTGGGTCAGTTCATAATTTCTTGTAGCCCCTATATAACCCCTCAGAAAAAATCATTTTCATAATAAGTTTATCATTAATCCTAATGTTACAATAATGTACCACACACTTCAGAATAAATCAGAAAATCAAATTATACGATGGTCGCTTATTTCGGCACATTTGTTTTCCGTAACCACCATTTTTATTCGATGATATGTTGTAGGGTATTAGATATTCGGGTTTGAATGAGATTTTATTAATACGAAATTTAAATTTATTTAAACTGTCACAATATGTAAACAAATAAATAAAGATGCCAACAAATAAATGAAATTAATATTATTTTGTGAATTCTCGTAAATAAGATTAGAATGAACTTAATTAAATATTATTTGAAATGAAATTTATTTGATGATGTTGAAATATTATCATTTCGTAAAATAATAAATTACTGCTGTTTTATTGAGGAGAAGTTTGCTGGCATTATAGGAGAGATGATATGAGCATAGTGGGGCAGAATTAAAGCGAAAGTGTCGGCATTAAACTAATACATAATAATTTTATAATTTTGTAACTTTCGAACTCATAAATTAGCTCTCATATTTATATTACAAAGATTACCCTACTTAAGAGTATATGTCCAAGTGAGGTTTTCATAAGTCATCTAAGTCTACTACTTAAAATATTTGCAGTGGATGATAGTTTTTTTGATTTAAAAAAATTGCGATATAAACATAAAACATAAAGAAACGTTCAGTCTGCCGATAATCTTGAAATCGAGTTACGAATAATGTTATTAATTTTAGACAAAAAAATCTTTAAAAACCGATAATGCTTGAATACTAATGGAAGAATATATTTTTAAATTTGAAAAATTTCTATATTGCGATAACTTCAAGCATACAAGAAGCTATCGACGCAGCAAGCCCATCTAAGAAAATTAGCTCTGACAGAATTTCCATGCTGATGTTGAAAAACCTTGACGAGTGGAGGAGAGACAATTTTACAAGCTGATTTGTATAATACAACAGCAGCATTAACAGTTGTTACCACCCAAATTACACTGGCTTAAACCTGCAGAGGCCATATAAACGGATAATCCTTGTGGCACCAGAAGTCTAACCATCGCTATTGCTTTGTTTATATCTCTCTGAACTCCCTGTACCTCCACACGAAATTGTCGTGTTAACATATGTGACCGACTGTAACATTACGACTACTGGTCATAAAGTTAGTGATCTTTGCGGTCTGAAATTTACATTTTTTACGCAAAAAAACTTTAAACTTTCTACAACGAAATCAACAGCAATATTCTGCATCGCATGGGCAAAAGTGGTAAATACATGTTTAGGCATTAAATTCCGACTAAAAATCACACAAATGTTATATTTGACCGACTATTTATTTCCTCAGTTCTTACAACTATAATCACATACAAATTGCAAAGTCGAAAAATGGTCCATGAGGCTTTAGCAGTATTTGTATTATGGACAAAAAGTCTACATACAAAACGATTGACCCGACAGTGAAGAATTGTGATTTTCCTATGTGGTCTGCTACGAGGATTTGAGGCCTCCCATTTCCCATTACAAATTGCCTCAATTGGCAATGACATCCCAAACATATGTGCTGTATTTGTACAACTTCCAGTCCAATTCTACTATTGTCAGTCATAAAGATGTATGAACTAAAGAAATAGAGTTTGCCCGATTGCTTGGGCTGAAAGTAAACCAATATATGAACCAATGTAACTAACATACAAATTCTTTTGCATCTGTTACAACAATAACAGAGAGATAGAATAGATTTTTGTTTGGAAATAAATCTGTTACTATCGATCGAGTAGATAAATTCGCATGAATTTAACATAATGAAAGCATTATAAATTGTAGAAGTAAAAACTGAGGTACATTGGATAATCAATTACACTACAGTGTATTAAATATATCAGTAAAACAAATTATATCAAAGAGTACACTAACTTTCGTAGCTGATATTTACGACCTATAATGTGGTGTAGGCTATTACTTATCCCGGATTGATCAAACATTATTTTTATACTCTAAATCACCGTAGGTGATTGGGGTATACACCTACTATGAAGTATACCGTTCGACTCAGAATCACCGTCCATCTGCCATTCCGGCTGGCTTTTTATGTGAACGTTGTAAACAGTCTGCAGGTCGCTATTTGAGATCTGTGGATATCTCGATGAAATTTGGTAAAAATTATTATTTTTTTGTCTAAGGACGAAGCCTATTGAAATTGACCATATTCGGTCCAATACATATACAAATATTTCTCATGGAATATTTAAACGAACTTTAGCACAATGTACCAAAAAATATGCGAATGTCGGTCGATTATTTCTCATAGGTCTGTTGAATTCCGATAAATTTTTCGTAACTACCATTTTTAACTAAATATGAGATGTAGGGTATTAGATTGTCGGGCTTAAACGACTATACATTCTTAATTGATATTAAAAAAATCGAATTCCATTATATTTGAATCATCTGTGTAAGGCATTCTTTCTATTCTGTCCTACTTTCCAGTAATTTTATTGTGATATTGATGTCTTAATAATTTATTTCTTTTTAATTCAACTTTTTTATATGCTACAATAATTCGGGATATATTTACATTCCAAATAACTTTGTATATATATATAGATATTTGTTAAATATTTTGATAGTCTTAATAATTAAACATAAATTACATACAAATAATTGCAACAAATTTACTTAAACTCTTTTAAATAATGAATTTATTTGTGTTACAATATTGTCATTACACTAACACTTCTTTAGCAAATAATCTTAGAATTCACTTATATACTTACATACACATAAATATATATATATATATATATATATATATATATATATATATATATATATATATATATATATATATATATATATATATATATATATATATATATATATATATATATATATGTTTATATATATATATATATATATATATATATATATATATATATATATATATATATATATATATATATATATATATATATATATATATATAAAACATTTCAGTGTTCAAGGAAATTTATTTCAGATCTAAAATAATTTAAAAATTTTGTAGATGTTTTAATTGCACATAAGAAAAGATGTAAAGAATTTTTTTCACTTTAATTTAGTGGCGTTTTTTATTTAAAATATATAAATTTTACATATAAACACTTACGTCGTAAGCTTTTTTTAAGTAAATAAGAATATAATTTATCCAAACTTAATTAGTTTTAATGGGTTTAGTCATAGAAAGTTTTAATGAGTCAACGTTTTCGTCCTATATACACTAAATCAAATGTGGTAAACAAAGTTTAATTCTAATTAACATAATTTTTCTTCAAATTGAAGAAGTGTCTTCAAATATACTAAAAGAATTTAATAAAAAAATGTTTAAGTAAAAAATGTTAAATTGAATAAAATTTCGTTAAAAAATTAAGGAAAAATATGTTATATCAACAAATATTAATTAAAATGGCTGTAACGCATCGTAAAATATATAACACACAAATTTATTCAATTCTACATACTAAAATTAATTTGAATAAAATTTTTGTTTATTTAACTATTGTTTTCGTCAAATAATATGACAAGCAAATTGTAACTGACTACAGAAATCTAAGGAGGAAAATATTTTAAAGAAAATTTTAATTAATTTGATTAAAGTTAAAGTAATATTTTGCATGAATTCATGAAAATGCTAATGGAAGATTCAGCTGATTAACAAATAAGTAACTTTTCATGAGATATACAAGCCAGTCGCCTCGCCATCATTCTTTGACATTGCACTCTATTTATCTATTATCTAAAACTAGGTTTTACCCGGTGCGCTTTGCTGCATGAAATTCTCCTCAGTTCTAGATCTCGAAAGAAATTTCACAAATCACAAATCGACGTGTATTAAAAAACAGAATTGGCACCAATTTCTCCAAATCTATAGATATTTTTATTTGTTCATTAAAATAGTTCCTTGAGGAAATCATTGTTGCCAAATTTTACAATTCTCGCTGCTATAGTTCTTAGGTATTTTATAATGAATTTATGTATTAATTTATTACAACAATTAAACGTAATTCTTTCCTCAATTCTACTAAAATTTATATAATTTAAATAATGTATTATTCAAATTGAAGAATATGTATTCAAATTAACTGCATTTTTATTAACGAAAAAATTCGCTGTGATGAATAGAGGTTTCGTTGGTTGATATTTAATCCACTTTTCTTCAATTTTACACCTTTTTTCTTTATATTTACTACCTTTTTTGGTTCAGTGTAGTCTTTAATAACATATAATATAATGAATAATAAATAAATGCTCGAAATATCTATAACACTTATTATCGACTATTTGGTGTCTATTTATATCTTCCACCTTAACAAGTTGAATATAGACTTTGTCATTCCGTGTGTAATGCCAAGTAAGTTTCATCTCAGAGCCCATAATGTATAAACTGAGTCGATTTAGATATATCTGTCAGTTGAAAACATTCTCACGCCTAAAATAACTACCCGAATTGAATGTAATTTGTCCACAACATAAAAATTTCGAAAAAGATTTTTTTAATTTTTACAACAAATGTTACAATATTTAAACAAAAAATTAAATATCTTTTTCATCGTCATAAAAGAAAAAATGTTCCAAATCGGATACATAGTTATAGGTTTAAATATGCATAATTTTAATGCACAATTTTTAAGATAATATTCTGAAATTTGTCATATATTATTTTGATACAATAATAAACCCAAAGAAACTAAATTGTGCTGTGTTCATTATTTGACTCCGATATAATACTCCTTCACGGAACATGGTTTATAGCTTAAAAATATTTTTAATGTTAACCGATTTCTTTAAAGTTGAGCACAAAAAATGTTGAAATTTGAGCTTATAAAACACTTAAATAAAGAGCAATGAAATTCGGCACAATGATTTTTATATCTGTCTTTAATATATACTGCTAATTTAAACAATCTCAGTCCATATTTTGCTGTAGTTCCGGACTTGAACCTATTAAAAATAGTAAATAAAAACCAATTTAATTTAAATTCAAAACAATTAGTTTTTAACTCTCTTTTTTTATATCAATTTGTATTTTTTGATCAATCTAGGCAGATATATTTCTTTTACTCTCATATAACAGGTTTGAGCTTATAAAACTCTTAAATAAACCCCAGTTTTATTAAAATTCGCAACAATTTTGTTCTAACTACTTTTAATATATTACTAATTTGGCCGATTTCGGCTCATGTGTTCCCGGAAAGGCGTTGTCCTTTGTCCATCACTATGACATAATATATCTATTCCTTTTTTATTTAAGTATTTACTATTAAAATGAATTTGAGAGATGTAGACTTCACATTAACATCTTTTATTTATTCCATTAACCAATAATTGTACTGGCGTAAAGATTAATTCTTGATGTAATAATTTTTATTGGAAAATTAGCTCCTTATTTTGGAGCTATTCCTTCTTATACACTGAAATAATTTAGTATATATACCATAATTATGTGCAGATAATATGAATAATGTCTGATATATAGTAACAATTATATACTATATATTTCTCCAATATCGCAGAAAGGTTAATTTACCTGCCATCTATTTTTTAAGTCAAAAGTCTTGAACACATTAATTTCTGATTGCTGATTCAGATTATACTTGATATAATTTATTCATATAACTCATACGTCTATGTCTTTCTTCTTTAAGTTTCTATACTAGTGGACGCATTCACACAATGGCATAATTATATATAGTAATTTGCCTTTGTGGAAAGGAAACAGCAAAAAACTATATGAAATAAATGTTTGCTCAAATTGATCAGAGGACAACAGTCCATTTTAGTGCGCAGAATTTTTTGATAAACCTTAGAAGTTAGAAAATCTCTATTCAGTAACCTTCACCATCACAACCAGTATTAGTAATATCGTTGAGACTAATTGCTCAAATTTAATCATAATTTAGCTGAGTTTATTTGTTGTTCGAAACAACAAATGGTCCAGTAACAAAAAAAGGTATAGATAACTGCGACAACATCTGTTATTTATTGACAGTTTGGATATAAATTGTATTAGATACGTGATTTAGTAAAGTGAAGTGATACTTCAAGCTTTTAAAGTTGTTTATCAGTTCCAAATGTTATGTTTGGAGTTTGGTCTGCCTTCAAATATATGCTGAAAACTAATCATTGATCAAAATTGATGGATGTTTCGGGACATTGCCTATTTGCCACCAAAGTGATATTTTCCACTCAACATGATATAACTTAAGAGGATCAGACTAGTTTTTCAAACAAAAGAGTTTTATTTTCTGGGATATTTTGGCTCCAAATATCGTACGCAATTACATGAAGTTCGAGACATAATTAGAACATTGAGGTATAAAGAAGTAAATTTCTGGTTTGTTAAGATGAAAGGTATTTATGTTTCGCCACTACCGAATAAAGCATTCTATGTTATTTGAAATCAATTCAGAATTTTTACATTGAGCAAAAAAATAAATAAATAAATAAATAAATAAATAAATAAATAAATAAATAAATAAATAAATAAATAAATAAATGTCTTGAATTGAATTTGCACACGCTCCTATGGATATTTAGAGTATTATGCTTTCGACTTACAATAACTTTCTATTGATGTTAGCATCATGATGCATTTTGATATCTGTTACTTTTTAAGGGACAAGGAAGTACTCCATTAAAGTTGGTTTTTGTCATACAAATTTTCTCTCGGAAATGTATTTAAAGCTCAAAAAGTTCCTTTAAATTTGACACAAAATCAATCTACCAAATTTCGGTTTATACATTACCGTAACACCCATACAGACTCAATACCGAAAATTACTTTAATGTGCATAAAAATGTTAGTAATGTGATAATAAGTTGTAGTTTTAAGATTTGAACACCGCACCCAAGATTTTCATTGATAAGGCCACAATTTCCTATGGTCCCCAATAACGAACATTATCACAAATGATATAAATTTCTAAGAAGATATTTAAAATAAGTATCTTTTATACTAATACAAGTTACAATATCGGCTCATAATTTTTCAAGTCTGAGTTCACTTACGATAATGTTAATATTAAGCAGAATCCATTTTCTTATAGTATAACAATTTAGGATAAATTTTCATATTATTTATTGACAACAAATTTAATTTTCTTTAGATTAACTTTAACATTAGATTAACTGAATCTTACCAACATTTATTCTAACGAATCTTAAAAGAACAATAATCATTTTTAATCATTTTTTTCTTCTCTCCTTAGCAAACCTTCGTGTAACATAAGTTCAACATTTTACAACCACTTTTTCTTTCAGGGTAAAATTATTCATCTGTTCCAATACTGTTAACAAATTTTTTGTAATTTTTATTGTAAATAAATTTATATGTTTTGCTGGGCACCTAAAAATTGCCTTTAACAAATGAACAAAGTGTCAACAAGACATTTTCATAATTTACAGTTTGTCACAAAAAACATCTTCATTTAATGTTTGCATGTAAGCATTCACCACAAAATAGGAGGGCTCTATTAAAAGTCCTTTTGAAAACTCGTACAAAGTTTAGAAGTTAACTCAATTCAAACTAGGGAAATGTAAATTTTAGAATTTCTTTAGTATATTTAAATTTATGTATTTGTTGCATACATTCACACACTCTCATTCTCTTCCTCTCTCCATCTTTGTCTCTTATTTAACATGCTTCAGAGGTTGTGTTTAAAGATTTATGTAGAATGTGTCAGTAAAATTTATTATTTATAAATTACAAAAGTATTGTTGACTCAGTACATCATTTGAAAGGAAAACAATGTTGTCGTAAAATAGAAGAAGAAAAATCTCAATTAGTGTTTTCACTTAAATATGTTTTAAAGGAAAATGTTCATTGTAGGTTAACATTTATTTTAAATTGTATTTAAAGCTCTAAGTTTTCATCACTATTATTATCTTTTCAGACATTGAAGACATTCTATTTTTGAAGGCTTTAAAATATGTTGTGTGGAAAATTTGTGCGGAACTTATATAGATGTATTGTTATAATATTTAAATTAAAATATTATATTAACCTTTTAGAAACATAACTTAAGTGAGTTATTAGTTTTGCACATAGTGGAATGCTACATAAATTAAAGCTTCTAGGAAATAGATTTATAAAAATATTCACGGTATCATCACCGTACTTGAAGAAGATTCAATAATTCAATTCAATATTACACCAATAATATTGCGTTATAATTAGCATGAACACCAAAAAGCTTATTTTTCAGCTCTAACACCGATAACGGAAATAGACACCTATAAAAACTACAGTGAGATAAAAAACATATTCTTGAAATAACCTTTTAATATGTTAAAGAAAGAAATTATCTATATTAGATGCAATATGTATAAAATTAGTATATATATTAGAAATACTTAGATAAATGTCTGAATTTTTATAGAATTGGCCCATATTTAAGAACCCTAAAGCACTATTTCGAAGAGTATATATATTAGAAATAGTTAGAAAAGTCATTGCTCTGAATTGTCTTTATTTAAGGGTTTTATAAGCTAAAAACCATTTTCCCGGAGGGGAAGTTGACCGATGTCAAATGAATAACATATATTCAAAACTGTAAGCAAACTTATTGTTAAGAGTTTAAGAGTTTTATGACTTAGATTTAAATATCAAATAATGACCCCAACACAATCTCGTTTATTTGGGTTGATTATTGTATCAATATAAATATATACGGCAAACTTAAGAAAATTATCTTGAATATTGCGACCCATACGATATACAGTTTTTGGGTGTATCAAAATTTTGAAGAATTCAATGAATTTTTGTACGATGAGAATGCATATATAACTGTATGTTATCGTTAAATTGTCATTTGCAACTAGTTACTTTTTATTGAAAAAACAAGAAAAGTTCTTTTTAGGAATTTTGAGGTTATGTCAGATATCATTCTACAGCTTTTTTCTAATGAATCTAAATAAGAAACTGTTGGGCAATAACAAATAGTTTGGCCAAATTTCATTGAATTTAGAAAATATTCAAGGCGTGGAAATATTTCCAACAGACAGACGGCCAAAAAGACATAGCTAAATCCATTTAGATTTTAATATGATGCAAAAATATATACACACATACGGAATGATAAAATTAATTAAAAAATAATAAGAAAAGTCCGTATAATATTGTCCGGAATTATTTTCGAAAAGATCTGAAATTTAAATTATGACTTTATATGGTTGCAATTATATATACTATAGATAGTATATAGGATATATATAGGATAATGCTTAATGGTATTTAAGTTCATAAATTCCTTCAAATAACTAAAAGTTTTATTCGGTCAGGCACGACTATTTAATACTTATACAACATTGTTGGTTATTTGCACCACTATTGACTAAAATTACACCACATTTTCTTCTCATTAGATAAATTTTCTTATTTGTGCTTAAGAGTGCAACAATGGGGGAATATGTATGTGAGATTAAATAGTCATAATTTTTGGCTAAAAAATGAAACGTTTCAAATTTCATTTTGTTTACAAGTTTTATATCGACAACCTGCCAGACGGACGGACGTTATAATATACATTTTTGTAAAATAATTAAATTTTTATAATTTTGTTCTTAACCTTCTTCATTCTACCTAAATTCGCTAAATTTGGCTGAGAGTATCGAAAGTTATTTAAATATTACTTTTACCTACTCATTGTGAAGATGTTTGTAGTTCAGGGAGTATACTTAATAAAATATATGTACACACATTTGTGACTCCTACGCCCAGCTCTTCGTCTTTACTAAAAAGGTTATATAAAAAAGAATAATTTTTACTTTTAATTAATAGTCATCTTAGTCAGTTCACCCGCTTATCATCGGTGGATATATCACCGATGATAAACGGGTGGACTGATCTTCTTGGAATTTTAAATTTGTATTTCTGGACGGAAGCATATGATAAAGTCCTTTTAGATAGGATGAAAGGGAAGATACCCGCGTACAAAGCAAATATAAATTAATGAAAATATAAAGAATTATAACAGCGACGATATTTAAATTTTGTAGTTTCTATGGATATATATAGGGCGGATAGGATCTGGGAGAGAATACAATGCAAATTTAAATTTATGAACGATGCAGCGAGAGTCTTTAATCTTGCTAGTATGAGATAAGTTAACTGTTAAAAAATAGGTTCGTTAGGATCGGGGGAAAGGAAGCTGTCATACAAACCAGGTATCTGAAGAACTATTAAAGTGAAAGATATAAAATTTGATCCCAATTACAATCTTAAAGAACTTTATTATTGGACAAAATATAGGACTGATAGGGTCACGTGGAGAAAGTCCTCATACAAAGACAGTTTTAATTATTGAACCTTTAAATAAGTGTTACAGAAAAAATTGGAACTAATCACTTTTTCTTGTAACTGTTCACTTGAGATAATGTATAACGGGAAGGAACAAGGAAAAGTAACCTTCATAAAAAGCAAATAATATTTGAATATCTAAAATATTAATTTAAGACAATTTAAGATTTTGAATTGTTGCTAACTTTGGATGTTCACAAACTACGCCTCTCTTCCGTGATGTATGGTATTTTAAAATCGGTCTTAACCGACTATTTCCCTTTTAATTTTTTGTGATTGGAATGAATAGGAAACAAATAAGAGCAATAAAAATAATTAAGCCAAACTTCTTTGAACTCAAAATATAAATTGGAGTCTAAATCGACGTGTAGTGTATGTAGAGGATACAAGAAATAAAAAAATGTATAAGTTATATCAATAATTTAAATTTATTTGAACGCAGCTTTCGAAAAAATGCGCATATTATTTAAAATTTTCGAAATACCAATATCATCACTTATATTATGAAAAAATTTGCGTGACTTTAAAAAGACTTCATATAAAAATTAAAGCGAAATATGGTATTGGTCTACGTTGTTAACGAAATCATTTCATGTTCAAAAATCTTTCAGCAGTTAAATCGTATTCCAGTCGACCGATAAATTCAATCGATAAAATTTATTAAAATTATATAGTGTTATAAGCTTAAATTCTTTTCCCGGGATAAGGCCTTAAATTGAAGTTTAAGCAAAACATGGGCCGATATTCATTAGATTCATCAATTAGCAACGTATATTCTAACGGTTTTTATTAAAATTGTTTAATATATATAATCATATTCCGGAAAGGGGCTGTGTATTGGAGCTATATGAAAATGTGGGCCGAAATTTATCTATATTTAAGAGTTTTATAAGTTCAAACTCGTTTTCCGGTTTCGATATTGGTTATGATTAAGGCGGTTTCAAAAACAACTGTGCCAAAATTTCACTAAAATTGCTCTGTTTTAAAGAGTTTTATAAGCTCAAAACCATTTTCCCGGGAGGGTTTTATATAAGTGCCATATAAAAAACTGGTCCGATATTGGTTAAATTATTTAAAATTTATTCAAGGTATTTTTAAATATAATTGTACCAAATTTCAATAAAATTGGTCTAGAACATATAATGGTCCTACTACAATGATTAAGTATGTTATGCTTAATTAATTTATTTTAATTTATTAATCAAATAATTAATTAAATTAATTAATTAATTTTAGTTGAAAAATTTAGAAAAGTTCTTCTTCAAAATTTTAAAGCTGCCTCAGATATCGGTCTACAATTTTCTTGTTAATGGTTCAATATATCTGGTTTTAAACAACAAACTGCTTAAGACAATAGCAAATAATGTGGCTTAATGTCATCGAATTTAAAAAAATTATTCAAGGCGTGCAAATGTTTCAAAAATGACAGACGAAAGTAGTATGACGCAAAAATATATATACTTTATGGGGGCTTAGATGATTTCTTTTTCAACATTTGTGGTGGTGGATGATATAAAAATTATATAAAATTCACACTCACCTAAAATGTTTCTCATTATTGAAAGACTTTTATGTAACATTTTATTGTAGACTTGGTCCCAAAATATTTAAGTCAATATGTTTTTCAAAGACCTCAACAGAGGAGAATTTTATTAATCATATTCCCAAGTTAAAGTATTCAATAAAGTTGCAAATAAAATATAACTTCAACATGAAATTGATATATGTTCCCTGTAGCAACATGTTGTCGTATAATTATCCTTGACCGATATAAATTATATAAGAAAAATATTTTGTTGTTGTTGTTATTTACTTAAACGTTATAAATATTTATGCATAAATGTTGAACGGAAAATTTATTATCCACAATTGCCGAAATGCAACAAAACAAACAAAAATAAAAAATATATAAATTAATGTTGTGACTTTGTGCGTTTTATTTTATATTTTGTCAACGTTAATGTGAATAAAAAAAATTTTATAAAGATTAATGTTGTAAAAAAAGTGCTATTTTAATTTATTTATTTTTTTCTTCATTATTGCAACTGTTGACAATAATGTGTTTTACAATAATAATATAAATGTTTATAGTAAATACAGTGGGTAAGAAAATTTGGCGTGGCAATTTTTTTTCTTTTTTTTTTTTTTGTGAAAGTTTTCGCTTTTAGATTTTTTATGATGTATTAAGGATTCGTATATGTCTTCAGAATATTTGCTTTTTTTAAGGATACAGATTTTTTAAAAACATTTTCAGCAAAGCAGTTTGAGGTGCAAGAAATCCTACAGCTTTGGAACTATTTTAAAAGAAATATATAGTATTTATCTTTAAGAATTAACTCGAAAACTACTCCTGAATTTCCTGTACAAGACATGATCTTGAAGAATCCTTCTTCTATGCATAGATATATGACAATTAATATTGTTTTTGTAACTCTGCCACTTTTTAAAAAATTGCGAAATAGATTCGTGGTTATTACTCCATTTGAAAATTTATGCATCCTATCCAAACTTTGTCTAACCTTCAATCCATTTCCGTGCAAAATTCCATGATATTTGCATTAGTAATTGCTAAGAATTATATATTTACATATGTACTTGTATGCAGAATACTATTTTTGTATGTCCTATTTGAAAATTTTGTCTTTAAAAATTTCTTATAAACGGACTTTAACCGTTCCATGTCATTAAATATTTCCTTTAAAAGTGCCCTATCCGAACATTTCGAGAACTCCAATATGTTGTTTTTAATTTTTTTCATTTGCCAAATTTTCAGGGACACCCTGTGTCTTTTCTAAAAACCTTTTATTCTGTAATATTTTGCTATAAGGTTTTATTAATGTAACAAATTATGAAATTTGCTGCAAGTGTTCCAAATATGGTCAATATTAAAATTTCCGTTTGTAAGAGGGTTACATCTTAATGCGCAAATTTTGCCCTCTAAAGGCGTAAGTATTCACTAATATCACCAACGCTACTTTTAAAAAACTAGTATGAATTTTACGGCACATAGGTGGAATGGATAGGATCAGGAGGAGAGGTAACAAAAGTGAATATAAATAATTGAATATCTGAAGAACTATTAATGTCATAATCACGATTACTTTCTTAAAGAAGAGTTTTACTGGACAACATGTAGGATGGAGAGGAACAGGAACAGAGGAATATCCAATGAACTATTGAGATGAGTGTGTTGATTTTCCATCTAAATTGTTTCTAAAGGCAAAGTTTTACTGGACAATTGTAAAATGGATAGCATCAGAAAAAGATAGAGGCCTAATGCAATGCAAACACTTATTGTCGGATTTCTAAAGACCCATTGATGGGACAGTATTTACGATTTCGTGGGGATATAATTTGTGAAGTAATAGATTTTCCAGAAAAAATGCAGGACGGACAAGATCAACAAATAATAATTTTAGAATATCTAACAACCCTTAGAAGTGATTTTACCAGAACTATTTCCCAACGAACAATTTTACTGGATAAAATATCGAAAAAATAGGATCAGGGGGAGAGAGAACTTTTACAGCTAGAACTCTTAAATTTAGACCCTATCAATAATATTAATAATCGCATATCTGGATACATATGAAGCAGAAAATTTTCCAATTCCATCAAATCGCAATTGTATGATTCTTTACTTCACATTGCTATATATAATTTTTTTCCTAAACCCTGGACGTTTTTTTTTTTTTTTTTGTACAGCAAAGCGAGTAAATGTTAGTTCTCTTCAAATGTTGCTACTAATCCAAATAATTAATCTATATATAATAGATTTATAAGTTTACAATCCTATTCCGGAAAGTTTCTTTATATGGGAACAATAACCAAGAATGTATTGGTATTTATCAAATTAGTTATGTATGTGTCGAATCTCAATAAATATGTTTTATATTAAAAAAAATCATAAGAGGAACATATGTCAAAAGAAATGTGTATACAAATTTCGGAAAATTATGTTTTAAATTTTGACTGTTTCTCGGATGTATCAATTTTGAGGTTTGCTTAAAACCCTTTTTCAAAGAAAGAACCTTAATTGGAATCAATATTCATCAAATAGTAACATATATTGAAGACGGTTAGAAAAACAATTACGGCGAATTGCTGTGAAGTTCGTTTATATATAATTTTTTTTTAATTTTCAAAACTGTTTCCCGGAAAGGGAACTGATATTTTTCAAGTTTCAAGTTAACAGGCAGAAAATTAATTGCAACGAATTTTAATAGAATTAATCTGCCATCAAGAGTTTTATAAGATTTAAACCATAGGGAAGGTACCTCATGTGGGAGATAGTTATAATAATTGACCCAGCACAATCTATTTTATTTTGGGTTTATTTTTAAATTAATTTAATTACATTTGAAAATTGTCTTCAAAATTGTTACTTAAATAAAATACTGATTGAGAGTGTATCAATATTTTGAGCATTTTTTTTTTTTTTGATATTTAAATACATTTTGACTAGTTTATAATATAATTTGATGACTATACCTGTAACGATGTAAATTTTTTATACATCGCAATTTTAGAGATATCTCCATGGATAAGCATTTTAGATATTATATGTAGCTCTTATGCAAATGTCCTCGTAACTTAAGCTCATAAAACACATGATTTGAAATTTACGTTATGCGCATTCCACAAAAGTCCGTAGTTCTCATTCAAATCTCAGTTTAAAAATCATAAAGAATACTGCGTCAAATTTAGTTGATTTGGTCCATAATTTATTACGGTTGTATGAGTTTTATGATAAAATTAAAAAAGTAAGTTTTATGCAAATAAAAATTATGGAATCTTATTCTTTGAAGATCGGGAGATTTTATAAGATATGCATATAACTCATTAACTTGTTATAATTGTTATTCGATTTTCATGGTAAAAATCATCAACATATAAATAAGATTAGGTTGAATCCCTTTGAATTCATATGAATTCGCATGAAATTTAACATAATGATAACAGAAAAGTGTAGCTTTATAACGCCATAGAGACTACAAGGGCGGAGTTATAGAGATGCAAAGAGGGGTATCTCGGATATTAAATTTTAAAAATACCACACTTTTGGACACATTTTTGTTTTATTATTTCTCTATAAACAATATCTCCACTGCATTTTTTTTATTTCTTTTTTGATTATCTTGGTACAAATACTACATTATTATTCTTAAAGCAACCTTCTTGTCTTCAACATTTCCTCGAGCATCAACAACATCAAATTTTTGAACAGGACGTTACATCATCCATTATACAGCAATATTTTTTAGGTAAAAATCATCAACATATAAATAAGATTAGGTTGAATCCCTTTGAATTCATAAACTTGTTTTTAGCCCCTAAATTTTTAGCAGCGTTCTTGTCAGGATCTTTTGATCCTTGTGTATTTGTAAACCTGAATTAGCTTTATATTTTTGTACCAAATAGTTTGAATACTGAGTTAACCGGTCTGCTTTCCTAGCGAATGTGTTGGGAGTTCTTTCGAAAATGCTTTCTATTTTTTTACTTTAGAAATATTAAGTGGAGTATTCAAAAGATCAATTCTTCCGGTTCTGTTTAATAACATTGAAAAGAGTTTGGTGGCAGACCTTTGAACGCTTTGCCATCTCTTCTTATGATCAAGTCGAAAATATTTAATAATTTTAGTATGCAGTTTTGACATGTTTAAGAAGGAAAACTTGAAAAAAAAATCAAATATTACTCGAGTTAAAAGTTTGAATGAAAAACGTGTGTTAATAAATTTTCGACATCACTCCTTTACATGAAATTTAAACGTTTCTGTAAAGAAAAAGTTACAAATGCATTTCCAAAAAAATCGATTATGCATCAATCTCTGATATCCTGATTATAAGCCTTGTCTCATTTCACCCACTTGTTATATAAAATTAGTCACGAACTTCACTGTATTCATTTGATAATATATTTTCACACATAGAATAATTATAAACACCAGCAATATGTGTTGAATAAAACGCAGACACTTGCACATTTATCATTGTAAATGTGAATAATATTTCGAATTTTTTTTAAATTCTCATACACATATATATTTACGTTTACATAACATGTGTGTGTGTATGTTTGTATTTGGTAATAAATATATTTATTATATAATGATCACAAACAGCTTCAATGCGAGCATTATGACCAAATAATATTGCACAACCAACGGCTCCAATATCATGATGATAACACGATAATGTTGGCAACTTGTTGGCAAGACGAGAAGACAAAAACCATTAAAAATATTGTTGTTCCAAAAAGCTGTAGCTGCTGTTTACGATGTTAAATAATAATGTTGGTCATGATAATGACGATAAAGTTAGTGTCAGAATACAGTTAGTCATGCTTCCACCCAGTCAGTGGTGTATTATGCCAACTTCAACAATTTATATTATTAAAAATAATTAATTTATATCATTTATCATGACAATATAATTTTAATTTTAAATTAAATAAAGAAAATGATATAAAGAAAACGAAAAAAAAACTTATGAAAAATTTGTTCAAATGTGAAAAATAAAAATAATAAAATTTGCATGTAAAAAATCATGCCAAACAATTTATCCTTCAAAAGGACGTTTTTAATTTACCAGAGTCTTATCTGTACGTTACAAGAGATAAGTCGACAACATCAAGATCTTCAATTTCAAGACTCTTAAATGAAATAACTAATTTGGAATGAAGAATAAATAAATATTGTTTTTGGAAATAATATGTTTAATAAATATTAAAATAAAAATATTTCTCTTAAATAGAAATTATCAAGGCACGGTTTTCTACTCTTTTTTATTCTTCGTAAGATCGGGTCTTTCAAAGAGTTTAATTTTAATTTAATTTTTTATCGCTCATTGAGAAGAGTTAAATTCTAAAAGAAATAAAAAAGAGCATCACACATTAAGATGTGTTTAATTTTGTTGTATGAATAGCGCATTTGAATTATTTAGCATTTTTAACGTGTTAAAAATTAATCCTCTCTTTTTACTCTTAACTGAAAGAATAGTGAAATAATTACATTTTGTTTTTGCTCCGTGCAATAAAAATAAAAGCTTTATTCGAAAAAAAGAGTTGTATTTTTATCTTTGCAAAGAAGAGTAAAAATTAAGATCATTGAGATCAAAATAAAGATTTTGCTCGTAGTTTTCCCATACTCTGAAAATTATGCATCCTACCATTTTCACAATAAAAATTATACGAAATACTGTCAAGTGGTAATTGTGCAGCAAAAGATGAATAATATTATTATGAATGACCAATAAAGATGACAAATTGGTATTTCTTATAATTCATTAACCTTTCAACGTGTCAATTTTACAAATTTAATTAATAAAAATTTTCAAATGTAATAAAAATGCATTCAGATATATGAGATATATGAAGAATAAATAAACATTAATCTACAATATATATCAGATTATGTGCTGTATGATATATACATTTATCCCCTCCTCACTCATATACACACATATTAAGTCGCCAAGAAGATGTAGCCAACAAAGGTAGGTAAGTAGAGGCGATAGTCATAAGTGATTATAGAAATTCCGTGTCATTTAAGTAATTTCTTAATCTTTTCTAATCTATGTCTTTATGTCGTGAAAGAAGTGTTCAGTGAGGAAACTACACATCCTAATTTAGCCAAAATAATTTTATTAACTTAGTAAATATTTTGCATCTATTGTAATTGTTCATAACAAAAAGATAGATGGTTGTTGACTTAGCTAACTATGGAATTTGCTATATAAGAAATATTTACTAAGAGATGTAATCTTTGAATATCAATTTTGTATATGTACATAAGTGTAGATCTTCATATAATACATTATTGTATTGAAAATTATGTATATTTTTCTAAATAATATTATTGATAATAATAAAATTTATTGCACACTTTTTGCAAAAAAATGCGGTAAATGTGTTCGGTATGCTTTTTTTCAATTTTGATTGTTATAAATTGAATCTTTGATACTTAACTGAAAATTATTTTGTTGTTCTGGTCTTAAAAGAAATAAAAAAATAAATTTCCAAAAATCGGCTTTAACGATTTATGCTATATATCTCAACTTATAAATAAATTTTAGAACACATCAAGCTATGCGGAAAACATAACTCTATTAAAATTGCGGAGATTTTAGGAAACTTTGAATCTGCAAAAATTTAAGCTTTTAAAACCTTTTTTTTACAATTCACAAAAGCTCATCAAGTAGTATTTCAGAGGAGTATAAATACATTATTAATATATTTCAAAAGAAATCGGATAAAATTAGGACCCGCTGTATTATAAAAACCGTGTCAAGATCGGTTAAGAAGTAATATTTTAAAATGGTTTAAACTAAATGTCTATGAAACAAATTTTAAAACAGTACCTTCATTATATAGCTACATCTACTAGCTACCCACTCAAGTAATCTCTAATGGGCCAAACTTCTTATAACGGCAGAGTGAGCAATTTACTTAAAAAGAAAATTTTGTAAACAAGTTTTTCCCGAATTGGAATTTTAGTATTTTGGAATGGAAAAGTTGGAATTTTTATAGTCCTATATTCAGGACTATTTTGTCTATACTATATTCAAATTTCAAGTATATATCTTAATTCTTATAGAATTTATTTAATGTCAAATATTACAAATATTTTAAATTAATGCTCCGATAATAAATTTTTAACAAATTTATTAAAGATGTTTAGTTTACATAGTTTTTTATGTAAATATTATTATTTCACAAGTAATTATCTTTCCAACGATAGTAATAACTTATATAAAAATTTTACATCACTCTTCAAATTTTAACTGAAACATGGCTCCCTCCCCAGAAATTTCACATTTCCCATACAAATATGTGTTGCATTATTGTATGCTATAAAATTTCAACATCTCTTTAAATAATGTTGCATAACTTTATAACCGTTTTACATATTTTATTTATTGGTCCCCCCTTGGCCTCGAGAGGAGCTGGAAACATAAGCCCTTTCAAACTGGTTCATAAGTACCTCGAAAGTAACTGTACGAAATTCAAGAAAAAATTGCATTTTTTTTTTAAATTTCTATTTCAAAACAATGATTCTTTCCGAAAATTATTCAGAATTTTCCGAATAATACTTTATAATATTTTAGAAATTTCGTTGGACCCTAATTGAGTCCACCAAGTTCAAGAAACTAAGGAAATCTGTGTAAAAATATGTCAAAATATTACTTTGGTCTTAATATCTCTTCAACTATGTAGAATATTTTTCACAAGTCATTAATAAAATTTAGCGAAAGCGCAGATCGCTTTTTACGAACAATAAAATCGGTTCATTATAAATAAAGTTAGAGACCGACAAAAGTTAGAAACCTCAAAATTACAAAATATACGTTTTTAAGTTATGGAAAAAGTCTGCACTTATCAGTAAATAGATTATAAAAGTGTAATATGATACCACGCACATGTGGTGGAGGTAATATTTGCGACAACGGAATGATAACAATAAATACTCTTTATCACTTGTTAGCCTTCTTCATGATGATGAATTAGTTTCCATTCCATCTTCAATTTAGAAAGTATAAATTTATTTTGTTAATGTAGGTGTAAAAAGAGTAAAATGCTGGCGTTATACTTATATATGGAAATATTTTTTATACCTAAATGAAATGGCGCAATTCTCAAATTTTTTTTAATAAGTACGTGGTCATTGATATCGGGTTTATGATCTATCTATTACCTAATTCCAGACAATACACCTGGTGCATGTATAATACCATTATCGTCACTCGTTTTGAATCTCATCCATCTTACGGCTTCAGTCTATATTGCAAGAATAAGAAAGAGGAGAGATGTGTGACAATGACTGATTAGCAAAATTGTTTTGAACATCAAATGCTTCCCATAGTGATGACTTCTTATCGACACTTAAGTAAGGAGGTTATGTGTAAGCCATACCTTAGAAGTGTAAATTATGTCAAACTTAAAAAAACTTGTGCGTGTCCGATAATACGCATAATCAGTACTTAGTGTATAGTAAAGAAACAGTAAAGATTTTGCGTGTCCAAACAATTGTTCCCCTAATAACCACAAAATATAGATAAGAGTCAATACGTTCAACTACTTTATCACCATTTGGTCATGGGAAAACAGTGTCCCTATTGTTTATCGTGAAGATACCTCCTAGCACAAGGACATTTTAAAATGATAAATGATAAATGTGGTTTCCTTTTTTAGTCAGATCACTAGTTTGAGCTAATCATCAAATACCTCTGGGTTATCTTTTACATTTAGCTATAGCTGTTATATTAACAAAATACCAACAAATGGATTTACATGTTGTTTTAAAATCTGTCATTTTAAAGGTGTTTCATAATAATTTACTTCCTCAGAAATAAAGATATAGTTCAATGAACCCGAAGGCTTTCAAATTTTTTTATAATTTATTTCACAAATAATTATTTTGACAATAATTTGAATATATACTCTCTATTACTATAGTCATAATTTGAGCACCCATATTAACCACACACATACACCACAATATTGCAATAATTTCATTTAAATTGCTATTTCAAAATAACTTTAACTTATAAATGTCACCCCACAATACGATAAAAACAAAGAGGGAAAGAGATGGACAGAGTCTTAGAAATGTACAAATCAACTTGACCAACATATAATTAAACCAATTTAAGGTTAAATTCTACTTTATTGCACTCAGACTGGTAACAAAAATTAAACCAATATTGTCACAATTGTGTGCAACATAATTATGCACTTTAGGTGTGTGTGTGGATGTTTTAAAATACATATACATTTATGATTATTGCAAGATGATTGTGATCTAGTAAAATAACAACAATAAATTTTCTCACTTTTTGCACATTTCATACATTAAATTTTTCTTTCCTCATCAGCAACGTATTGTATTATAGGAGCAACATCAAAAATTATAATGAATTGTCCACTGAAGTTTTTTCTATTTGAATTGCATAAAATACAGACATATATGTATACATATGTAGGTGTAAATAAACAATATATAAAATCTTTTGTATATAAATATGTTTACTTATGGTGACAACAAATTTTAATTAAAGAGTTCGGATTATGAAATGAAAACTTATATAGAGGGATTACAGAACTCACAACAACAATTAGTAACCATTAAATTTATTTTTTTTAGAACGTAAACATAATTAGACTTGAAGCATACTGTTATATGGACGACGAAACCTAAAATTTCTTAATAGTGTTTAAATTCTTAAACACCCAAAAAAGTCTCAAAATCTAATATCGTATTTACGTCCTAAATTTTGTATGCAGATGCCTTTAACTGTCAGAAAATAGCGTTACCAACACTTTTGAGTACTTATTCTATTCGACATATAATCATTTCTTTTTCATTAAAGTGCGAGGCATTTCGAAATGCTTTTGATAAGTTTTTGATATGATAATGAAAAACATGTAGCTGAGTTTTGTTGTAAATTTAAGGAAATATTTTATTCTGAATTTTAAAGTCGTCTTATAAGCTAAAAACCATTTTCCTGGAAGATGATCTATATCACAGCAACAGCAAAATATGAACCGATATCCGTAAAATTAGTGTCATTTGTTTAAGACAGAAAAATAATTGTGCTGAATTTCTATAGACATTTTCTATATTTAAGACTTTTATAAGATTAAAACCATATTTCTTAAAAGGGAGCTATAGCAAAATATAGACCGATAATTGTTGTATTATTAACTTCAACTCAATACAGTTAGAAAAATAATAATTCCGATTTTAAACAAAATTAAGCTTCAAGAGTTTTCCGGGCTTTATATTGGAGCTTTGTAAAAATTTGACCGCTATTGGTCAAAACAATGAATATTATCGGTGTACCAAACTTCAGCAGAATTGGTTCATATAAGGAGTTTTATAAGCTTAAAATCTTATGCCGCGAAGGGTCTTATATGAAAGTTAGGTGAAAGTAAGCAAGGTCATAAAGTATATATATTCTTGCGTCATATCTAAATCTGAATAGATTGAGTTATGTATGTCTGTTGGAAATATTCTCGCCTAGAATATTTTTCCAAATTCAATAAAATTTATAGGTTCATTTACAAACAAATTATATACCGATATCTGAGAAAAGAATTTGATTTGAATTATAATGTTCAATTATATGGAGTTCATCATTGTACAAAAAAATCATCAAAAGCGGTAAAAAAGTTACAGGCTAAAATAACTGCCATATAAGGCCCCGGAATATGGCTTATAGCTTGTAAAACTCTTAAATATGAAATTTGGCACAGCTGATTATCTAACCATCTCACATACATGTCACTAACTTGGTCTGTATTTCATATAAGACCTTTTTCCGGAAAGCGGGTTAAAGCTTTTAAAATTAATAAAAAACAATACTACTGAAATTAGGCTCAATCATTTTTCTAAGCGTCTTGAATATATATTATTAATTTGAATATTTGTTAATTTCATGGCCATTGTCGGTATAGTTATTGCTCTATTAAAAGGCCCCTTCTTGAAATCGGTTTTATGTTTATACAAGTTTTAGATATAAAATAATGTTACTGAAATTAGGCTCGATAATTTTTGTAACATTTTTTAAATTTAATGTATGTAACTAAATTGAGTAATATCGGCCCATATTTTGCTACAGCTCCAGGCATCTTCCTGGAAGACTTATAAAACTTCACAACTAATTCCATTGAAAATATGGACCAATGCCATATTCAACTTTTATTTATAAATGAAACTATTTCAGCTCAGGAAAACGTTGTGATGGGTATTTAAAATTCGACACAACCGAAAATAGCATTCTCACTTGTTGCGGTACTATTTTGATGTTTAAGGTTTCTACAACCAGAAAACACAATACGAAATAAAAAAAACTGTTATAAAAGCAGTATAAGCTAATATCGGTTGTCAGCCTCGAAAAACTTATGAGTGAAAAGACCCGAATAGTTCTGCTAAAATTGGCTAAACTAGAGATTAATTCTTTTCCGCTAAGAGAACATTTAGTTGAGTCACAATTATGCATTATTTCAAAAACAAACACATTTTCACACAAACTTATTTATTTTTACTACATAATGATTTATTTATTTTATTTTATTTTATTTATTTTATTTTATTTTATTTTATTTTATTTTATTTTATTTTATTTATGATTTATTTCGTATAAAAATATTCCTCTCCATTTCTCGGAAATTTTACATTTTTATGTATTAGTTGTTGTTCAATTGTATACAAAGCAATAATAATGTCAATTAATATTTTTGTTAAAGTTTTCCACTTTAACCAAAGAAATAAAAAGCAAAATATTTTCCGAATAATAACAAGTTAAAATGTTATAGTCAGTCAAGCCCGACTGTATAAAACCACAATGTTGGTTATAAATAGTAGTTACCAAAATTAATGAACGATCCTCGCATAATTTAATATTTCGATTATTCTTAAGTGAGCAGCAAATTGGGGTGAAACTAACAATTATTTAAAATTTCGTAGCTCTTAAACGAATTTTACTGAGGACTTATTTGGGAGCTAGAAGAAATTATGGACCAACCCTTGTATATTTTTTTACATTGATTTAAGCTTATATTTTTTATTTAACCAGATGTTGTTACAATACTATGTGGAATTTATGCTCCTAAATTCTTTAAGATCGCTTTATATAAACTTTAATCCTTCATAAACTTTAATCCTTATTCCGGAAGTACCTTTATATGGGAAGTACTCGAAATATTAGAACGAAAGTATCCAATTTCAACAAGCTTTGTTCTTGGGCCAAAATAACAGTACGTACCAGTTTCATTGATATATCCCGAAAATTGCGACCTGTAAAGTGTTCACAACGTTTACATAGACAGTCAGCCAGTCGGACAGACAGACGAATATCATTAAAACATCGAAAGTGATTTTGAGTCGACCAATGAACTAAAAGATGGGTGTAACATTTTTCCGAATGTTAAAAACATCAGCACAAAAGAATACCCCAACCACTTACGGTGGTGTAGGATATGAAATGTGTTCATAGTGAGGGTATTGGTGTGTGTGTGTAAACATAACTGTAAATATTCAACTACACCTACAACCATGTATTAACATACAAATAAACCATAAATGATTGTTGTTACTATAGAAAATGTTACTCGTGCTGCAGCTGCTGTTATTGTCCTGTTTTCGTTGTATGTTGATGACAATATAATTGTTGTTGTTGCTGCTGTCCGCTTTCTTGCTAAAATTAAGGACAATTGTACAGTTTTTCATAAAGTGTTAATGGTCAAACAATTTGTCGTTTATTTTCATTATGAGAAAATTACTTTGTCCTTCTTTTTATTTTTTTGCTGGATTTTTTTTTTGTTTTTCATTGGCCAATTATTTATTTCTATTAAACAGAGTGTGAAATTTAAGTTAAATAAAATTGTTTGAAAATGAAATTGTTATTGGTGAATGGAGGTTAATTGAGTTTAACATTTTGTGAGAACTAATAAATTATTTAACCCCGATTTACTGGAAAAAGGTGGTCCAATATCTGAATCTCCATTAATACAGAAAGAATTTTATTGCTCCTAATGTCAAGTACAGACGACAGCAAATGAAATCTGATGTTATCTTTTGACAAGAGAGTGATCGTGCAATGCGCAGCACAATGGGACAAAATCGATTTTCCGGAAATAGATCTGTAAATATTAATATTATTTGTCATAACGAAATTGACTAATATTGGTCTATAAAAATGGGAGCTATATTAGAATATGTAGAGACATTCTTAACATTGGTTACATACATAAAGCCGTATATGGGAGAAAAAATGATAATATGGTCCGATATTGGTCAACTTTTTAAAATTTTTTCAAGGCAGAGAAAAAATTGAATCGATTTCAACAGTATTTTATTTAAAACTTTTATAAGATCAAAACCGTTTTCAGGAAGTAGCTTAAAAAAGTAGCTATAGGAAAGCTATAAACCGATATAGGTTAAGTTAATATTATATATTAAATACAGGTAAAAACATTGTTTCGATTTTCAATAGAACTTGTTTATAGTAAGGAAGGGAGTCAAGTAATAGCTCCAGGACAATCTAATCACTTGGGTTTATGTTTAAATTAAATTTAACTGTCGAATTTTAGAAAAATATATTCAAAATTGCGACTTATATTTTGAAAAGAATCAAAATTTTGCATATCTTAGTTTATAGTATTTTTCTTTTGCTCCGACATTGATGAAGTTTTGTACGATGGTAAAGTTCATGTTATGGTTAAACTTTTCATAAACCCAGTCACTTTTGATTGAAAAAATTAAAAAAAAGTTTTTGTTGGGTATCTCAAGTATCAGTTTTTGTTAATAGACTTAATTAGCAAATTTCTCAGGACAATAGCAAACAATGTGACCAAATTCTATTGAATTCAGGCAATTTTTCTAAATGTGAGAATATTTCCAATAGACAGATGGACATAGCTAAGTCAGCTCACATTTTGATTTGATGTAAAAATATATACTTTATAAGGGTCTTAGATGATTCCTTCTTGGTGCTTCACATGAAATAACAAAGTTGAACCCATCCCACTTGCAATGCTGTAGGGTATAAACATTTTCTATGTCGTCTGTTGAAAATATTCTGGCAAAATGGTACAAGTTCCATGAAATTTGGACGTATTTTGCATATTGCTTATTGTTTGAGACTTGAAATCATTGAAATTTAGATGGAACCATACAAACAAATATATGTAGGATAAAATATTAAAATTTGATACACCCATAATCGGTGTGATATATAGCTCCCTTCTCGGAATATCGTTTACACATTATAAGACTTTTAAATATAAAATAAAATTTGGCATAATTATAATCCAACTATGCGTTCAAAGGTTACAGGCTTTCTTTAAAAGTTCCTCATGCGATGTCTACAGTTATATATTATATAAATAATTTTAAGTGGGGATAATGGGAGATAATGGTAGTAGTCAAAAGTCTTCAATGTATCATACTTTAAAATGACAAGCAAATGATGGGGGCTGTTATTCCATCAGGTAATTGACTTGATATATTTATATAGAATGTTCACATCAATGCTAACAAACAAAGTGAGACCTGAAAGTAGGAAAATTGAAAAAGAAAAAGATTCAGTCTATAAGATTCAAATATCACAGAACTGTGGCTACGAGTGGTCCAGTTAAGACGAAATACATATCTTTCGTTTATGTAATGTCAAAGGGAACGTTCATTTAAATACTTAATTCTATAATTTATTTGTTACGAAATATGCTTTAAAAATATGTCGTTTTATTATTCGATATTTAACACTCTGTATGTATGTATGTATTTCGTAGTAAACTCACATAGATATATGACATCAAAATCGTCACTGTTGGTTCTAAGGTCAAGAGTGGCGTGGTGGGTTTTTCATGAGATCTTCATATAATCATTTCATATCAACTTCCAATTTAACAAATTACAGAGATTAGATTTTAGTTTATTATTTTATAATAATGCACAGTGTTTCAAAAAGGAATAAAATGGAAAAAATCTGTAACTTCCGAAAATCAAGTCCGAATTTGAAGAAATTTCACATAATGATAGTGGAAGTGGAAGCAAGTTTTGAGTCTGGACTTTGTGAGCTTCGATTAATATTTTTGACACATGGAAAGATGAAGTTAGACAAGTTATATATCACCTGATCGAAAATTATCCCTTTTTTCAGAAATATATACATAATTGACAATAAACGACTCTTTGCACACTTTTTGCGGAGAAATGTCTCGAAAGTGTTGAATATGTTGTTTTTTTTTTTTTTTTTTTTTTTTTTTTTGCAAATAATTCATTTTTGATCTTCGAATTAATTTTTTTACTCAACATATCCTAATGAAGTTTTGCCTAGAGATAGACTTTTTGCACTTAATCTGAAACTTTTAACATTATGTTGCTCCTACTAAAAGAAATCCCGTAATTCCCAAGAAACTTTCGAAAATTTCCAAAAATGTGTTTTTTCACATTTTGCACTATATCTTTCTAACCAATATCGGGGAGCAAAAATTTCTATAACTAAAAATTTTAGAACATATCAGGCTTTGAGGAAACCGTAAGCCTTTTAAAATTCCCGCTTTGCAATTTAAGAAATTAAACCATAAATTAGAGTATTGTGAAAAAAATATTTTGAATTTTGAAACATTTTCCTTGTACATAAATGCCAATAAAGTAGCCTTACAGAAAAGTGTAAATTCGATATAGTTAATTTAAGAAAAAATTATAAATTTTTTTTGAGAATTTAAATTTAAAGGCTTAAAACTTTTAATTCTATTAAGATACTTGACATTTTTTAACAAGGTTTTGCGTTAGTTTTTAATAAAATAAAAATATTCGGACAGAATTTGAACTCGCTATAGCAGAAAAACTTCGCCAAGATCGGTCAAAAATAAAATTTAAACTATTAGAAATAACAGAATCTTTTCATATAAAAATCTTTAAAATTGGTTTAGATATAAAAAATTTGGACGTTTTAAATATTTTTATTACCCGTGGTGACCAATTTCGGGAACATGTGGATCGATTCCCGTTAAGTCCACAAAGTAGAATATTTCATAAAAATATGAATATTTCATTTAATTCGAACTAGCCGTTTGGAAGTTACAGATTTATTTCCATTACATTTTTCATTTGAAACACTGTGCAATGATTTAGTCTTCTGAAATTACTTTAATATATAATCTAATAATATATAATCCAGTGCAGAATCAATACAAGAAAGTTATTTGGAGATGGACAAATTAACAGAACAAAATATATTTTGGTATCTATAATCTGAGTCACATTAGCTATGTCCTTAGCTGTCTGTTGGAAACATTCCCACGCCTGGTATAATTATTCGAATTCAATGAGATTTTGTCACATTGTTTGTTATTTGCAGTTTCATATTTAAAAAGAGCTATATCGATTTATTATTAAAAAGTTATGGATCGAGGCGACCTCAAAATTTTGAAAAAGAACTTTTTTTTAAATTTTCAACTGGATTTAAACCAAATGTAATTTCTCATCGTACAAAAAAACTTTGCCCAATTATTTGTCTAACTCTCTTCAATGTATTTTATTTAGGTTTTAAATTTATAGGACTTGAACATTTGAATAATTTGTAAGATTTTTGCATAATTAAAGTGGTGGATAGAATTTCAAATTCGGCACAGTCGTGTGTTGTTTCAATAATTCCACCTACATCCCGCGCTTTATCGTGACGTGTATTTGTATGCAAATATCTTCTGAATTTTATTTTATTTTTTTTTTTTTTTTTTTTGTCAAAAATCTAAATTTAAAATCTTTCTATTTTATTTCTAAATTTAATTTTCATTTAAAAAATATGAAAGAAAAAAATAATAATTTTCAATTAAAATAAAAATGGCTTTTATATGTATTTATACTTTTATAAAACAAACCAAATTTCTGTAAATATATACGAGTATAAAAAATTTTATAAAACTTTTATCAAGTTATGACAAACTTTTTTATAATTTTATGCTGACAGAGCACATATGAATTTGAATATGAATATGAATAGAAATAACTAAACACACTGAAACTATATTATATATGTACATTCATAGGTATACATACATACGCATATGTATGTATGTATGTATGTATGTATGTATGTATGTATGTATGTATATTATAAGGACTTATTCCTCGTCCAGGTTATCTTGTGTAGAAAAATACTAAATATTGAATTTTAAAAGTTTATTTTAATTTAAACACCTAAAGTTGCTTAAATTTAATGAAGTTTAAAAAAGTCAAAATGCTATAATCGGCAATGATGAATCTTCAATACCCTACAAAATACGTTATGTTTCATACACATGCGCTCACACATACACTTACAGACTTTTATAACATATAAAAGCTTTTCTTAAACAAAACTTGCGAACACTTCATGAGTCATAAAATTATTTTTATTTTTGGCTATAACTTTTTTCTACTGAACCGATATTGATAATTTTTAGAGTGGAAATAAAGATTTATATTCTCAAGACTATAGCAAATACATAGATTCTTTGAGCTCTTTCAACTATTTGAGTTTGAGTTGATTTCTACTTAGCGTTACATACAGAATTACAAAAGTTAATTACCCACTTCACTACTTGCTGTGGTGGAGGGTATAAAAATATATAGAAAAATTTATAAAACTTTTTAATGTTTTTATAACTTTGTATTTTTGGAGAATGCAATGGAAATGACATATTTTTGGTGACAGTAAAAAAATACTTAAAAACATTTATGGAATTTTTGAGTTCAAAAATAAAAACTGAAACAATATAAAGTCTACAATGAAATCAGTTTTTTTTCCAAAAATTTTACTTGGAAATAAATATCTTTCTTGAATGGATTGTTAAAATATGAGAATCTCACACCATTTTCAAATGATTTTAAATGCAATTTTTGAAGCCTTGAAGTTGTCTCAATAACATTAAACATAATTAAAACTGAGGTATTTTGCAAATTAGATCATGTTGGCAGATTTCTCTTTTAAATTCGACAGATACAAAACAAGTATGAATGCTTTATTCGGCTATACCTCATCTGCAATACCTTCCACGACATAAACACATATTTCGTACAAACACACTCAAATATACACTCATAAATGCTTTCAATATAAAAGTAAAAATATTATTGTCAGTCAAGACCGAATATATAATACTCTACACCACATTGTACTGCTACAAATATTTATGAACGGCCCTCTTATATTTTTTTCATTTATGCTTATGTTTCCTATAGGTTATTATATTACTAACATCATTATCGAACAACCTACGCACACGTGGAGGAATTCACTAGCAAAATTCATACACTGAA
>PYHX02000413.1:72244199-72263328 GCA_004302925.2 Cochliomyia hominivorax | reverse complement strand
TAAAAAGAAAGTAATAAAGAAATATGAAATATAAGGAAGTTATATGCAAATATGTCCTGATATTTATCAGTTTAAAAATACGATTGTATTAAATTTCAATTAAATTGGTTCAAATTAAAACCTATTTCTGTGAAGGGGTCTTCAATGGGAAATAAAGCAAGACATGACCCGATATTCTTTAAATTTAAAGTTTATTTTTTCGGGAATGGGATTATAACAATATATGAACCGATATTCGATATATTGAAGACAGTTAGAAAAATAATCGTGATTATTGTAAATAAGAAAAAAATTGATATACTTATCGAAAATGTTTTCCAGGAAGGGCTCGATTGCAAAATATGGACCGATACTGATAAAATTGTTAACATATAAACAATGCATTCAGAAAATTAATTGAGTCGAATATCAATGGAATTGGCCTTACTTTACTAAGTTTTATAAAAACTGTTTTCCGGGAAAGGGCCTTATATGGGTGCAGTAGCAAAGCATGGAATGAGATTAGTTGTGCCGAATTTCAATACAATTTGGCGTTTATTATAAGATTTTCATAATCTCAAACCCGTTTTCCGGGAAAGAGTCCTTACATGATTAAATTATGTATTTAAATAAATACATCTTGCAAATTTTCAGACAAATAATTACTTTTTCTTGAAAAAAAAAAAAAATAAAATTTTAACTGATTTTAAATAGTAAACTGTCTAAACAACAACAATCAACGTGGAGAAATACCAATAATTTAAGATAATTATTCTAGTCGTGAGAATGTTTCCAACTTGAGACTGTCATAACTAAATCGGCTCAGATTTTAATATGATGCAAAAATATATTTTTCTTTGAGGGGTTAAACACGAAATGACAAAGTTAGTATAACCTCATCACCACTTGTGCTGGTGCTTTAAAAGTTTCTGAATTATGCGATATTATAAGCTTCGATTATTAGGGGAATATCACTCCAACGTGCATAATGTGTAACGTTTCTAAAAAATTCTCTCAATAACAATCCTTTAAGTATTAAAAAAAACCTTAAATAACTCTTTAAATTTTTGCTCTCATACTAAATCTATTATCATTGGTTTTGAACCTTAATTGACAGCAAACAAACATTAGAACCCGTATCTACTTGATATGAATTAATGGACTACAGTGAAGCATCAAAGCTAATTAAAATGTAGAGATTGTTTATTTCTATACTTCTATGTGGCCAAGGATTTTAATGCTTTATCGAGCTCTTCTCAACGTTCTACATAGAAATGTGAAATTTCATTGAAAAATAGAATGTAAGTAAAAGGATAAAACAGGAAAATAACTCCATTTAATGAAGGTGAAGTATGGTGAGAGTTTCTTTTTAGATTTTTTGCAATCCTTGATTGTTTTAATGTTCAGTGAAGTGGATAAGATTCTAATGAAGTATTAGTTGTTATTCTTGGTTATTAATGTTAGCTATCAGAAATTATTGTTCAGCCCTCGTTTAAATACATTTTCTAATTTGGGCTTAATAGTGCAGTATATTATGGTACCAATATAAATGTATGATTTGTGCGCTTTAAAAGAAGTTCTTCTAGGGAGTTAGATGAAATTATGCACCTACCCTCGTAAAATTTCTTACATCGTTTTCTGCTTATATTTATCACGATTTCACAATGAGAATTAAGCTCTTTTAAGGGGAGTTATAGGGGACCCTCTGAGAAATCATTTTGGCATATTATTAGATTTATTTGGGCCAAGTTTGTCAAGATTATCTTGACAAGTTTCGTCAAGATAATCTAAAATTGCGACCTGCACTTTGTTCACATGATTTACATGGACAGCCAGCCAGACGGATGGACAGATATCGTTAAATCGACTCAGAAAGTGATTGTGAATCGAACGGTATACTTAAAAGTGGTGATAGCAATATTTTTTCTTCTGCGTTACAAACTTAAATCGCATTATACCCCAACCACCTATGGTGGTGTAAGGTATAAAATCCGTATGAATTTACTATTAAACTGTTTTAAATAAAATTAAATAAAAAACAAGTATGAATGCCATATTCGGGTATGGCGAATATTCAATACACCACAAATGTCTGTAAAATAAATACGTACATACACACTCACACATACACTTACAAACTTATACAATTTATATAAGTTTTTCATATATGTTAAACTGAAACCCTTTATGAGTCCTAAAAATCTATATCATTTAATATACAGAATCGATCTAGCCGCTTTTAAAAAGAATTTTCTCAGAACTATAACAAATATTATGGCCAAATTTTATTGAGCTGTGTTAATTATTGTGGGCGTGAGCGTGCCAATAACAAACAAACAGACGTACATAACAAAATCGAATCAGATTTTGATTTAATTCAAGAATACACATATACATTATGTGGTCTGACATAATTCCTTATTAGCATGAAGGGTATAATAAAATCAATATTAAACTAACTTTAAAGAGAATAAATTGAATTAAATTAACCTTCCATTATTATAATTTTTTGATAGCAAAAGAGCCATTCGTATTTCATATTGTAGTTTTAAATTTCACTATTTTTTAACAGTTTTCTTGTTTTACCCCATCAACAACTTTTTCATATGAAAACAATATTTTTCTCTCTCACTCTTTTTTTTCTACAAGAACAAACATAATAACGAACAGTCTTAAATGTACTCTTAACTTCCTAGAATTTTTTTCCAGTTGTTTCCCAAACAATAATCACCATAACCATTTAATGCTTCGTTTCTTTTCAACGCAACCGGAAAATTTCATTCTTTCTTCAGTTCGTCCATTGTTTGTATTGTATTGCATCCCACTTACAACATAAAATAGTAAAGATACAGATACTACGATACAAGGATATAACGAA
This sequence comes from Cochliomyia hominivorax, assembly GCA_004302925.2. Taxonomy (NCBI): domain Eukaryota; kingdom Metazoa; phylum Arthropoda; class Insecta; order Diptera; family Calliphoridae; genus Cochliomyia; species Cochliomyia hominivorax. The sequence goes on along the minus strand of PYHX02000413.1, from coordinate 72,260,471 downwards.
CTCAGCAAAGTATTAATAAAAAAAGAACTCTTGCAGATAATGGTAGTAGTTTTGTAGGAGTTTATTTCTGTAAAATTTTATGTCTTCCATGGTAAAGAAAACTGCCTAAAAGCATACAACAATTTTTATGTATATGATATCTGTGTATACTTACAAATACATACATAGTAAAGTATAACCCAATTGATCAAATTGTTGAAAAATAATAATAATATATAAAATGTGAAGTATATGGAAATTACAACTGTATGGATACATGACTTTCAAATAAAGACTGTTTCGACATTATATGTTTCTATACCCCGATTCAAAATGGCCTTTAATACAGTTCAATATGATAACAAATTGTTGAAATCTATTATATATAAATGAATCTGTTCTCATAACTGAGACTTATAGACAGCTAAACTGCTGGACCGATTTCGTAAAAAAAATTCGATAGGAACTGGGGAGAGAAGTACCCACATACAAAAACGAATATGTTCACAATAATTTCCTCAAGAATAAAACAATGTTCGAATATGATCAGGCGAAGAGGTAGCCCGAAATCAGAGAGTGAAGTATTTAAGGAGGTATTATTATCTATCTATTATTATCGCATATCTGAAGACCTACTAACGTTAGAGTATAAAAATAAAAGTTCTCAAATTTTGTCATTTTATGAAACGGTTTTATCGGATTAATTTGAACGTACAGGGTCAGGGAAAATGTGTCCCTATTAAAAACAAATGTAAGCCATGCCAAGTAAATATCTTGAGATTGTGATACCCTGTCCCAAACTGAAGTGTATTCTCAAAAACGTTCTGCATCGATCGAAACAGATAGTAGTCCAAGTAACAACGTCTGAGCTATAAGTAGAAGAGAACACAAGCTCTTCACCTACTATTTTCCAAATCGATCATCATGAAAGAATATGGGCTCCGGTCTGGTCAAATTTTAACAGTTCACAATGCAAAGCAATTTTCTGATCCCACCAGACCTCTAAAAATTCATGGCAAAATAACTTATTTATAGAGTTCAATCGTTGTTTTCATAATCGACTGTCAATGTCTCTCGACTTCTATATATACGGGATTAATTTTTATTTAAATGTTTTAAAACGTAGATAAATGTCTAGACCGATTTCTGAGACAACCTCAAAATTCAGAGACAAAACGTTTATCTATTTTTCGAAAATTATTTATCAGAAAGAAATAAAATAAAATTGTTGTACTGAATTTAAAGTAATTAATGTCCTTTTTTGATTGACGGTTTATTTTTATATAATTTCAGTTGCTTTATCCCCTATATTTTATTGCACATTAGTTATAGATGTATTAGCGGACATTGTACATAATTGATAATTATTTGCATAACCGTGTGATGTCAGATGGATGAAATTTTCCTTTTTAAGGAAAAGAGAGTAAAGTGTTACGTTATTTGAAAAAATGGTTGATGGAAGTATAAAATTTGTACTTAAAAATATGGAAAAATTGTGGAGGTGACTTAATAAAAAAATTACTAAAATTTCAATCCATTTGGTCCATTTCAGATTTCTTGAGTGCCTGTAGCTTTATAATCAATCTCCTTTTGTAACAATTTTGGCTTTGATATTTTTTTCCTTCTGGAAAAGTATTTGAAAATTGACGAGTCTCCTTGAATTTGCCTTACGTGCATTACGTTAGAAATTCCTTAAGAATTGAGAAAAAATAATAGTCCAGAAGGAAAGAGTTGATTCTAAAGCGAAAAAATGTTACCACCTTTTTGAAAAAAAATCAGAAATCACTTATTTCAAAATTTCTATATCAAAATAATAATTCTTTTATTGAACCCACATAGGTGTATATTTCTTGCGCAAAAATTTTTTAGAATTTGTACAAAATTCAGGCAATATTTTGAATATTTTTGAACCTGTATAGAGACCACTTATTAAAAAAAAAAAAACTTAGAAAAACCTGTGTCACATATAATAAGCACATTTTTGGTATAGAATTAAATAAAATTTCGTTGATTTTTGAAAAAATCATCATATCCGAGGTGACCAACTTAGTAGATCGACTTCCCGACCCCAGAAACATATCTTTCAAATTAATTAGAAAACAACTCAAGAGTATTCTTGTAGAATTTCGTTAAAAAATATTCATAATTATTAAAAAAAAAGTGTTTTGGGACCACTGTGCGTTCATGTTCATAATGTTTCTTCTTGAAGTAAAACCTCTACAATCTGGTATCGAAACTGGGTGATAAAAATCTTTGAAGTTTCACCAGATATGGCAGATCTTACTTAAATTTGTCAAATTGGGTTGACTATTGATCTAAACCGAATGCGCTATTGAGTTGTAATAGAAGTCACCAAAAGAAAGAGGGTGTTAAGAGCACCATTTAAAACGATTATGTGGAAGCCATTTTTATTTTTCTGGGATTTTTGATTAACACAAATTATTTTTCGTTAAATTTTATCTTTCACTCTGGTCATAAATTTTATTAAGTTTAATCAATTTGGAATCTTTCTTAAATATAGAATATTATTTAAAACCTTTATGGAAGTTGCTAATACCATTTGACATAACGGTGAAATTTTGGTTATAAGGGATTCCAATTTAAAACATACAACAATAAAGCAAAACCATCATATTTTTCAACATTTTCTTCAGTGGCCTTTATTTCAACTCTTTTAGGGAAATTTACATATTTCTCTATATTCTTCCAACAATACGCATTTAAAGATAAAACGAAAGGACAAAACTGATTACTAATTATCCTACATTAAAGTAATTTATTGAAATGAACTGTGAGATTTCTAAATTTATTTAAATAAATAAATTATTTATAAAAGTTATTACATAATAAATAATTAATAAAAATTTTTGAAATGATCATGAATTTTACAATATTTTATATCCAAATTCAACAGAAATATTCTATGCCGAAATTATACTTTCTTGTAGCGAATTTTAGCAAGAATATAAAACAGAATTATTTTTTCTTTTCTGTAGCAACCATAAATCCCCAAACATCCGTTGACATGTAAGAAGTAAAAAAACTAAAGGATAAAACATTCGCTGGCTTTATATTCCCAGAAACTTAATATTTTCATTTTTAGCTTTTAACAACTCTTTTTTTTTTTTTTTTGTCCCAGTAGTTTACTTAAGCATTTTCATATACATAGATGTATGTAGTCAGCATAATTTTCTTTCATTGTATTAATATGCATACAAATCCAACGAAAGCAAAACGCCAAAAAATTTATTTGTTTGGCCTAAAAATATGCAAAACTTTTAAGGGTAAAAATTATAATCTTAAGTTGAAATTTAAAAAACAAAAAATGTGAAATTTGTAAACCCACCTTAACCTTAATTTGTCTCTAAAGATACATAATGTTTGTAATTCCATGTATAACATAAAAAACTATAAGATCCCGTAAAACATATCCGGTGTGATTTTTGAAAAATTTATTATGCGGGCAGCACATTGTAGCTATGGAAAACGTTACATTTTACACACATAATAAAAAACATGAAGCAAAATCGAAGTCGAACGTAGTTGATTTTCAATTGAATAATTTTTTGAATTTAGTTTAAATTAAACGTTTTTATTTTTGTAGTAAAATAATATTGGACATATTAGAATATCAATGTGTAAAGTTTTACAACGATAATATTTTTTTGGAATTATTTTTAAGTAGTAAAATTTCAAAAATATTTTCAAGAAACTGTGTTTACTTCGAAACAATATTTAATTATCATTTTTGTTCTATGAAGCACAATTATAACTGAAAAAAAGTTAATTATTTTTACATTGCCTTTTTTTCTGAGTGTAATATTGAATGATTTCATATTTATTTTCAATATTTCAATATTTAAAGTTATAGATACGTCCTCTAAAATCGCTTTTAAAATTATAAATTTACAGTATTTTTTTTAATAAATCTGTAATTTTCAATTGACCTTTTTAACAAGAGTCCAATATGTCTTTACAGGCCTTAGCTCCGGGCAGTTTAGGAAATTTTTCTCTGTTGGTATAAGTACCATTACTGTTACTGTTCTTTTGCCTCTTGACAAGATGTGAAGCCTTATGAATTAAAGCATTCTTTTTTGCAGATATTCCGTGATGTAAATTTCGTTATTTATGATTGTCATACGAAAGTTTTTTTTTTTTGATATTTTAACTGCTTATGGGTCCTAAACTATTCTTCAACATTCCCCTGAGCATCAGCAACATAATATTTTTGATCAGGAAGTTGTGAGGAATCAGCCATCCATTTTGCAGCAAGAATGTTTTTTTTTTTTTTTTTTTTTTTTAAACTTGACCACAATTCCTGTTCTGTTTTTTACAGCGTTCCTGTCTGGAACCCTTGAGCCTTGTTTAAATCTGCGTTAACCGAAAGTTTTTGCAGTTCATTTCCAAATGTTTTCAATTTTTTTACTTTAGAAAAATTTAGATAGAAGAATTGTTTGTCATTTGTTTGGCAATAAGTATAATAACTGACATATAAAACTTGGGTTAAAAGTTTTCGATCTCACGACTTAAAACTGTCAAGAACTTAAACTTCATTCGAAGTTAATTGTTTTAATATTTATCACTTTCTGAGTCGTTTTAATGACATCCTTCCTTCTGGACGTCTGGCTATTTATGTAAACTTTATAAGCAAAATACAATGAATAATGAAATTTGACATGTGTGATTACTTTTACACCAGGACTATGTCAAATGGAATTTGTGATAATGGATCCATTAATTCCTTTAGCCTTCATTATTATGTTCTCCTCAACTTTCCCAATTTCAACAAATTTGTTACAAATAAGACATATGATAATCTTAAACGATGTGCCGAAAAATAAAAGTATTAATCTATAATTTCTCATAGGTCCCACACATTAAAAGGCATTTAATAAAATTAAGATAAATATAATCAAAAATCGATTTACGAAATTTTACTAGAGTCGGTCCATAATTTCTTCTATCTTCCATAAAAAATCCTTTTAAACTGCATATGATTTACATAAATATTGGTAACATTATCTGCATTGTTAAGCATAAATTAGAAGAGCAAATTATACGAGTGTCGTTCATAAAATTTTCGTGGGTACCTTTTATAACCATCAATGTGGTTTGGAGTATAATAATCACTGTACCAAATGTCGTAGATAATATGAACAAAAAATGTTCGTAGAACTTTAACGGTGTTAAATTAACAGATTATTATTCTTATTAACACAATTTTTCATCAAATTGAAGAATTTTCTTCAAATATACTAAAAAATTAATTAAAAATTTTTAGTAAGAAATGTTAGAATAAAATTTCGTTAAAAAAAATTAACGAAAAATATGTCACAATTTTACATACTAAAATGAAGTTGATTTGAATAATTTTTTTGTTTATTTAACTATTTTGTTTCATCAAATAATTTTGTATATTTTCATTGACATATAAAATGAAATATGACAAAGGAAATGTAAACTGAATATAAAAGGCTGAAAAGAGAAATATTTGATGGAACATTCTAATTAATATAAATGAAATTAAAGGAATATTTTGCATAAATTAATGAAAATTCAAATGGAAGATCAGCTGATCAACAAACATGTAAGTAACTATTAATCAGCTGATCGGATCGCCACCGTCCTATTGGCATTGCACTCTTTTTAGTTGTCTATTATTCTATAAGAAAAGTAAAATTCTCGCTGTAATAGATTTTTGGTTATTTGATAATCAATAACAATACTTGTTTGTATCGGGACTATTTCTCCCTCTGAACCTATCAATCTTATATTTTGTCCAGTTAAATTGTTCCTTGAGGAAGTCACCGGGAAATTTGAAAATTCTCCCTAAAGCAGTTTCTTTAGATATTCTAAAATTTATATTTTCTTTGTATGGTGAGTACTCCCTCCGCTGGTCCTATCGGAATTTTTCATAACATATTTTACATATTTTTCATATATTTTATGCATTAATTTATTATAAAAATTTAACGAAATTTTTTCCTCAATTCAACGAAAGATTTCGTAAATTTAACTTAAATATGGTATTAAAAGAATTTATTTTTTGTCAATTTGAACAATGTGTTACTCAAATTGAATACAATTTTTCACCAATTTGAAGAATTTACGAAAATATGACGAAAATTTTCGTTATGACGAATAAAGGTTTCGTTGACGGATTTATAGAATACTTTTCTTCAATGTAGTTGAGCTTCGTCGACTTGTTTAATTTCGAAACTTTTTAACGGCTTCGAATAAGATCCAAAAGACTGTTTCGATTAAGTTATATCCGTCTGTTTTCTCTCTATCATTCTCTCTTACTGCTGTTGGTCCATTTATAAACCAACTGATATTCACAGTTAATTGGAATTTAACACATTTCTTACCATGTTAAAGCCTTGAATGGAGGTATTGCATGACGATCGATCTACGAATCATCATTTAGGATTAATTTTACAATCTAAGTGATTCTTCCGATAATTTACAAAAAAACAGTTTTTCTAAAAAAATTTTCATTAAATTTAAATTATTTTAATAATAAATAAATTAAATTATTTATACTAATTACAATTAATATTTTACTAAACTGAATTCTTTTTCACGAATTCATTAAAATTGACTATTTTTTTCACTTTCCAAATCACTCCACACAAAATGTCAGTCGCTATTAATTTTCATTTAAACTAAAAGTTCCGTAACATTTAACAGACTCTTTGGTAAATAACCAACAGTTTCCATGAAATCAGGAACACTGCAGGCATATAGGAAACCTTTTTTTAAATTTTATTTTGCATCCAGCGTAACCAGGGCACCTGGTCATGAATGTCATCACAAATGATATATGATGAGTTAATTTCACTTTGAGTGGCATGAGGATTATTTACACCAATCAACGCTATGCCACGCATGGGAAGACTAGAACGATCGATTAATACACGATAGTATAACTGAGGAACAGGTAGGATGCCATTATTGTTATTGTCCATAGTTAAATAAAACTCACGATATTGTGTGTTGTTTCCTTCATCTCTTTTATATGGTAATTGTAATGTGCCATAGGTGCCGGTATAACATTCTACGGTTAAGTTAGATTTGGCAACAAATTTACGCACTTCATCTTCCAGAGCCGCCCATTGGCCACCATTGAATGCCTGCCACTGGGGTGCAACGTTAAAGAAATTAAACGTTGTTCTCTGTTGATTGCCATAGATAAAGTCGGATTTTGCTGCCAAATGACCACGAGTCAAAAACAAAGTATTTTTGTCAAAAAGATGTTCATGTTGTCCCTCCAACAAAGCTGCAGCTTGTTGTTGTTGCGATTGTTGTGTGAAGAGGTGATTCATATTTATATCCTTAAAATGTCCAGCTTTACTGAAATTCAGGCGTTTAATGTATTTTTGAAAATGTACACTGGCCGGCAACAATGTGTGTTGCACATATAAGGGACGCAACACGGTATTATCATAACAAATGCGCATTGTTTCTAAAAAGCGACTCCCTGAGATGTTAAAACCTACACGGTACATTTGAGCTGCCACGCTTGACTGATCATCTGACATAGTTGGACATTTTTCATGCAATTGTTCCACCATATATCTGGCCGATTGTTCGCATATGAATTGTTGAAACAGATACTTTTCTCCTTGCCACATAAAGGTTTTATCATGCAGGCAACGTGGTCGCAATATTTTTGTATTCTTGGCTACTTTAAATGTATTAGTAAATTGTGTACTGTTGTTTTTATTGTTGCTGTTGGAGCCATTGTTGTGTTCTGTTGCATTGGCGAATGACTTTGTACAGTATAATTCTATAGTGGCACCCCGTGGTATTTGTAATTGGCCACGTGCATTTGGTAACCAAAATTGATTTGTATCTGGTATGATGTATAGAGGTTGTGGTGTGTTTTTCCATGGTAAATCATGTTGTACATCCAGTAAACAAGGAGGTCCTTTAATGAAGAGTTAAAATAATAAATGTGTTATAAATATTTATGAATGTTAGTCAATGGGGTGATTTTTAATTTTAAGTGTTTTAAATAGTTTATGAATGCAATAAATTTACTTTCAATGTGTTTTTAATAAAATAATTAAATTAGAAAATGTGGTAGGAAATTATTTTTTAAAAGTTTTTCTCATTTTTATGAAAATTAAAAAACATATTTTTTGTACCCATATTAAGCGTTTGTGTAAATGTTTTTTTAAAATACTGCCATTACTTTAAAGTATAACATTCGTCTCAGAATCACAGTCGATTTAATGAACAGCTGTACGTTTGAACAATGACAAAAGCTACTGAAAATGATGTGGATCGATCCATTACTTCACTTAGGCCCATACAATGTTTTTGCCCGGATTGGAGTTTTAAACAAGGAGAAGATTTTAAAGAAATTAAGAACTAATAAGTCTTATAAAAGTCTAACTACAGATCGTTTCATTATTTCATAGCTTCCATACAACCATCACACAAATGTTAGTATCATAATAATGTACTGCACTATTATGCATAAGTAAATAAATTATAAATGATTTTTATCATAATGTTGTCTAACTTTCTTACTTGTTCATATACGTTAATATTAAATAGGATTAGTATTAATTTAATATGAATAAATGTTGATTTGTCTAAAGTGGGGCTTGTGATTATGAACACAAATAAAAAATTAAGTAAGAATTTATAGTCGATCAAATGCGACTATACAATAAACACATTGTCGGTTATAAATGGTAGTTACGAAAAATTAATGAAAGACCCTCGTACAATTTGATCTTCTTATTTATTCTTAAGTATGTAGGATATTACTGTGACTGTGTTGAATTTATGCGTTTAAAAATTAAATTTTCAGGGGGTTATATGGGAGCTACAAAAAATTTTGAACCGACCCTCACATAATTATTGTTTATATTTATCTTAATTTAACCAATTGTAATTACAATATCAACATATATATGTGAACTGCAGACAGACAGACGGTCATTGTGAAATCGACTCAGAAACTGGTTCTGAATCGAACGGTATACTTAAAGGTGGGTATAGCAAACATTTGCACAAACGCATAACACCCCTACAACCTTCGGCGTTGTACTGTATAATGAGTCAAATTCGAGGAGGTCTTTCACAAAAACATAAGATACATATTACGTTTTGGACAAAGAGAAATCGAGATTTTTTAAATTTTCAATTTGAAAATTATTTAAGGACTGAGTTGTTTTTGAGTTGATAAGTAATTTTGTTTTGTAAATAAATAAAAAATATCTGATATAAGTATAAACATTGACTTATGATTTTGCAAAATTCAGAGGCTCTAAAATTCTTAAGCCGTAAACATGTTTTTAAGCCGACACATAATTAACACTTCTTATTGGATTTAAAAACCATCTATTGACTCCAAGCCACAAAAGGTCGCAATTTATAAATAAAGTTGCATCTATGGTCACACTGATTCCAAGTAATTGCTGGACAGAGACTACAGTCCGACTAATGTCTATATTAAATTTTCGAGTATAGTCGAGATTACAATTTACGCTATTTTTCGAGTCAATTCAAAAATTATAATGATTATAGTCGGGAATAGAATTGAGAGATTATGGTCCATTCGATAGGAGAGTTATAAATGTAACCTCAGTTAAGTTTCTATTCATTGTTATATAACAAATTTTATTTGATATTTTAGTAAAGAATATATAACCAATATTTAATTATAAAATCTATATTATAGCCTAGAGTCAAATCTATATGCTTCATCCTTATCTCCATAGCTTGAAATCTAACCATATTCTACTCTATAAACACGTTTAGACAATATTAAATCAAATTATTATTAAGATACAGATATTATATTTAATATAATTTTTATATTATGCTCAGTTAGTTATAGTCGATACTAAAGTTATAGACAGAATTATAAACGATGTTGTGATCAAGATTATAGTAGAAATGATCTATAGTTGAAAAATTCTATCATAATCTAGTCTTTAATATCAATTATCTTCTTCCGGATTAATAATTAATTAATGCTATTGGACTACAATCGTCATTAAAGTGGAGATTAAAGATGAGACTTTATCCAAGATTTAATTCGAAAAATAGTGTAGATTAAAGGCGAAACTTTAATCAAATATACAATCATGATAAGCGTAAAAATACTATAATTGAACTCTGGGTTCTAATGCTACCCTTTCATACCATATATCTCTCATATAAAAGAGATTTAAGTTTATCGTCATAATTATTCACTTCACAAAATTTGGAGACCGGTTTTGTAAGAGTTAATGATTTTTTGAGAAAATATATTTCATAGGAATGTATAAGTATTCACAGTTTTGAAAATCCTTTTGTAACAGTTCATGAAATATTCAGTAAATGAAACTTTATTTAAGGTAGCGAGTTAAATGGAATTGTGTTCCCCATGCAAAAGAAGTGTAAATTATGTAAAATTTCTAAAATATAAAATGTTATGAATTGCAAGATTTAAGGATAATAAGAGAGGAATAATATTCTCTGTAAATTAAGTTGTAGCGAGTTTAGAAAATCATATCCGAGCAACATGGTAACATAACACTGCATTATAGCTTTATATGGCCCGAAAATTGTTCAATTAAATACATATATTAAAAAACAATTAAGGCCCGACTACCAAATACCCAACACCACATCGTCAGTTAAAAATGGTAGTAATGAAAAATTAATGAACGAGCCTCGTACAATTAGATATTCTGATTTATTCTAAATTTGTAGTACATTATTGGGAGACTAATGCTAAATTTAAGCGTTTTTAAATGAATTTTTTTTTTGGGGATGTTATAGATCCTACAATAAATTAAGAACCGTCCCTCGTATAATTTTGCACATAGATTTTTGGAATTTTTGACACATCGTTTTAAAATATTAAAACGATGTACTTGTGCCATATTTCATTTGAATCGCATTGTATTTAGGACTTTTATGACCAGGAAGAACATTTGTTTTGGATGTACCAGAAATATTGGATCGAACATGGCAAATTTTAATAGGCTTCGTCCTTAGGCAAAATAATAATATATACTAAATATCATCGAAATATTTCAAAAATTGCGACTTGAAGACTGTTCACAACGTTTACATGGAAAACCACCCGGATAGACTGATAGAGAGACAGACGAACGTACATCTTTAAATCGACCCAAAAAGTAATTCAGAGTCGAACGGTATACTTAAAGGTGGCTGTAATACTATTTTTTGCATGTTACAAACATCAGCACGGTGGTGTAGGGTATAAATACAATTTAGCCATTTTTCATTATTTTGGGACAATTAGTTTAGGCGTGCGAAACTTTCAGACTGGCAAATAGACAAATGGTCATTACTAAATCGATTCGGATTTTGATTTGATATATATGTTTTAAAAATCTTGCATTATTCCTTCTCACACACGAAATTAAAAAGTTAATATACTCTAATCACTACTTGAAGTGGTGGTGGAGGTAAGATGGAGTTTTGTTACTATTGCGCGAAAAAATGGGTGTTTTAATAGTACCACCTTCTATTATAACAACTAAAATTTTCACGTTGAAGGTTTTAGCATACATCAAGAGTAAAAAATAATATAGGAATCCATCTCTTATCAAACTTCTACCACTTTTATTTAAAAATTATTTCATTAAGTATTAATCATAAAATACCAAACATAAAATACACTTAAATCTGAATACGAGAATACTTATCAATATTATAAAACAAACTCAGATGTATAAAACTTAATGTTCTTAAATCATAAAAAGTTCAATATACTCTACTTCAAAAGTATTATATCATCAACAATCAAAACTCATTGTTCTCTCAAATAATTATTTAGGTCACAACATTCGAACATGAAGCGGAAAAACAGTTTTTAATTTACAATTTTATTTTTAACACTTAAAAGCGAAGTGTTTACCTTCATTTTCAACATCATTTAAATTTATATTATTTAAACGTTTAACAATGTCTTCAACATCTTCCACAAGTTGAATGGCACGACGACATTCAACATCAATGAAAAACACTCCGAATAACGTCAATATGATTAACACGGCGAAATGATTTTGATTAACTTTCACAAATATCCGCGACATCATTTCACCAGAGCAACAAGTGAACAACCAACACACCAACCACTAAAAGACTGCTACTAACAACTAAACTTGAAATTTAAAAACTCAATGATTTTTTCTTTAAAAAAAATGTTAAATTTTTATAAAATTTATTTATTTATACAAACAATAACAAACAAGTAAGAATGCTATATACGGCTATGCCGAATCTTCAATATCCTACACCACAAATACGTTATGTTTCGTAAATACACACTAACACATATGTAATATATAAAAGTTATTCTTAAATACAACACTTAATGAGTCATAAAATTAGCTATATTTTTGGTTATAATTTTTTTCTCCTGAACCGATTTTGATAATTTTTGAAACGATAATGAAGTACACAGAACTTTATATTATGACAAAATCTTATTTTAATTTGTCGACTTCTAATTGCCAGTTTTACGAAAATTCTTCACTGGAACTTAGAGGTTACATCAGATATCGGTCAATATCTATTGATGTACCGAACAACAACAGACGTCTGTATGTCTGTATGTATGGCGGACATAGGTAAATCGACTCAGTTATTAATCGGTGCAAGAATATATATACATTCATGGAGTCTGAGATTATTCCTTCTTAGCATTACACACGGAATGACAGAGTTAATATACCCTCTTCACCACTTGTGGTGGTAGAGAGTACAAAAATTTGTTAACTCTCAAATGCATTGTGTATTTTGTATTTATTCAGAAACATGTATCTTTTTTGTTGTATAATTTTTAATTTGTTCATTTATTTTTTTATATATATTTGATGTATTTTATATATTAATCTCATTATACGATGGTGTACATCGTAGATATTTGGCGGTATTATGCGTTTGTGCTGATGTTTGTAACATACAGAAAAAATGGTGTAACACCCACTTTTAAGGTTACCGTTCTACTCTGATTCACTTTCTGAGACAATTTAGCGATGTCTGTCCATCTGTTTGTCTGTCCGTTTGCTTGTTCATGTAAATGTTCTGAATTTTCTACAGGTCGCAATAATTAAGATATTTACATGTTATTTTATTGGCTAAAGGACGAAGCCAAATTGGAAATTGGTCATATTCGGTCCAATATTTCCCGTAACTCCCATACAAAAATCATTCCGAAATGAAGTTTAAAGTCATAAAAGTCTAAAATATAAGGCGATTTAAACGATATTTAACAAAAATAAGTCTTTTAGTATTCAAAATCGATCTGCCTAATTAAGCAAGATTTGGTCCATTATTTCTCATTGGTCCCATAGAAGCCCACTTCCAAATAACACTTTGAAAGACATAAATCTCACAAATACATTGGTATTGTAATAACAACTGGTCAAATTAAGAGAAATATAATTTTAAATCAATGTTGGAAATTATACGGCCCATCATTTCTTCTTACTCCGATATAACCCCCGAGAAAAATTTCTTTTCAAACGCATGAAATTCGCATAAATATTAGTATCATAATAGCATACTTCACACTTAATCATAAATCAGAAAAGCAAATAATACGAGGGTCCTTGAAAATTTTTTCGTAGCTGTCACTTGCATCCAACAATGTGGTGTATGGTATAACATGTTCGGCCCAGATCGTCGTTAACATTTTTACTTGTTTAATTTTGTATTTAAACAAAACTTTTGTTTGAATGTGTTAAATATACATATTTCTTGATGTTTACACCTGTTGATTGGTTGATCTTTAACAAAAAAAATATTTATTCAACATTGTTGATAAACTTGTTTACGTCACGTTTCATGTTTTTGTGATTGTTCGAATGCGTTTTAGTTTGAGAGATTTTCGAAAAATAAATTTCGAATTGTTTAATGTTTTTTTGGAAAGGTCAGGTTCGTGACGTAAACAGAGATATGATTTTTGATTTCACATGTAATTCATACTCTATTTCCATGCTCATACTCTCATTTGTAAGCAACTAAGTGTTTAGTGGGAGAGTGAGAGTAGTAATTCAAAGAAAGAAGAAAAACTTCCAATTAATACATTGTAACGTTTAAATTATTTCTTTTAAAACAGATCTTTTGAGACTGTGAATCATCACAGACAATTTTAAGATCAAAAGATTTATATTATTTTCTTATACAATCGTTCCAATACTTAGTGAATTTAACAAGATTTAAGCCAGAATTTACGGGAAAATCGTTCCCATACATAAGAATATCAAAGTTGGCGAAAGATAAGTTATCAATTGTGATCCAAATCTTGCACCAAATTTCCCACATAAAACCTATTTTTCATTTTAAATAGATAGAAATTGAGTTCGACGCTTCAGAAGTAACCTGGAACTGATATACACCCGAAAATCAGAGTCTGAAGCGATACCTACAGTTATTCAAAAGAATCTTATACAATTTATGTCCTAAAAGTGAACTGAGCTCAAGAGAAATGAACATCTTTTACGAAATGTTACAAGTTGCATAAGATTCGAACAGCTAATTAATACGCTCATATTGTTTTTATTGTATTATAATTTCCGATGAATTAGAAAATATTTTTTGTTGTTATTTTTTAATAATAGACATATTTTAAAAAATATATTATTATATAAAATATTTCATTAATATATATAAAGACAACATATATGAGAATGAATAATAATTGGGAAAAAGTTGCTTAGGTTTCGAACAATAATACATGCATGAAGTTTCAACAACAATACAAAAACGCTGGTTATATACATAAATACTAATAAAAACAAACTTTTTTATATACGAAAGAAAATTTCATATGTACATATATTGAGAATCATAAAATTTTACAGATTTCTGGCTATAAACTACTTTTCCTATTTTGATTATTCTCGACATAGCAAATTAAGATATTGTAAAGAAATTTCACTTAGTCAGAGCCGAGGTATTTTAGAATTGATTTTGGAGAACACAAGTCCTTATATGGTCGGGGGCGTAGTCAGTGACCCTTCAAAATTGACCACTGTTATAGTTCTTTAAATATTTGAAAATCCTTAGCTCCTGGAAATTTGGAGGATTTTTCACTCTAAGTACAAATAACAGATCTTTGTCCTTGTATCACTTAAGTGTTTATTATTCATTTAAAAAAGTCTTATGAATGCAGCATTTTTCGTAAGCATTATTTGATGTAAATTTCAGCATTTTTAGATCCCATTATAACAAATGATTGTCTACTTTTTCCGCAACTGCATGTTGCTTTTCATACCAAGAAGTTTTTGGAAAATTTTGACTGGTCCTGGATCCTAAGCTCTTCGTCAACATTTCCTCGAGTATCAATAATATAAACTAAATTGCGAAAAATCTGTCAGAACATATGTTTCATCATCCATTATGCTGGAAGAATATTTTTTTAGAAAACTTGACTTCAAATTCCGTGTTCTGTTTTGGCCTCTAAGTTGTAAGCAGCATTGTTTTAATTGACCTTGTATGCTTATAAGCATGTGTAAGCTTTAAAATTTCATACTAAGTATACCGAACACTGAGTTAACCGGGCAGCTTTACTTCTGAATGCTCTATAGGTTTTGTAAAATCAAGTTGGGTTCTGTTGCAAATATTAATCAGATAAACAATATATATTTTGTTTTGACATTTAACATAATAATTGGCATATTTTAAATAGTTAATGTGATCACAAAATCAAGTATTATTGGGTTAAAAGTTTAAATGAAGAATTCTTCGATCTCACTTCTTATCTAAAGCGAAATTTTATATGAACGTCCATTTGGAATCATAAAATTTGTCATATTTCTGACTTTTACTTTTTGTACTTATCCAGTTTTGATTATTTCAGTGTATTTAGTTATAAAATATAATTAAATTATATTTCACTTTTATATATTGACAAAATTTGTTCTTAATTTCGAAGTTGTCTCAGATATCTTTGTTTGAAGAAATTGCTTAAGACAATAACAAAAAACAAGCAAGAATGCTATATTCGACTATGCCGAATCTTCAACACCCTCCACCACTAATTCGTGTGAATTTGAATAGAATTGGTCTTTATTTAATCATTTTATAAGCTGAAAACTATTTTCGGTGAGGGGCCTAATATGGGAGCTACATCGAAATATTAAAAATATACATTAAAATGGTTAGAATAATCATTGTTCCGAATTTCAATGGAATTGGTCTTTATTTAATTGTTTTATAAGCTCCAAACCCATTTTCCGGGAAGGGGAGTTACATGGTAACTATATCAAAATATAGACCCATGTTAAAAAAATTTATAACAATTATTTA
>PYHX02000413.1:72210141-72244099 GCA_004302925.2 Cochliomyia hominivorax | reverse complement strand
AAGGCTTTTAAACTGCATTCTTTTTACGATTCAAGTTAAGGGATTTAGGAAAATATCTGTTAAAATCTATACTTTGATAAATAAATTACCAAATTGGAGAGAATCTGGACTTACTCCGATAGGATTTTTAGATATAAAATTTATTTATATAATATATCGATATTTATAAAAGACAAATTTGTCACGCGTTTAGAAATATTTAATTACTGTGATATCCTAATCCGCATATTTACCTCCTACGGGTTCAATGTTACACTCCTCTGCTATAATTCTGCAAAATTTCAAGTAAATTCATCCAGTCAATCGAAAGTTACAAATATATATATTTTCAAAAAATATCAACTATGCCCCACTGTACTGCGCAGTGAAAAAATTAAGATACACGTCCAAAAAATAAACAAATTTATTGTTGCCAATAAAGGTGGAATGATTTTTTCGAAATATTGTTTTTTTCACTATATTCATTCCATTCATTTTATGGTAAGTGGCGAAAGCAAATAATTGTCACAAAAAAAAACGTAACGTAAAGTAATGGAATTAATATTGTATATTGATCAAAATGTTACGTTTCTCTGTAAATAAATTTTCATTTTTTTCATACAATTTGGCTTAACGGGGGCATTAACGACATGGAAAAATGTTCTATAAATTCTCGTCCAAATTTGTTTTAAACGGAAAATGTTTTAATTTTTTTATGGAAAAGAGAATAATTTTATACCCTCCACCACTACAAGTGGTGATGAGGGCATATTAACTTTATCATTTCGTATGTAATGCCATGATGGTATCATCTCAGATCCCATAACGTATATATATCCCTTGTTTCACATCAAAATCAGAATTGATTTAGCTAAATCGGTTCGTATTTTGCTGTAGCTCCTACATAGAGGCCTTTTTCCGCAATCGGCGTTTAAGCTGACAAACGAATATATTTTTATCTTTCACTCATACTAATTATACCCTACACTACCGTTGGTGGTTGGAGTATTATACGTTTGTGCTGATGTTTGCAACATACAGAAAAAAGTATACCGTTCGACACGGAATCATTTTCTGAGTCAATTTAATGAAGTCCGTCCGTCTGTCCAACTGCTGTCTATGTAAACGAAGCCTATTGAAATTGGCTATGTTCGGTCCAATATTTTGGGTACCTACCATACAAATGTCCTCCTGAAATGAGGCCTTTAACGTAATTTGGCAAAAGTAAGTGTTATGCTATTCCTAAACGATGTGACAAATTATTCGAGGATCAGTCCATTACTTCTCCTAGGTCCCATGCAAGGTTCTTTCGAAACATCACTTTGAAGGACATTTAACTCACATATGCTTTGGTGTTGTAATAATAACTGGTCAAATTAATATAAATAAAAGCAAAAAATTGATGTGGAAAATTATAGCTGGGTCGGTCCATAACTGCATCTAGGTTCCATATAACCCTCAAAAAAATTCATTTTTAAACTCCTAAATTTCACATTAATGTTAATTTCACCATAATAAACTACAAAACACACTTAAGAATAAATCAAATAATAAAATTCTACGAGGGTCGTTCATAAATTTTTCTTAACTGCTATTTAAAATCTACATTATGGTTTAGGGTATTACATAGTGCGACTTGATCGACAATTAAATATTTTTACTTGTTTTTGTACAATGTTAGAGGTGGGGTATTTAAGATTCGGCACAGCCGTATAAAACATTCTTATTTGTTTAATTTTTTTAAATATTTTGATAGAAGACAAATTGTTTTTGAATAAAAATATTTATAAACAGAAATTTCAAATATTTTATATTACAAATTTATTCTATTTTTTACTTTTGATGTGATTTATTATTTTTTAATTTAGTTTTTTATTTTAATTTCAGTTTATTTCTTTATAACTTATTTGCTTCAAACGACATAAATTTCATAATTTAAGTTTTTTATCAAAACTAATTTCAGCAAAATTTTCTTTTTCCACTTCCATGTCAAACTGTTTTTGTTGATTTTCTTGTTTCATTATTTTTGGTGTTGAAAATGAAAAAAGGAAAATTATTTTATGAAAAAAAAATAATATAAAAAGGAAACTTTTTTGTCAGATGTTGATGTTTTGTTGTTGGTAAAGTTTGTTATTTTTTTGTTTGCAATTTTGATTTTTTTATTCAACACTGCGAAAGTAATTGGAAAATAAATGATATTTCTTTTGATAATATACAAATAACCGGAGCGCTTCCGACTGTATCCATTAGTCCTAGATATTGCCAGTGAAGGGATTGAGATTTATCCTAATAGTAAACTGCAAGATATTGGGACAACTAAACACTTTTGCAATATTTTTGTTACTATTACATTGTATCGATGTAACCCTGACCTGGACCTATCCGAGCATATTTAGTGTAATTAAACAGTTCTGCAAGAAAGTTATTCCGGCTAAAAATAAACTAAAGCAACATTGTAAGATATTGGGGCAAACGTTTTTTACTATGACTTTGTATCGATATAATCCTATTCTGGGCCTGGGACATATAAAATAAAATTATTCCGGCTAAATAATAAAACTCTAGCAGCAGTAGTTCCACTCATTAATAATTAATTTCGCTTTTCCATCATCTCTTGTAATTTTCCCAAAGGTCCTAATAGACTTATATTTTTTCCAATAAATCATTTTATATTTTGTTGTTGTAAAAGTTTGGCTGCACCCTAAAATTCTTTTATGGAAAAAAAATTTCTTATAATACAGCCTTTGCTGGTTGAGAATCTTTGTAGAATGTGACTCAGGTTGTTCCCGAACTAAGAACCAATTGGCATGAGAACGATAAATCATTATATAATTATGAGTAGTTTCTAAATTATAAATCGTCACTAAAATAGTTCTTTATATATTATGTGTTAGCCTTTTTCGAATAACTCTAACACTGGCCCTATACTCGCTATTATTTTTTTAAGAAAGAGATCGAGAATAATCTTTAACTCACTAGCTGCAATATCTCAATAGATAATGTTTATCTATTATTCGCTCTGTATGAGGATACATCTCCCTAATATCCTATCAGTTCCACATTTTGTGCTGTATCTGTTTTTTGGGTTTATTGTATTTTAAAATAAACCAGATCCTTTTCATTGCAAATAAAAAACGTCAGACAGTTTTAAGTTTAACCCCTCTTTTTCAGAGCTTAAAATAACAAACAGCGCCATCCAGATTATTCTACATTAACACTTGATGTAACCGCTAGATGACCTTAACCTCTAAAGACCGCTGAATCCAAATTCAAATTACATTTGGTTAACTCTGTTCCCCGCTTAAATCATTCCCAAAACCAGGTAATTCGTATCCCTTCTTGACAACGAAGGTTGTTCAAGTTATTTCTTTTACAATGCTTTTGTCAATATCTTGAACAATCTGAATTTTGACTCTGAAAGATTATTGATATTTCGTTTCCTATTAAATTTAAAATCCCTTTACCTGAGCTTTAACCTCAATTGTTTTATAACTTTCTTAATTAGAGAACGCACAATGTGTCTATATCGCTTTTTTGGTATAATTCTGTAACTTTTGAAATAGAGATATTAGAGATATATACATGTAATTATACATATTTCGAGCTGAGGTTGTCTGAAGTTGATTTTTTAGACTCGCCTATGTGGTCAGAACATATTCAAATTGGAGGGTCTCCAATTCGAGGTGTTGATTTTTTAAAATACTTAAAAATTATTTTATAAATTTGACAAAAGAAATTATGTATATAGATTAATCCTATAAATATCTATAAAATCTACGCTATATATGAAACTATCTCTTACAGTTTCAGAGATATTAAAATCGAAATAAATTTTAAACACATTTTCAACACATTTATGCTTTCGCTACAACAAGGGTATATTTAGTTGTCATTCCGTGTGTAATGCTAAGAAGTAATCACCTAAGATCCCATAAATTATATAAATTTATTCATCATGTCTATTGAAAACATTCACACGGTCATAATATTAAAAATAGCAAAATCGGTCCAGTAACAAAGAAGTTATAGTCTGATATCTAAGACAACCTAAAAATTCAGAAAAATATCTCTTGTAGATTTTTAAAAAACTAAGCTATTTCACTCCAAATTAATTGTTCTGAAATTTCTTTAATATATCTCAAAGAGTTAAATATTTGTCAAGGAATATCAACCATTTCAAAAGTACAATAAATTCAAATCCTTAACTCCGAATGATTATTTTTTACTAAAATAAAGAAACGCCAAAACTTTTCATGTAGGGTACAGTAACATAAATAATATTTTTCTATTCTTTCTTATATTACGAAGAACATAAATTTATTATTTAAAGTCAGGGAAACCAAAAATGTTAATAAATATTTATCATTTTAAAAATACAAAATACCAAACTTAGTAAATAACTTTTAAACTTAATTTTAATAATTTTCCTTCTCTCACAGTTTTATTTTAATTTCTATTTGTTGAACCAAAATTTTTGGTTAACCTGCTCATAATTCACTAAATAAATAACGCATAAAAACAACATCAACCAAAAATAATAACCAAGAAACAAGCTGGTATTAAGAAAGAATTAAGAAAGAAAAACACAACAAAGTTCAACATTTTTCCGTTAGCTGACAAAAAAAAAATATCAAAAAAGTTTAAAATTTAATTAGGACAAGAATCAAAAGAATAATAAAGAAAATTCATTAGATGAGAAATAAGTAAAACAAATAAGAAGTTACAATCGATGAAGACAAAATTTATAAAACTTTACCAAATAAAGAATTTAGGTTGCATCTAGACACCTAAATAAGAGCTGTAGTCAAAATTGCTACATCTATTATGTGCTAGACCGTCGCTGTCATGGTTCTTTAGATGTTCAATAATGTAATTTGCTTTGTATGTGGGTAACTCTGACTTTGCTCTAATTCAAAATTATTGTAGCCTACGTTTTCTTTCACATACATACATACATACATACATACATACATACATACATACATACATACATATATACATATATACATACAAACATAAATACATATATACATACATACATACATACATACATACATACATACATACATACATACACACATACATACATACATACATATATACATACATACAACATACATATATACATACATACATACATACATACATACATACATACATACAAACAAACATACATTTCATACATTACATAGATACATACATACATACATACATACATACATACATACATACATACATACATACATACATACATACATACATACATACATACAAACAAACATACATTACATACATACATACATACATACATACATACATACATACATACATACATACATACATACATACATACATACATTTTGTAGAATTTAAAACTTTGTATTGACGTAGAGAATAAGTGTACCGAATTTCAGCGGAATCGGACAAGGTAAAGTACTAAGTAAAACTATTATCAAACATGAACCGACCATAACTACAAGTTCAGCATAAATATTACTATTAAAATGAGCATGTGAAATAATGGTCACAACACCATGAAGAGTAATAGATTTGGAACTTTTATTAACAAACATAGGTAATGGACTGTTCTATTCCTGAGAGACTGGTGAGCAGATGTGCTATACCGGGAGGAATTTGTCTTGCCTTCTCTGAAATATTACCAAAACTACCGCATATTAGTTTGGAATCAGTACTAAAGAAATCATACTAAAGATTTTAAGACGAAAATACATATGTAACTATCGCGAAGTTATGGTATACAGATAAGGTCGAGTTCAAATTTAATAACAATTAAGCATCGAAACCAAAAATATATATTTTTGCTACGCCCCACGCCCTTTTGATTTCCTGTATAGCGCCACCATTGTTGTCCGATTGTTGTTCATAATTTAACTGCTTCATTATCCTTTGATCATTTTTGAACCCGACATCAATTTCTAGTACTCAATGCTACTGCTTTGAATCTTTTCCCTTAAGGTCCAACAACTTATATATGGGCACAATCGCTATTTACTGCGTAATAGGATAAGTTAGAAAAGCTTTTTTACGATTTAGGGAAAGTCTTTTCAGCCATTTTAACAATTTAAAACCTTTTCCAAATATTTTTTTGCTTGTTATTATAGTTACCCGAATCAGTCGTCATAAGAATATTTGATTTTGTTTTCTTAAATGAAAAAATATTTATTTTCATATATATATATAAGGTCGCCATTTTAAGTCCCACCAAGTGTACTTCGATGGTTCCAAACATAATTGAAGAGTGAGAAAGTTTTCTTCATTGAGTACTTTTGTGTTATAGTAACATTTAGCCCAAATGGTTGTAGCTGCAGAAATTTTTGTTATCAAAACAACGATTAACTGGCTGAAATATAAGCAGATATGGGATGGTATCTGGATCTTTGAGTACAACAAACAAACCAATATATCTTCAGAAGGTGTTTATGTGTTTAACAGAATTCCGGATATCTTTCAGTCACACATTCGGAAGTTAAACTGATTTGGAGTTCCAGTCTCACTAACTGTATCGGGAATAATCGGATCGTTAAATAAGTACCGTGTAATACCTCCCGCGCCAACATATATATCATACATGTATCTGAGAGGTTGGTTTTTTTGTGTCAGTTACAACATGGAACTTTTCATTGGGAAACAATACAAGGATAGCACAAAAGCGATATGTAAAGGACATATCGCTTTTGTGCTATCCTTGGAACTAACTAAACATAGAACATAATTTTTATTGGAAATAAATCTGTAACTTTGATCACCTAAATATATTAACATGAAATTTATCATAATAAAAGCAAGGAGTGTAACTACTTGGAGAGTTAAGGCGAAATTAAAGGGATGCAAAATGAGGTACTTCTGACATTGATTTTCTGCTTTCCTTCTTTCTCTTACAGTTTTCGAGTTATTTGCATTTGAATTTTCAATTTGTAAAATTTTGTGATTTTGATTCAATTTTTTGTTTAATTAAAAATTAATTTGATAATTCAGAAAATTGGAATTTTTCTTTGTATCCAAAAACATTAAAAGGCTAAATCCAGATCCTTTTTTTATTAAAAGTTTGAATATTATGTATAAAGAAGACTTCCTCTATAAACTGAAAAAATTGTAATATCTTTCATGACTAAACGGATTATTTAAATTCATGAAATGCACCAAGCAGATATTGCCTTTAATAGAAAACCTTACGCACTATACAATTTTTGGATAGGGCGTCGGGGATTAGTATCCCTATAAAAATTAAAACTTTTAATATTGCGTATCCCTGAAATTTTTAATCTGACATTTTGGAATTTGGCACGTAGATGGACACAAAAATTAGAATATATAATAGTGAAATATTAATGAACAACCCTCGTATAAATTGATTCTCTGATTTGTTCTTAAGTGTGTAGTACATTATTGAGACACTAAGATGTATGTTAAATTTATGTGTTCTAAACGAAATTTTCGGTAGGGATTTATATGTAAAATTGTGAACCGACCCTCATATAGTTTCGCACATTGACTTTTGCTTATATTTATCTAAATTTGATCAATTATTATTACAATGCCAACGTATATGATATTTAGAAAGGGATTTCTATGGGACCTATGAGAAATAACGAACCGACCCTCGTATTTTTTTTGGCACATCGTTTCATAATATTTTGTAATATTTTTGTGCCAAATTTCATTTAAATCGCTTTGTATTTAGGACTCGCTTTAGGGATCTTAAATGCTTATTCCGAGAAGAACATTTGTATGGGAGGTACCTGAAATATTCAACCAAAAATTGCCAATTTTAATAGGCTTCGTCCTTAGAGCAAATATTATATATCAAATTTCAAAAATTGTGACATGTAGACTGTTCATAACGTTACATGGACAGACAGCCGGCTATGAACTTAAATGAACTTAGAAAATTAATACGATTAGAACAGTATACTTAAAGGTGGATGTGACACCATTTTTTCTATACAAACGCATAATACCTCAACCACCTTCGGTGGTGTAGGGTATAAACATTATGAAAAGGAAATGACAATAATTTCCATACCTCATTTAATAGCAAAAAGATGGGTTATGTCAACTAAATTTATTTTAGTTTACCTCTACATTACTATCATTCTACTAGAACCAGGATCACTTATCAAACTATCAAAAAAATAGTTTTTTTTTCACTTGTTTCTTCCTGACGCAAAAAGGTAAAAAATTCTACTGGTTGTTATTTTTGTGTGCAAAAAAAGTGACTGTGAAAGTTATACTTCATGCTAAATCAGGGAAAAATTTTAAAGGAAAAATACATTCCTTCATTAAGCGTTATATTTTTTATGAATTTCTCTGATGCAGTGATTCGGTTGTGTGTTTTTTGTCGTTTTTTTTTCAACTTGTCATTTTTTCTATAAAGACACTAATGAACCTTCATCAACTTTGTTTTACTTCAAAATTCTTATTAGGAAAAATGTAACTTATCTGTGTATAAAAAGAGTAAAAAGTTAAAAAACAAAGTTCATGAGATATCAACGATATTAAAAGCATGCTATAAAGTTTTAATCATTTCTGCAAGAAGAACCGAATGTTTACCATACATACACACATGGACAAAAGTCGTTGTCATC
The DNA here is from genome assembly GCA_004302925.2 of Cochliomyia hominivorax. Taxonomy (NCBI): domain Eukaryota; kingdom Metazoa; phylum Arthropoda; class Insecta; order Diptera; family Calliphoridae; genus Cochliomyia; species Cochliomyia hominivorax. Next base: position 72,235,514 of record PYHX02000413.1, on the reverse strand, counting down.
TTTCATGCACAATGTTTAAATAACGATAAAAATGGTTAATTTTAATAAAAAGTATATTTTAAGATACAATAAAAATATAAACGAAATTCACCATCAGATTAAATTAATTAAAAGGTACAGGGTCCTCAAACGTTTTTTGGAAATAATTCTGTAACTTTGGAACTATTGAATATTTTTTTAACGAAATTTTCCATGGACTTTCTTACATTGCAAATGATTTGGAGAAAAACGTGTTTCAAGTGGTTCCCGGGGTGGGAAAGTGGCAGCTCCCGAAGTTGGTTACCTCGGGTATCACGATTAAAAAAAAAACGCCGAAGTTAAATAAATATTAAGACCAGAGTAAAATTTAACTTGGTTTGCTTTACTCGAATAAAAGAATCTAATATATTATTCCTTCTGGAGTATAATTCTTTTCCTAATCCGAATGAATATCTAACGTTAATGCGATCCCAAAAGCCCTATGGGAATTTTGTTAATTTTCAAATATTTGGCTTTAGTCCAAAAAAAATTTCAAAGCTAGAATCGTCAAAAAGTACCTCAGTTGGTAGTAACACTTAAGAAATCTGTCAGGGTATTACTTACTCTGGTCTATTAGTGAAAAAAGTGATTTTTTGCAACATCTTTCTTCTCAGATTGGAATTTTGGGTATTTTGAAATGAAAAATTGGGATTTCACTTTGATCTAAAAATCACCTTAACTATAAGAGTTTCGAAGATTTACAAGGGCTAAATGTGTGTAAAACATTTTTCAATTAAATCATGCATAAATCATAGAGTTCCATTTCCCGACCCCGGGACATACTAGAAACATGTTCAAGAATTTATTTAAAAATATTCAATAGTTTCGAAGTTTTTGAATTATTTCCAAAAAAAAACTTTTTGGGTCGTTGTGGAAATATATACATGACCTCCAAGTCCTCAGAAAGAGATGCAGCTTTCTTCGCTAGTACGTCAGACTTTTCGTTTCCTAAAAATCCTTGTGTCCAGATACCAGCAAAAACTAATGTTATGCTGCTCCCCAAAGAGCAAGATGCTCTTTGTGGCGCCTGTTGACCACTAGACCTTATATTACCAGTAATTAGAAACTTCGCATTGTTCGCAAAGTACAGGTCGTAGTTTTAAAGACATTTAACATTTGGCACGAAGTATTTTTTGGCCCAAGGACTATGCCTTTCAAATTGGTTATGAAAGGCCCATTATTTTATATTGACCACATGCAATTATCCCCTGTAATGGGGTTTTCAGCCCATAAATTCTAATTTGTTTTTCGGATCTGTCCATTTTTTTCTCATATCTCCCATACAACCAAAATTTCCAAATATCACTTTATTCTGCGCAAATATCATATATGTGCTGCCAATGTATTCACATTTGATTAAAATAAGATGAATACGCACAAAAGTCGATATTTAAAATTTTACGAGGGGCGGCCTACTGCTTCCATAAAACATTCTTTAAAAAGTTTTAAACGCGTAAATTTCAAACAAATTTTAGTATTAAAGATGGAAATCGAGATTTTTTTCAAATCAGGGTTTGAGTATTTTAAAAATCAAATCCCGGGACCCCGGAATTTTTCGGGATAACGAGATTTGGATTAATTTTCTGGATTTTTGGGACTAATCATTTTTATCAAAAATTGCACTGCAATTTTGGGATTAATTTTCAAAGTCCAGATTTCTTAATGACGAAACATCTCGGGAATTTCGTAATTGACATCCCAAGTTATTATATAAGTATAATTTAATGTATTTAACACTTTAGCAGGAATCAGAAAAGCAATTTATACGAGAATCGTATAAAATGTAATGTAATCAATTTATAGTCGGGCTTGACCGACTGTAGAAATAACTTACTTACTTATTATTAATAGATGCTTTATTAACGATTTTCTTAAATTTAGATAACGTTACTTATTTTAATAGATCAGTCCTTATAGTTACCATATTACATGAATTTAGAGATAAGTGTGGGCAAAGTCATTTCTATCGAGAATATGAACTATTTTAAGTTCTTATTACAGATTAAAATAATTTTTTGACGAAATCATATATTTTGCAATGCCCAATATAGGAAGGCCACCCTCTTATCATAGGGAGCCCTGTAAATCTTCAAACCAACTGAAAAGTCTTCAGCCATTAGTGTGTTAAATTTTTGTTAGGATATAACAATTGTTCAAAAGTTCCAATACAAATCCTTTCACAACCACTGTGTGCAGTTTATTTGGGAATCACCCATATGTTGCATTTATTTCATCATTTTCTTTTCTGTTTCTTCCATTTTTAAGGTACATATTCTTCTACTTCCAGATTGCCAAACTCTTAGTGTATCTAAAATCTAATCAATTCGATAATGCCAAATTTCTAAAACAAGTAGTTCCATTACTAAGAGAGTGAAAAAAATAGTGCGTTTAAATATGACAAGTAAAGTATCCAGGTCATAATGAAGGTGTTTAAACATTTTCTTTCACCTTTTTATATTTTTTATCTTTTTCTTTTCTAAGTTTGCTCTTTTTAAAGATGAAATGTTGTCAGTTTAAAATTAATTAAATGAAAAATTGTTATATCAACGAACAATGTTCAAAGTAACAAAAAATATGTGAAATTAAAAGAAGAAATTTACACTCAATTTAATCTACAAAGTAAATAACAAAAAAAAATTATTAAGAATGACTAGAAAACGAAAGCAAACAATTAATTAAGAACTTCATTAACATATTTTAATTTCTTCATTAATTATTATTAACATTTTATAGATTTACATATATAAAAATGAATCGGAGTTTGTTTGTTTGTTTGGGACTTATAGACAACTAAAATACTGGACCGATTTTACTGAAATTTTTTACAGAATGAAACCAATATACCCGAAAGTAACATAGACGATAAAGAATTTCGATAGCACCAGGGGTATCTAAATATCTAAAGAAATATAACAACGAGAGTTTTTAAATTCGGTTTCAATAATTTTTTCAAGGAACTTTTTTACAAAGCCAAATGTGAGACGGATAGGATCAAAGATCGCCCTCATACAAGGCAAATATTGCTCATCGAATATTTAAAGTACTAAAATGAAAGACGAATCGGATCAGAGGGAGCGGTAAATTTCATAAAAAGAAAATTAGTTCTCAAATTCGACCCAATCATTTTCTCAAAAATTTGTTTTACTGATTAAAATATAGGACGGGCAGGATCAAGGGGAAAGGTGTCCCCATACAAAGCAAATATTTATTATCAAATATCTAAAGAAGTGTAAAAGCGGGAGTATCCAAATTGTTCCAATTACTTTTGAAAAGACCTTTATTTGCTGGCCCAAATGTAGGACGGTTAGGACCAGGGGGAAAGATCCACCATATAAAGCAAATAATGATTATTAAATATCTAAAGAACTTTAATAGCGAGAGTTCTCAAAATAAGCCACAATCACCTTCTCAAGGAACTATTTTAGTTAACAAAATGTAGAACCGATAGTACCAGGGGGAGGGACATCCCCAAACAAAGGAAGTAATGATTATCGAATATCTAAACAATTATAAGAGCGAAAGTTCTTAAATTTAGTTCCAAAAAGTTTTACTATACAATATGTTGGACGGTTAGGATCAAGGGTCCCTCTTCCCATGGTCCTCACCGTCCTCCTACTACCATGCAAATTTAAATAAAATTTTAGAACGGATAGGGCCAGGGACATTTGTCAATTGCATAAAATTTTTTAATACATGTTGAGATTTGTGAAATTTTTTTCGAGATTTGCTACTCAGGAGAATATTTGTGCAGGAGAGCACACCGGGTCTTAGCTGGTATTCTATAATATACCATTTTTGAAATAAGACGAAATGAAACAAAGGGTTAAATGATTTATACAATTTTTAAAATTTTAAAAAATCTTATCTCTAACAGTTGATTATGTTCCCGAACGTTCTAATGGTATATAAAACACATCAGCATTTGAAAAAGTGTAAATGAAGGGGTTTTGTATGCGTCCTATGATAAATAAACCGACTTTCGCAAATTTGGCACATAGTTTTTGAATATTATAAGACTTTCTTTTGCCAATTTTTCATTTATATCGCCAATATAATAATATTTACTCAATTCAGCGAGATATTTTAAAAATTTCAACTTATGGGAGTTCACCCCAACCACATTCGATATTGTAGGATATAAGGGTCAGGTGATAGTGTATTCTTTTAGGGTGAATTTGTTTGCATTAATTTAAGTCTCTTGTAAATTTGAAATAGTGAGGTTAAGCTTAAAGTAATCAAAAGATGGTCTGTCAATGTAATTAGTCTTGGTATAATTCTACTACAAGACCTATATAATTCTAACTCTATTTTATTCTAACCTTCATCACCACATATATGTTAAGCTTAGAAGGAATAATGTATATATTTTTCTACATTTAATCAAAATATGTATCGAGTTATCAATGTCCGTCTGTTGTCTCAGAGCTCAATGAAATTTGGCCTCAGTATTTGTTATGGTCCTGAGAATTTTCCTATTTAAATCCAGCAAAATTGGTTCAATATATTAAAAGATATAGACCGATATCCATAGGCCTCTAAGTTCAAGCGAAGAATTTTCGTAAAATTTGTCATTTATAAATCGGCAAACTAGAAAATTTGCCAAAATATTAACCTTTATGTTTTTCATCACCATTCCAAAAAAATTGTCAAAATTGGTTCAGTTAAAAAAAGTTATAGCCAAAAATATAACTTATTTTATAATTTTTATATATTTTTTACATTTGTGAATGTATGTGTATCTTTCTTTTTGACAACTGTTCCATTTTGTAACATCTTCCTAATTGCATAAAAGGGCTCTCTAGCTATGGTTATTGCCATTAATCCAGATTATGTGTACTTTTCCATATTTGAAGTATTCGTTGATAGCAACTTTACATTTCAGTTCTATAATCTTTTGAAATCCTAAGACCTTGATTGTCATTTGGCGGTGAAGATGCTCAAATCCTTGTATCACAATTTTGCCTGATTCGCCTTGCGTCCCTCGTATTGTTATTCGGTAGTCGGAGAGTTATCTAGTTTTCGATTCTGTTTTTAAAATTCAAGTGATAATTTCGTTTTCCAAATTTCTATTTTATCCAGGTTTCGTGAAGACCTTGCTTCTTGATAATTACTTTATTCAGAGCCTCTACTCTAGTGATTTGGATTTTTTCCTTCAAAAGAATTCATACAGCCTCCGCGTAGCAGACTGGTTTAAATCATTCATCGGTTCGTATCCTCAAGAGACTGTGTATAGAATATCTCATTGTGATTTAACCCTTTAAACATTGTATTTTTATATTATACTCGCCGCAATTTATCTAATTCCTTGGTATTTTATCTATCCAGTTAATAAGTACCCGATCTACCCCGAAATGGACTATGGACTGGATAATTGTAGCGGTGGTAATAAGTATCGCAAGAGCATAAATCTCCACTGATTTACCTTTGATGTAGGAATGTTGTCTGAATCTTAACCTTTCATCTGATATATTTTCGTTCATATATCGGCAATTTGTTCTAAAGTCTTCAGCGAAAACAACGTTATACTAATCGCTCGAAAATTTTTATGAAATTTGACAATTATAACTTTGGCAAACCATATTTGACTATTATTTCCAATTACGTAAAAATTTTCTAATAAGATATACTCAATTTGTTTAAATTCTCGGCGCAGCCAAAAGTAGCATTATTACAGTTTTTATATATGTTCTGTTGTTTCCGAATTATTTGTATTTGAAATTTAAAGTTATTTAATCTTGCAAGATCTTAAGTCAGTGGCGATTCAAACCTGAATAACTTTAAGCCACTAAATCTTTGAACCCACGCTTTCCATTCTGACTCCCTTCAAAAGTAACAATGCTAAAGTCCTCTGCAACCGTTAAATTAAAATATAGAAATTTCATATTTTGTTAAAGTTAAATTTAAATAATTTATTTTGAAATCCTTTATCGTCGTTCCAGCTGAATTTGTGGCCGATTTACTAGTTTTAAAGTCATATAATTCTCAAGAATTAAATCCTCATATTTTAAGTCCGTAGTAAACCTATAAGTTTTTATTAGTTTAGCCAAAGAAATTTTGGCAAATATTAAGAAATATTTCCAACCTATTTAATGATATATAAATATAAAATATTAATAAAAAGTATTAGAAATATTCTAAGCCCATATACTGACCTATACAAAATCTCAGACCTTTTGTAAATGGTATAAAAGAATACGGATCTCTGGCAGCTATATTTTCAGGAAGAAAATTATCAGGATTAAAAGTATCTGCTTCGGGACCCCAAAGATCTTTATTACGATGTAAACGTAAAATATCTATACAAATATATTGACCAATAGGTAAAATCAAATCATTGCTTAGTTTCAAATTATCATCGGTTACTTTACGAAACACCATTGGTACTACGGGTAAAATTCTCATGGTTTCATTGATAAGCATTTCTAAATAGATCAGTTGATCTAATTGCTCCAAAGATATATTTGTTGATGTATCATCATGAGATATAATACTGCTGATTTCTTCATGGGCTCGTTCTTGATATTCGGGATGCATGGCCAATAAGGTTAGTACAAAAAATAATGTACTAGATGTGGTCTCAATGGCCTATTGGAAAATATAAACAGTTTTAGATTTTGTTTAATTTGATTTAAGAGAGTTTTTTTTTGCAAACATACACCAGCAAATATATGTAAAATTTGTCCCGGTATTTCATTAACTTTTATTAAATTTTGATCAACACCTTTTAGGGTTATATCTAAAACACTATTAATATTAAACATAGTACTGGGATCTTTTGTATTATCGCTTTGTAAAATATTTAATGATTGAGACACAAGTTTTAGGAATGTATTGAAACCTTCTATAGAATTTCTATATATGAAAATTTCAGCCAATTTACGTATCCATTTGATGGTCAAAATTTGATTAAATGAAATTTCTGCTATATATTCTAGAATTCTGGAAGATATAAATATTAAAAATATATTGTCATTATAATTTTCATTTGACTCACCCATGAAGATGTTTTGACATGGTGCTTGAATTGAATTCTGTTAGATCTAAATCTCTCTTTAGGAGAAATTCTGCGTTGGATAAAAGTTATTTCTTAAATTCTTAAATAATCATAAATATTGCATAACTTACTTGTTCCATTTTTAATGGTTAATTCTCGGAATAATACGAGTAAATCAATATTCTCTCCTCTATCAATACTTCTTTGAATTTTGTGTATTAGACTATTGACTTCTTCGTGATAAATATTAAAATATGAGATCAAATTTTTCAATGTAAAACCTCTATTTAATAATTTACGATGTTGACTCCATACTGGTTCTATGAGATAGAAATATCAATATTTAAAACAAATAAGAATGAATTATTCGGCTATATTGAATAACCTCCATCACTAACATTATCCAAAAATTTGTTTATTGGAACTACAGTGAAATATTTAAAGTACATTTAAATATTGATACCGAGCGATACATTGAAATGGTTGATTTTATTAAAAAACAATTATTAGGCTCTGCCGAATCTTCAATACCCTCCAACGCAAGTTCGTGTGAAGTTAATACGTATACATATATACACACACAAACGTATACATGTATACTTTAGTTATATTTTTGGTCATAATTGCTTTTCTACTGAGCCGATATTGATAATTATTGGGGTTTCATTTCAATCTAACGACTTATAATATATAATTTTACAAAAGTTCATTACTTGAACCTAGAGGTTGTATTAGATATCGGTCTATATCTTTAAAAGTAGTGAACCGTTTCCTGGATTTAAATAGGAAAGTGATTACTTTGCCCAAATTTCATCGAACTCTGTCAATGTTTGTGGATGTGAGCGTGAAAGCAAACAGACGGACATAGCTAAATCGACTCAGATTTTTAAATCAGATCAAATTTTAAAGTCAAATAAACTTAAAACCCTTTTCTAGGAAGCGGCATTAATTGTTTTCTACAGCTTAATATGACCAGATATTTATAAAATTCATAACACATATTAAAATAGTTTCAAGTTTAAATGTCTTTGAAGCTTAAAATTTTTTTTCCGAAAAGAGGACTTAAATGGGATCCTAAGCAAAATATAGACAGATATTCACCAAGATAGTAATACATATCAAAGATTTTCAGAAAAATAATGGTGATAATTGAGCTTAAATAGAATTGGTGCATATGCACATAAGAGTTTTATAAGCTCAAACCCGTTTTCAAGGAACGGGCGTTATATGAGACCTATAGAAAAATATGATCGCACATTAGTCAAATTAATAACATATATTCAAGACAGTTAAAAATTGTATCAACAGACTTGGACTTTATTAGTTTTATAATTAAAGGACCTTATATGAGAGATACGGCATATGGTCGCAAATTAGTCAAATTATTTATATAGTTAAAGCAGTTAAACCAATAATTGTGCCAAATTTCTGTGGAATTTATTTATCAGTTTTCTAAATTCAAACACATTTCTCTAGAAGGGTTATTATATAGGAGCTATAACAAAATATGGACCGAGTTTGGTCAAATTAATATATATTAAATATTACCTAGAGATATAACTGCGCCGAGTTTCAATAGAATTGGAATTTATTTGTAAGTTCTCAATCGTTTTTTCAAAGGGGCCTTACATGGGAACTATACCAAAATATAAAGCAAGATTGTTATAACGAATTGTTCCGAATATTTATAAGTTTAAAACCATATTCCGGAAAGGTTTTCATAGCTTATCTGGGCTTTTTATATCAAGATAAATATATGTGGCAAATTTGAGAAAATATATTCTAAATTTTTCACATTTTAGCCTAAAACTAACTTCTATTGAATGATGAAGTGCATATAACTGCATATTATAATGACGAGCTATGCTTCTCTCCTTTACCCTCATTTTTTATTTTACTAATCTAAACTAACAAATTATTGAAAAATACTTTAATATTAAAAAGCCTTATAAGCTTAAAAGCCTAATCTGGGAACATATCTTATGTTATAGTTATGTGTCTGTGCGTTTTAAAGTGATATTCGTAAGCTATGGGAAAAAATAGAACGTTTTCCGAAAATTTGTCAAATTTTTAATTTTATAAACATTTTAAGAACATCATACAATACTCCATCATAGGTGATTTGGATATTATGCGCTTGCGCTGATATTTGTAACATACAGAGTAAATAGTGTTACAACCACCTCTACTCAGAATCACGATCTGTCAGTCTGTCAGTCCGGTTAGATGTCCAAGTAAACATTATGAACACGAAGCCTATTGAAATTGGTCATGATCGGTCCAATATTTCAGGGGGCTCCCATACAAATGTCCTACCGAAATGGGGTCATAAAGGTCACAGATATTAATATATTATTTATTTATTTATTTATTTATTTATTTATTTATTTATTTATTTATTTTAATTGGACGCAAATAAATGTTGTGTCAGTCCAAATCTATAAATGACAGTAGCTCTCATACAGATCCACATTCGCAAAATCACTTTAAAGTGCATAAAAATGAAAACTAAAGGATCGGGGATCGGATTTTCCTTTATTTACTTATAACCCACACTCTTACTTGCTTACTTGGACGCAAATAAATGTTGTGTCAGTCCAAATCTATAAATGACAGTAGCTCTCATACAGATCCACATTCGCAAAATCACTTTAAAGTGCATAAAAATGAAAACTAAAGGATCGAGGATCGGATTTTCCTTTATTTACTTATAACCCACACTCTTACTTGCTTACTTGGACGCAAATAAATGTTGTGTCAGTCCAAATCTATAAATGACAGTAGCTCTCATACAGATCCACATTCGCAAAATCACTTTAAAGTGCATAAAAATGAAAACTAAAGGATCGAGGATCGGATTTTCCTTTATTTACTTATAACCCACACTCTTACTTGCTTTATATTAAGGCCATTATTTTAAAAAAAATTTCTATAAATTCGCTTAATATTAAGGAATATTATATATCTTTGTATGGGGATTATATAAAATAATGGACCGATCATAACTAATTCCTTAAGGCTTCATTCTTTTAACAAAATAAAATAAAACAGTGACCTGTAATTTGGTTACAAGATTTACTATCGAACCGTATACTTAAAAGTGATAGAACTATGTTTCCGTTCGCTACGAATGGTGATGTAGGGTATAAAAATGTTACTTGAAAGTGCATATCTTTTTAGGGAGAATTCATCAATGTTGCCAGAAAAATCTGGATAGCACAGTTTGATATAAATATCCTCCCTGTACTAAGTCAAGAAGTCTATTTTAACTGTAAAGTAGTAAAGTTGGACTTAGGAATGAAGAAATAACGGGTAAAACGGGACAATATTTATGAGTTTTACTTGCTTTAAAACCAATTCTGGAAGGGAGACTTATACGGGAGCTAAAGACAAATGAAGATTGATATATATTCCGAAATTATTCACTTATTCATACACCTTAATTATTAATGTCGAATTTGATTAAATATTAATTCTTTGTTCAGCGTTTTATCCGCCAATAACCCTATTATGGAAAAGGAGTCTAATATTAGAGCTAAGACCAAATATGGACAAGTATTTGTCAAATTGATTGCATATATTGAAGACGATTAGAAAAAAATTGTGTTGAATTTGAAAAATTTCCATCAGGTGGACATACATGGTGTAAGGCAGACGATCATACATAAATCGACTTAGATTCATTTCAAGAATATATGCATTTTACACATGGAATGTTAAACTTGATACACCCTTTTTCACCAATTGTGGTGAGGCAAAATTGGTCCAAAACTAACTGACAGAATTTGTTTATAGTAAATATGTATATTAAGTGAAGTATGAAAAGATATTCCCTTGTCATTGCATGTAGTGATGGATGAAAGGTATATATATTTCACAACTTACCAGATTCTGTTATTATACCCTGACCAGCAATCGAAACAAATCCATTATACAATTCCGATGGTTTATTTATGCATTTTTTAGACATTAAAATGTCCTTTAAAAGTTTTGGTTCCGATGTTAGAAAAAATGAAAATGGTCCTATCCAATAGACACTAGTTGGATTATGTTTTTTACCATGTTCATGCATGCCGGAAAGTACATCTATTAAAGAAGACTTATATTTTGTATTTTTCCTATTTTCAATCATGTTACCTTTTCCTATAAGTAAACTTCCACAAGCGAAAAATGTATGCCATTTATTGGATGGAACTTCATAGGCCAATTTTAAAAACGCTCTAGCATTCCAACGATATATAATCCATAAAAATAAAATAAAAACTGTTACAACGAAAAATAACTCCATTAAATTCATTGTATTACTAAGAACAAATCTTAGTAAGTAACTAAACTTAATTGTTTTTTTTAAATTAATTTATACACAGAATTTTATATAAAATTATGTTCGTTAATGCGTTGTTTATATAAAAATTATACAGGTCACAGGTCATTGATCACTGATCATAAAAACTAGCTGTATGTTTGCCATAACATATAGCGCACTTTAAACAAATTACTAAATTATTGTTATTAATTTATCTATCTTGCATACAGTAATTAACATTTTTAATTGAATATGCATGCTATAGTATACAATGGGACAAAACCAACCATTTGTCCCACTGTATACTATTTTGACATCTAAATTCCTTACACAAAATTTACCATTCACAAAAAACTCAATTATGAGTGTAATATATGGTTTAAACCTTCAATCAATATATATCCTTGCTTCAAATCAAAATCTGAGCCGATATAGCTATGTCCACGTGTCTGCTTGTTGGAAAGATTTGATCATATTTTTTGTATTTGTTTTATTTTGTTTTCTATTTAAAATAAGCCATAACGAAACAAGTAAGAAGTTATACTCGGTCAAAATTAATAAACCACCCTCGTATAATTTATGCTTAAGTGTACAGTATATTATACCGGTACCAACTTCCATGTGGGACTACTACGTTCTAAAATGTATTTTTCTATGGTCGTTACATGGTAGCTAGAAGCAATTATGGACCGACCCTCGTAAAATTTCGCACATTATTTTTTGCTTATATTTGTCTTGATTTGACTAATTCTTCTAACAATACCAACTTTTTTGTAAGATTTTATCCCTTCAAAGAGATATTTGAAGGGGGGTGGTATGGGACCTATGAGAAGTAATGGACCGATCTTCATATAATTAAGCACATCGTTTTAGAATATTATAAAACTAATTTGAGGCAAATTACATTAAAATTGTTTAATATTAAGGACTTTTTTGACTTTAAATACACATTTCGGGATGAATACTTGTATGGCGGCTAGGTAAAATAATGGACCCATCATCATTTTCAATGTGCATCGTCCTTGGGGCATAATAATGGCACATGCCAAATTTAATTTTAATTTATTTTTTAATTTAAGATATTTTTAAATCTGCGGCCTTAATTTTGTTCACAAGGTTTTCACGGACAGCCAGCAGACCAATTGGCAGACGGGCATCGTTAAATCGACCTAAAAGTGGTGGTAGTAATATATTTTTCTATGCGTTACAAACTTAAGCACAAACGCATTGAACCCCAACCACCTATAGTGGTCTGGGGTATAAAAAAGTAATAGAACTATATGTTCCGAATAAGAACTTGAAGAAAAATTTTTTATAACTTACAATTATAAATATTTCATCGTTATAAAAATATATACCGTAAACAAAAAAAAAAACTTTTTTATCCCACCCATTGAAATTTCTGATAATGACGAAAATTGAAAAAGGTATTTTAATTAAAAGATTGAGACATACAAATTTTTCCAATTACAATGTTTTTAGTTTAATTACGAACGTCTTTGTGTTAGTTTCGGAAGAGGAGATTATAAGGGAACTAGGGCCAAACGTGTTTTGACTATCAAATTTAACAGTGTGATTTAAAAGAACGCAAAACTGATTCTTTAAATTAATTATACCCAATAATTTTAATTAGTTCAGGAAAAAATCCAATAATTATGTTAATTTTTTTCGATTGTGGCAAGTAAAATTTAATCGAAAATTTCCACTGCATTATTGGCCAAAATTATTACCCTTGAATACCCACCTTTTCATGTGGTTGTAGTTTTTGCTAGTGGTGACAACTTAGTGTCTAGCTCAGTCACCTTACATGGTTTATGCAGCACACAATTGTGTTAATTTCGTATTGTAGTACGAAATTAGACCCAGAGAAATTTTATTTAACACTTAATACAACCCTGAAAAAGTAAATACATTCCAAAACAACTCTGTTCATCAACAATGTGTTTTTGTTTATATTTTCAAGACTGAAATTGTTTGTGCATTCGTTTATTTCTTTTTAAAACATTTTTATTGAAAAATTGTGATATTTATGATAGAAAGTTTTTAACCGTTTTAAATTAATTAAGTACAAATTTTTAATAGTATTTAAAGGTAAATAACAACAACTGTTTATTAATTTTTATTAAAAAAAAACTTAACGGATGAGGATGGTATTGTAAGATAAAAGCGCCTCCAAACTGATTTTATGATTTGTGACTATTTAACGTAATCATTTCAAATATTTTCATGATTTTCTGATAGGGACATTAAGAAGTGAGATCGATACAAGATTTAAATTAAAACTTTTAAACCAAGTATTATTTTTTATCAATTTACCTTTGTAAAAAATATCAGTTATCATGTGTAATATCAAACAAATGAATATATTGTTAAACTGATTAAAATGAGTGACCAGAAAAAAGTGAGTAATAAAATTATTAAATATTGTGAAGAAAACTCAACTTGATCCTACAAAAAACTTGACCATCATACAAATGTTATTAAACATTAACGTGAGAACTTTTCCATTGATAGAAAATATGGTTCAGGTAGAAGTAATGGTCCACATGATGTTTCTAAAGCAAAAAAATAAGCATATACGAGTTAAAGATTTAAAAATATACAAGGCTCAAAAAGATCCTTATTGCAACACTGATAAAAATTTAGAGGCCAAAAACAGAGCTCTGAAATTAAAGTCATGTTTTCTAAAATAATGAAAAGTATGTTTTAACAGATCTTTAACAACGTTAAAGACCAAACACCGTCAACATTTATTATTAGTTATTAATATAGCAATATGCAGTAGCAGCAAAAGAAGTCATTTCTTACTAAGGGCGTTATAATTACCGAAATTAATACCAACGAATGTTAACAAAAAAGACTGCTTCCACTCATAAGACTTCATAATGTGTCCACATATTTTTGGCCTGACTTTGCATTCTGTCACAAGCCATTAAGTGGTACAAGGAGAGACAACTTCTCCCAACTGGCGAAGCCTAGGTCAGGGAAGAGATATCTATATCTATCTGAGATATCTATATCGGGCTCTTCTTAAAAGAGCACAAAAATGGTATCCAAAATGAGGTAGATTTTAAACATAAATGGACTGCCTGTTTGAGCAAAAAGACAAAAAGCACTATAAAATAGTTAATGTTAGGATTTCCAAGAAAAGGGTCAAAATTGAATCACTAGAGATTAAAACTATAAATTTTAATCAATTAAAATAACTTAAAAAAATGTAAGATTGATCGTTTGGTTTTCATTTAAATATATTTATGTTAAGAATTTCAGAATCTCACTCCTTAATGGAAAAATGAAGATGACATTTTTAACCCTCAACGATCTTTAAAAAAAATATCGAATGAATTTACATCGGGAGACTGAGCAGGCCATTTCATTACAATGATTCCATTAGTCTTAAAACCATTTTTTTGCTATTTTTGTCATTTTTCGGGTTGTCTTGTTGCGTGGCCCAAATCAGTGGCATTTCTTCAGACATATACGATAGTATTACATCTTCTTTCACATGTTCTGATACATCTATAATAGTTTAAATACGGTAAATTTGTCCAATACCACAGTACGAAAAGCACCTCCATACCATAACACTAGAACAATTGTTTTTGAATAATTTTGTTGTAAATTTTTGATTATATTACTTGCTAGACTCATCCGTCCACAAAATACTATTCCCCTTTTTTAATACGCCAAACCAAGTTTAAACAATTTTTAAGAGACATATGGAGCTGTTAAGAGGACACTATTCATGGTCTATGGGCTTTCAAATTATATTCTAAAAGCCTTCTGATACAGTTTTAGTGCTTTTCAATCGATTTAATTTTTTTATACCCGCAGCTGAGATAAATGACACCATCTTTATTTCATTTAATACACGATGAACCATTTAAGATTTCATCACAGTTTTTCGTACACGACTTCCTACTCTTAATTTGTTACCTTTGGTATTTCAAATCATTTTATTTTATTATTCAAAAATATTTCTTATTTCTGCAAAAGTTTGTTCTTCAGAACCAAAATTTTCATGAATTCACGCTTTTCTGAAATTTAGTATTTAGACCAGTCCATTATTTAAATTCTAATAACGTGCTTCTTGAAAACTTTCTTAATTATATATAATAGAAGCAACCATACACGCTTTTACACTAAACGTTATAACTGTTTGAACTGTTTATGGTTTTTTTTCCAAGTATAACAGAAATGGAGGTCCCTATCTGATGTTTTGCTTTTATAATCAAATTTGTTGGCATACTCATGTTTTTTTAATAAATGCATTCATTTTCTCAGAGAACATACTTTAAATAAAGGAACTACAAAATTGTGGATATAAATATTCACAAGAAAAACACAAATCAGCAACGAAGATGTGATATGTGAGTGATGCTATTATTTTCGCGTCGGCTGTACATATTTTTCCGTAAAAAATCTAACGGTTTTAAAGATAATTTTATTGTACTTCAGTTACTGCTCGTTTCTGTTTCACAAAATTTCTCGTTTTTTCTCCGTTAATTTTTAAACATAAAATATTTTATTGTGATGTAATCAAAATAAGTAAAATAAAAATTCCGTTATATTTTCTATATAAAAAAGGGGATTTAAGAAGTTATTTCATACAGATCAATATTTAGTTATTTTTAGTGAGATTAGTTGCAAGTCCATTTTATGGCCAATGACTTTCAACATTAGCAACTTTGTTGGAAGTATTTTAATATGGATTATAACGAATCTAATATTTTAGTTATTAATTAAATTTCAATACTGTCTGAAGTATAAAGAGTGTTTCTTCTACGAGGTAAATTAACAGAAAACTACTTCTCTCAGGACCAAATGGTTTATTAAACTTTATTTTTTATTATCATGTTTGTATGATTGATATTTTGAAAATTATTAAATGAACAATCGTAAGAAAATGAAGAAGGAAATTAATGCATACTACTTGTGCAGATACTCTATAGATAAAAACTGAGGTCTAAGTCGGATAATTGTAAATTGGATTTACACATCGGTGGTAAGAGCAATTCTCACCTATGGTTGTTGTGTATGGTGGAACACGTTGCGTAAGGGTAGTAGCACGAGCACTCTATCTAAAGTACAGAATGGTGCTTCGCATGGAATCACTTGTACTAACAGGAGCAATCCAGATGCGGCGCCCGATGCGATCCTCAATCTGCTACTTTGAGAATGAAGAATAAAAAGTGTATTAAGGAGTCTTTTAAGGCTGAGTACTGCAGGATATGGGCTACCAGGAGCTCGTTGGTCGCAATGTGACGGTGCTGGTGCATATGTCCTGGATTGTATTGCAAGGATGGTTTTAAGTTTACCAAGACAGTGTAGGGTTTTCAGTCGGAGATTTTAAGTATCAGTAGGCCGACCGAGTGGGTCAGAGGAAACATTGCTGCAATTTCCTCAGTTATGAATAATTTCGATAGTCAGGCAGCACTCAAAGCCTTGATGAAACCACTAATTAAATTACATCTTGAACTTTGCAGGGAAGGAGTTAATTATTGTCTTGGTAGGTTTCTGCTTTGGTGAGATTGGTAAGAAGCTTCAGAGCCATGCATGGGGTGAACTATCCATCTGTATTCTGGCATGCACCTTACATTGACATGGGGCGCAAAGATCTGTGGGCTTCGATAGGAGTCTAAACGGGTTCTGGACCCTTCAGGCGCAGAATACACTTTTGGACAGGGCCACAGCTTAACCCTAGGGGTATAGATATCATCACTGACGTGGGGCGCAAAGATCTGTGGGCTTCGATAGAAGTCTAAACACACTTTTGGAATAGGGATACCCTCGAATTTTGCAAAATACTGTATCACTGTCGTTAGGCAAAAGTGGTTAGGAGCTGGTAGATATCCATGGATATAAGTTGATAAACCTTATAATGTTCGTGAATAGTATCGGTTCGCTAGGAGAATTCAACTAAACATGACTTTATCGACGAATTATTGTTTCTCAGTCTCCACCTTTTCCTATCTGATTTTCTTTCTTCCTTAATTCTAGTTCAAATCTCTGAACACTTGACTTCTACTTTCTTTCTATCTTTGTGTTATTACACATTTTAATTTCGCAGATTTTTAACTTGAAGGAATAACAATGAACTCTGTACAATGTACAAAGTGGTGGTGTTAAGATTTCTTTTCAATTAACAATGATCTGATGTCCACCATTTCTAACCTAACTTTAAAAAAATATTCTGTCATAATTATATTTTTGAAAAATAATTTATAATTAAACACCATATAATAATTAAAAGTTAGAAACATATTGCAAAATGTTCAATATTTTACGTGGAAATTTAAAAAAATTTTTAGCTTAAAAATGTTAGTGCCTTATCCATATTTAGAATTTTTTTTGGTTACAATTATGTTACTACACTTTATTCACTTTGGTTATTTGGTATAAACGCACTATTACACTGAGAGTACATCCTCACTATTTCACAGTTTACCATAGACTGACTTACTTAGGTTCCGTTCACGTCTATTTTTATACAAACGTTTCAAGTAATATCGAAAAATTCTTAACACACCTTTTTCATTAAAACTGTTTACCCAAGTATTATTAGATTTTCTTTTTGCTCAAGTAATCTTTGTAAAAACAAGTCAGTTTTATGTTTAGTGCCAGACAAATGAATATATTGTAAATGTGATTAAAATGAACGACTAAAAATGCGTACAAATTTTTAAAATTATTTTCAACAAAACCCAACATGGTCCTGCCTCAGGTTGAAGAAAGGCTCCACATGATGTTTCTAAAGCCAATAAAAATTTAAAGCATTTTTAAATCAGCTCCCGATAGGAAAGCAGTCTGGCTAGCTCTGGGCTTGGACTATTTGGTACTTATCCCAAAAAGTTCTTAATATGTCAAGCAATTTGCAGTTGCGGAATATGTATGTAGCGCATTTTACTTCATGAAATGTTTACAAAAAAGACTACCATTATGCATAAGACTTCATAACATGTCCACTTATTTTTGGTCTGCCTGGGTATTCTGTCACCATAAAAAATAAACCCATGAGTAGTACAAGAACAATAACGTGGTATTTAAACCAAGAGAGACAAATCCTCCAAACTCTGAGCTAAGGCCAATGATGTGATATAAGAATTACAGAGCACAAAATAGAGTACCTGTTCTTCCAAAATGACAGAGAAAAATGTTCAGAATTTCATGACTAGTGATTAAAACTATATATAAATAAAACTATATATAAATATATAATTTTATGAAAATTGTAGTAATAAATTCAACCGAATAAATTAGAACTAAGTCTTATGGTTTCGTTTTTGTTAACATATATGTATGTTAAAAATTTTTCGATCTTACTCTTATTCTACTGAGTTTGGTAGAATACTTCCTCATGCCCGTCATAATATATACAGTCGTCCTTTACCGTTATTACAATCTAAATTGTTTTTACAATAACAAATTTGTTATGTTTCTTGTATAATTTTTCATAAATATTTCTTTAGTAATATTTTCAACTTTAAAAATGTCAACACCTGCTGAAAAACTAGCGGCCTTACAGTTAGGACAACATCTTTTAATAGAAACCAATGGTGGAGAGCTACTAGCTGGTACCTTAAAAAGTATAAATAAGAAATATCTTATGATCGAATTAGATAATGTACGCGATATAAAAACGAATTATACATATCAGTCATCACAAATATTGGCTTATACACAAATGAAAAATATAAAATTAATGTTAGGTGAAAAAGTCGAACAAAATGAAAGCGATTCCGATAGTATAGCGGAAAAATTAAATTTATCTAACTCTAATACCTCAATAACTGGCCCCGAACTATCAAATAGTAACGAAGAATCAAACGAAAGTTTAAATATTCAATTATCTGAATTGGATTTACAATTATTGCAAAAACAATTGGATAATGTGACATTTATTATTCAAACTGATCATAAATATCATAAAGCCTTGAATGATATTAGAACTCAATCGGTAATTGGATTGCTAATTGATCCTATACAAATGGCTAGAAATAATAAAACATCATTGATAGCAATATCAACACTCCAAAACATTTATATATTTGATATGTTAGCGCTTGGTAAATTATTTAAAGAATTTCGTTTAATTTTGGAAGCAGACAGACCTCGAAAAGCAGTACATTTTAGTCACAAAATTGCAGATCATTTAAAATACCGTCATAATATTGTACTAAAAGGAATATTTGATACATTTATAGCCTATTGTGTGATAACAGGAGAGAAAAGAAACATAACTTTAGAAGAGTGCATACAAAAAATATTTAATATATCAAATATATATTTTAAAACTGATTCAGATAATGAGGTAAGTGATATAATTACATAATATATGAATTTCTTTTATTAACTCAATACGATATTTCTTATTACTAAGATGCCTACACAAATCTATCACCGTCCTATGCCACAATCCCTACGTTTAGTTATTGCCAAAAAGGTGGCATTTCAATTAAAACTCTATGATCATTTGTTACACGAATATATGTTAAGAAACTTTTATGCTCAATGTCAACGTTTTTCGCAAACATTTTGTAATAATCATGATAATTTCCAAGTTGGACAACAATTACATCCTCGGAGTCATGCTGGTTATGAACATATACAACCAGATGGTAATTGGAAAGATAAGTTGAATTTTGAATTGGACTTTTAAATGAACAGGAATGAGATTTCTGAGAAGTATTAAAAATATACTTCATTATTATTTGAATGCTTTAATTTATTTCGGAATTTACAACTAATATAAAAATAAGTCAATAACTTATCACTTTTTTATTAATTAGATATAAGAACTTTGAGTTAAGGAACAATTATTTATTTATTAATAATTTATTATTTTAAATTTCTGTTTTTCTATGCAAATGGATATTTTATTTTCTATTTTTTTCATAAGCTTATTTGAAAAAGTATAGATAACTTGAGAATATACGACAAAATAATCGTGCCTATAGAAATTCCCCTAGGTATTCGATACAATTTACGAACTCTATTAAATCATCCAACCCGCCACCTCTGCCTACGGACCTGCAGACTTGTACAGTGACACACACACCCAGCAGAATTCGGGTGTATTCCTAAGACTCCTAAGCCCTCAAATTTTTGCGCTCCATGGCAATAATGATGTGTGTACCTCTAGGGTTAAGCTATAGCCATAAAGTCATTGCCACCCTACAGTCAGACCGTTCACCCCATACATGGTTTACTCGAGTCTAAATTTAGAAAACTTAATTATAACTAATTACAATCTAGTTTTCTATGTATTATTATCCCCTTAAGGGTGATCACCTTACAATATAGAAGAGCGATTTCGTGATTTTTGAATAACGTAGTTCCCAGTGAAGTGATTTTTAAATCGCTGTTCTTTAACACGGCGACAGTGATCGCAGTATTTCAAAAGAAAACATAATAATGTTTATTATATTTATTTTGAAATTTTTTTTAATGAATCACGGGAAACTATATGTTTCAATAAAAGACGATAGAGGACATTAATTTATGGGGTTCACCGTATGAAATGCAAAACTTTTAAGTATTTTTTGCCTCAAAATAAAAACAAATACATTTTAGTATGCAATAAAAGAGGAAAAAACGACATTTTTAGTAACTGTTATTTCATAATTTCAGTCACTACCAGTTATTAACCAATCACAGTCGTGAAAATATCACTCATCTCTACCTTTCATTACATTGCACTTAAATCAATGCCCAACAAATGACCCTTGTCATTTATTCACTCAATCGTGCTAAACCAAACGTTTTTGGTGATATTTTGACGACCGTTAAATTAATGTCAAAGCAAACGTTTTGTGATTTTTTGACGAGCTTTTAAAAATAAATTTTCATAACTTACGTTTAGAACCTTACAGAACAAATTGAAAGATTGAATTAAGTATATATTTTTTAAACCGTACAACATTTAACTTCATAAAAAGTTCTTAATAATAAAATAATTAACGTTCGTATTCAAAAAAAGCTTAACAAAGTTTTATAAACCAAATTCCTTAAATTTATATTCAAAATATAATTTATGATCAGATTCATCAACTAATTGTTAAATATTTAAAGTGAGTGACATGAAGGGAAATTTATGATATTTTCTAACTTTTTTAAATGTTTACGATACTATTTCGATCGATACTCTTTAACTTGTAATTATTTGTAT
This sequence comes from Cochliomyia hominivorax, assembly GCA_004302925.2. NCBI lineage: Eukaryota > Metazoa > Arthropoda > Insecta > Diptera > Calliphoridae > Cochliomyia > Cochliomyia hominivorax. Next base: position 72,214,028 of record PYHX02000413.1, on the reverse strand, counting down.
ACCTTTATGTTCGGGTCATCAGTTTCAATTATCACATATTCATGTTTATCACCATAAGCGATAAATTATAGAAAAAAAGACTAAAAAATTTCATGAAATATATAAAATTCAATTATTTTAGTATTTTCTTTATCAATAAGTATGAAATTTGAAAATAATTAATTTTATTAAAAAATTTAAAAAATATTTAAAATTTAAACTACTCGAATAAAATTTCCTTCGGTAGTTTGAAGTTCTAATTCAAAAGAAGGGAATAAGTGAGGGTAATGCCAGTATAAAATCGAAATTTTAAAATGTATTTCGTGATTTTGAATATGTTTTTTTTAATTTTTGATTATAAGACTTTCTACTCTTAAGTTAAACTCAGTTTAACAAGCATTTAATTTAATTTTTTTCTATTTTCTATTTTTTGTCAAAAATTTGACAATTATAACTTATAGTTTCACTGGAGAATATCCTCCTGTTAAAACTTGATTTGAGCCTTTGAGAAATTCAATTTTTAGTTTAAACTGCACTTAACTCAAAAGTGTTAGTCACATTAATGTACTTATTAACTCATTTGTTCGTTAAGTCTACTATAAATGTTTAACTTGGATACGACCGTTAAATTTTATTAATATGAAATCTATGTGATTGTTATTTTTTATCATAGTTCCCATACAAATGATTCCTCGGTACATAACGGTTCCAAATGATAGTATTTTTTTCATATCTTTTAGAGCCAGTTTTCTATTATTGGTTAAACATAGTTTAACTTAATCTACTTTAGTAACTTAGGTTTAACTAGAAAAAATTCTTCAGTGAAAACTGGATTTATAATTAGATCATCTACTTTTCGGAAATTCCATTTTAGTTTAAACTATAATTAACCCTTAATTGCATTATTTCTTGTATTTGTTTAAATAAACCACACAGAGTTTAATTAATTTAATTATTTCTAAATAGGAAAAATATTTGACAGTATCGTTTGCCGATTTTTGACAACTGCATTTTGTTGTATTAATTATTCGCTTAAAGAGTTGTCAGCAATAACAAATTTATAGTAAAAATGCACTAAAAAATTTCTTCCTTCACCAAACTTTTACGATGAAAACTTGAAATGCAGTTATTTGTAGTATATGGGGCCAAAAAATTTTCCGAATCTCGAATTTTGATAAAAATTAATCCCGGAGGTTTCCGGGGCTAATTATTCACAAAATTTTCGATTTCATTGTCAGTGTGGACACCTATTAATCCATTTCGTTAAGGTGTTCTATTTTACGAACAGTGAAAATAACATTTATATAAGAAAAACACAGAATTTCTGTATAATTTTGATGTAAATGTAAGTCTTATCTCTTAGAAAATAATAAAAAAACTTGATTTTTTCTCTCCTGTACAAAATACAACATTTTACACATTGTTGAATTTTCTGATTTTGCACGCCTGGATGTTTATGATCGTCCAAATGCCGCTTTTTCTTTATTTAGACGCCCACCTTTGAAGTCGCCATTCTACCAAGATTGCAGAAGGTATTTACTTATTCCAACATTTGGTCTTGAAGTATGATGTATTTTGAGCTTACGTTACTGATTCTCATGGCTTTTGGTTTTCTGAAATCCAACATTTTACGTTAATCTTTTAGCCTTCTAATTTTGCTTGCATGTGAGATATCTTGTGCGATAGTAGATAAATATCATCCGCATTATCCAATTCCTCTTCTCTCTAAACAGACATCACTCATTATAGTGAATAGAATGGAATAATTTGTATTACTCTAATGGTTTGAGTAACATTTAACGTTGTAAAGAACTGAGAGTTCTGCTCCCTCATACCATAGTTGCGGTAATTAGTACTTACCTTCTGGGATATGTCTTTTCTATCTCAATGCATTACAAAAGCTTTCTTGAATTCTACGTACTCCGGAGAGTACTCCCATTAAAAGAACTATTCTATTATTTCTGTATTGGACCGACTTTTATTTCTAAATTTCTTTCTTTTCAATTATTTATTAAATTTATGTTTTATAGTCGTAATCAATGAATTTTTTATGTATTTTCTTCTTTTTAATTTTTATTATATGTTTTCCTAATAATTATTATTTATTTTCTTATTTCTTAGATTTATCATATCCCATTTGCACAAATTAAAAGCTTGCTAATTTAGTTAATTTATTTTATAAAATATTACTATGTTTAACAAATTGAAGTAAAATAAACAAAGTGAATTAAAATACACAAAAATAATATTTCTAAATTAATGTTAAAAAATATAAATCATTAGAAGACATTAAATATTGTCCCCTGCAAGGTAGACACACAGCAGAAACCTTTTCGGAATCTTTCCGAAATTGAGTTCAGTGGTCTTCCTCTTTTTACGGAAGGGTTTTCTTAACCAACTCACAAAAATCCACAACGAAAGAATCATGCTATGATCGGAGAACGAGCCACTTTCCTAACAAAAAACCCAAGGTTAGCCAATATGATCATCAATCACGTCCCTATTTTTTGTCCCTAAATGTTGGTGTTACATCCCTTAAATTAATGTTACAATCATGACGCTACAAAATCACCTCTTATTGATATGCTTGCTCCCCCATTGGTAATATTGCGCGTTGGCATCACAACCCCTTACAGCCTAATGCACCGTTGTCTGGCCATTTCTACCAGACCTTGTGTCCACGTCCGAAGGATCAGCCACATCGTAAGGCATGTATGCAGGGGCACAATTATCTCCTTGTCGTCGCCCGCGTCTTTTTGACGCGCCATGAAGCATGAGCCTGATTTATCAAGGGACCATTGTTTCCACTGCGAACCTGAAATCCCATTTGTTTTGTCTCCTTACAGCCGTTGAATAAAAAGCTCCCACTGACTTGTACGAACACCCTCGTTCTGATTTTTTCAATAAAGCCAGTATGTGTTCTCTGATTTCAATGGGGAGTGGAATCCACAATGTGTGCGAAGAGCTAATTCTGATGCTAATATATCATCCAAGGTCACTTTTGTTGCATTGGACACCGCACTTGGCAACTGTGGGTCTTTAGAAAATCAAGAACCTTTGCTACCTCAACTTTGATCCCTTTTATTCAAACTGCTTCCCAAAACGTTACTGCATTTTCGTCAAGATATTTTCTTTCATAAGAAGTCACATGTTTATCACTACTAGTGAATAGTACAGGGTCCCGTCTCGAAATCTTATTCAAATAGCTAATGGAGGACCTGACACCATCCTTCTTCGCGGTGCTCTTTTTGTGAGCATTTGGATTAGACCCATAAGCAAAAGCGTCCGTGACGGAGGTCATCAGTGAAGAGAGCTGTTAGCAATCAGTTTCTTTATACGCTAACTGATCATCCAGGACCTCAGCACTAATGTCTTTCATCTTGTCCTTAAAAGTATCATTATTTCAGTTTTTCCGTAGATATTTCATAAGATTCTAGGATCGGAGAAAAGTTCGAGAAGCATTGAAAGGTCTGCTATAAAATTGCTGTGATAACTTGAAAGAAAACCTGATTTAGGTTAAAGGAATGGTCCAAATGATGTAAAGCCAAAAAATACAAAAAATTTTCAAAAAGCCAACACATGCGATAGGAAGCAGCCCAGTAAACACAGAACTCGGATATTTGGTATGAAAAGTAAAAACTAACGCTGGTTTAAAAACATACAACGCTCAAAAAGTTCCTAACAAAAATGCTGCTAAAAATTTAGAGGCCTAAAACAAAGCACGAAAATATAAATCAAGTTTTCTAACAAAAAAATTTTTGCTGAATAATGGATGAGAAAACGTATGTTCTGGCAGATTTTTCGCACTTTCCTGGTAAAAAATGTCATGTTGTTGATGCTCGAAGAAATGTTTAGGTCGTAAAGCAGTCAAGTTTTTCCAAAAAGTTCTTAATATGACATGCAGTAAA